>VWYP01032720.1:438087-465114 GCA_013400435.1 Pycnonotus jocosus | reverse complement strand
GGAGGGACCCCCGGGGACGGCCGTGGGATGGGATGGGGTGGGGTGGGGTGGGGGGGAATGCGAGCACCCCTGCGGCCGTGTCCCTCCGGGGGGGCACTGGGGCTTGGGGTGGTCCCAAAGCCCCGGGGGGAGGGGGCGGGGGGACAGGCGCGGCGAGCCGCAGCGGCGCGGCGTCCCCCGGGTTCCCACCCCTGCCCCGGACCTCAGTCCGGAGGGGTCCCGATAGCCTTCGGACTGGGGGCAGTGCCTGATACCCCACGTGCTGGGGATGTCCCTGGTAGTCCCCAAGCGCGCAGAGGTCCCTCATATCCTCGAGAGGGACATTAATAGACTCGGGGGGCGTCCTCGCAGCACCTGGAGGTCTGGTGGCCACCAGCCCGGCCAGGCAAGGCGGACGAGTGGGACGGAGGGAGCTCCCTCGCCGAGCTCTTGTGACCCAAAGGCAGGCCTGCCCAGGTGGGAGCTGCTCATACCTCTCCTGGGCACCAGCTGCCACCCGGGATGCCACCCAGGATGCCAGGTCCGGGGCGACCCCGGGGGTTCTCCTGGGAGCAGCACCCATGGCGTGGCTACGTCAGGAGGTCTGAGAGGCTGCGCCTCGAGTGGGGAGCTGTGGGGGAAAAACAGCCTTTGCAATGGCATGTGATCAGAGCTTGTGCTTCTCAGAGCCCTGAAGGAACATGATACTCGCTCTCCAGCCCTAAATTATTTTATAAGTTTCATAGCAATTGCTTCACCCTCCCCTGAAATGCAGCAGCTGTTTGCCACTGCCCAGTGTTTAGGGGCGGGAGGCAAAGGAGGCTCCTGCAAACATGGTGTCAAAGGGACTGTGGGGAGGGAGGATGCAGCAATCCATGGTGGGATTTGGCTGGAGCCGGGGCAGTGACACTAATATCCTGCATCTCCTCGGAAAATGCTGCATCCTTTGTTGGTGGTGGTTTGTTTTCTGGAGAGATGCTTCAAGCAACATCATTGCTTTTATGGGCTATTTTGTCTGGTCCAGACAAGTGAAGCTCTTGGAAGGGACCCCAAAACCTCTTCCTGCAATGCATGTGTACATGTAGGGGGGTGGGAGGACTTACATCCTCATCTTAGAAATCTCTGACATAACTATGGAACAAACATAACCTTCCAGGGCTAAAGAGTCAAGCTGAAAGTGGAATGGCCCCTGTTCATCACACCCACGCAGCTGGATAGAGTCTGCTCCATACCTTCACCGTTTTCCTAACAGAATTGTTTAACCCCTCCCATCTCATTACAGTAATATATTTATGATATCACCCTCGAATTTCCTGCCCTTAACAACCCCAGAAGGCTGGGAGGGAATGGAGCATTTTTGGAAAGTATTTAATGCTACTTCAGGAGGGCGGGAAGTGGTCGGAAAATAAATGGGTGCAGGAACCTTGGGCTGACGAGGCTCTCTGCAGGACAGCTGAGGAAAAGGACCGCACCTAGTGAGAGGTGTGTGCTCACATCTCCTGCCTGGGGCTGCAGCCCAGCTCTGGTGCCTGTTGCTACACTCTCTGTCCTGCTTGGACAATGAAAGAGGGCTGCTGCTTACTGCCCGCTTCTCTGCTCGATCTACTGGACTCCCTGCTCCCCTGCAGGGTTTGGAAAGCAGCCTGGGCACTGTAAAGAGCACTTAGACCATCTATTCATTCAAATGTGCACAGGAGAACCTTATTTAACACGAAGCTGAAGCCTCCCAGATCTAGGGAGGGAAGATGAAGGTCCCTACAGCTGCGTTGGTATTTCTGGAGGTTTCTGATCTCTTGACAGCAGCTACCAGGGGCGGGTGCTCCAAGATGTGGTGTAACAGCCTGAGCTATTACACACTCAGGATTGTGTGTGCACACTAGGTTCTCCTGTACACACATTTTTGAAAGCTTTTTAATTCTTAGTGCCCCAATGCTGATTTAGAGGAAGGAGTCTGGATGGACAGAGGGGAATGTGGTGGCAAGTCTGTTTAAAACTGGATGTTTCAACTCAAAACTCCCAGGCAGTAGAGAGGAAGGCATGTATGAAATGATGCTGTGGTGTCAGCCAAGGGATTTTGCTGAGCTTGCTCTTTTTCTCTCTGCAGGTGTTCATCTCGGTGGGGCCACACTGACCATGCTCAGGAGCTTCTGTCTCCAGCTCATGTCCTTGATTTGGATCCTCTTGGCCCATCACCAGCTTGTGCAAGGTGAGTCTCTGTGGACATAAGTCTTTCTCTTTCATATCCATTTTTCCAAACTTGTCCTTGGCATTGCTGAAGTCTCCTCAGTTTTCCCTGCAAAATAGAGATGATCTGACCTGGAAAAGCAGAAAATGCTGCCCCATCGTTAATCACCTGGGGTGTGACACTGGAGGCACCTTAGAAATGCTTGCCCACAGGGGTGGCAGTGCCTGAGCAGACTGGCAGAGACATCCCTGCTGTTCTGTCTCTCTCAGTTAGGGTGAATGGGTTCCCAAACCAATGAGCTTCTTCAGGGGGAAGAAGGTCCCAAAAGTGAACAGCTAACCCTGGATCCAGTGAGACAAAATCTTTTCCCAAAGATTAGTTTGCTCTATCCCTGCTCCAGATAAGCAATGAATTCCCAAAGCCATGTGCCAGGAGAGATGGTTACAAGTAGGAAAGATGGTGATACCCAGGCATACCCCAGGCATGGGGGTGAGCAGTCCCAGGATGCTGCTCCAGCTCCACAGTGATTTGTTTTAGGGGGCTCTTACCCTGTGCAGTGGGATCTGCTGCCTCACTGCAGCAAAATTGCATCCACAGGGGATTTCTTCCCCTGCTCATTTTCCCAGGCAGCACAAAATTCTGCTTGGGAAAGCCTGAGCGCATCTCTAGACATGGGGACTTTAACCTGTTTCAGTCCAGGATGGAGGGGCTCAGGTAAGGACATTCACCTCCGGGGCCTGGCGTGGGATTGCACAAGACTTCCGGAGAAACCCCCTGCTTCTTGACATTTGCTCTAGTTCTACTGCTTGTGGAGCCAGAGCCAGCTCCCCCATGGAGCTCAGATGCAAGCAAGTGATGGGGAAGAGGGGAAGGTGGAGATGAAAGGGAACACCTGACACAAAGGAGAGGATGAGAAGTGGCACAGCGAGGCCATGGCTCGGTTTCATCTTCTGTGGCTTCTAAATAAATAAACAGAACTGGATACCTGGCCCCATGTGATGCCAAATTCTGCGTCCCTGTGCTGGAAGGGGAGTGCTGGCAATTGGGTCCTGGAAGAGGGCAGGAGCTCCTTCCAGAGGCTCAGACTGCTCTGTGCCGATAGCTGTCCTTGGGGACAGCGACATCCTGGGAGATAAAGAAGAACCATTCTTTGCATTTCCATCCTTGGTCCCTTTGTGCTCCTTGCAGTACTTGGCCCTGAGCTTTCCCATCATACTTGCTGCAAGACTTTGGGACCCAGATCCCAGGTAGGCCAGTCCCTATTACACAGGTCTTAATGCATGGGCAACCCCAGCTCTTGCCCAGAAGGGCCCAAAATATAAGGAAGGCAGCAGAGAAAAGCTGGGAAAGATGACCAGAGACTGGGTAGTTTTGAAGCAGAGCCCTATTTCCCAATAAAGACAGTGTTACTGCTGGTTAGGTTACTTCATGTGAAATCTTCATTTCTGGATGCTTTTTGCATGCAGTGAGTGAGAGGAAGATTCCCCACCTTACAGTTCTGGGGACAGGTAGGCTGAGCACTTAAGGAAACACCCAGGGCCACAGGCAGATCTGGAACCATCTACAGTCTCTGCTTAATCTAAGTCCACATATCTCTTGTCTTGTAGGGGATGACTGCAGTGAGCGCTGCAATCTCGCCCACGGCTGCTGTGACCAGGATGGGAAGTGCAGGTATGGCTTGTCTTTGGCTCTCTGCTCTCCTGACTGTAACTGCTCTGCCTCCATTGATGCTGTGTCCCTGGTGCTTACACCCCTGCCCAGAGGTGCCTACACCCCTGCTCCTCCACTCACCCACACCTGGAATCGATCACTCTGCTCTCTTCTCACCTGACACCCTCTGGAGTTAGAGATTTTGATGTCTCAGTCTCTTGGCTGGTCCCCTCTAGCATTTGCTGCTGTGCTTTCAGGGTGCCCACCTTCCCACACTGACCAGTGTTATTCTGCTGAGCCCTTTTTATTTAGAGGGAAGCCTAGGACAGCCTGGCCATGCCTGGGTGATGGCAAACAGCCTTCAGGCTCTGATATGATGGGGGGAAGTCATCAGGCAGCAGGGCAGGCATGAAGATTGGCCAGCTTGCTTGGCCTCCTGGCTGATTGAGGTGGAGATGCTCTTCCTGGGGCATGGAAGAGAAGGGCTTCCAGCCATACATATCACTCAGGGCTTCAGGGGTACCCTCACAGAAGCCTGGGCTGTGGTGGAGATCTCTGGATGTTTTAATAAAGGATTTATCAGCAAGGTGTGAGCTACAGCAGCAGAAGTGCAGATGTACTTGGCATCCCAGCTCCAGCTGGTGCCCAAATCCTGCAGAATCAAAGCTGAGATTCTGACCCTGCACTTCAGCCTGGGAAGCACCCATATAACTGCTCTGGGCTGCCACAGACCCACTGCCTGTTGTCCCACTGTAGGAACATCTGGAGCCCCCATTCTATAAGGCAGCACCAGGAGACAAAGGTTGGCTTTGGGCTGGCTGGGACACCGGTGGCTGCAAGGGGACAGGCTGCCCAATGCCACCCTGTTCTCCTCGCCAGGGCATGGTCAGTTCCCTTTCACAGGACAGCCCTGGTGTCACACCACACCTGGGCCACTTGTTCTTGCTGACTGCCACTCCACCAGGGAGTGTCCAGCTCTGCTTTGGCTTGGGCCCCTGTTTGCAGCTGCACAGAGCTCCTCCCTGAGCCCTTTCAGCAGCTGTGGCCGGTTGGGGGAGCAGGGTGCTGCAAAGCCCCAGTGAGAAAGGCCACATGTCACCGTGGGGCAGGTGTCCCAGCTGCAAATCTTTCCACACATGAGTTGCTGCTGTTGATTTCAGGCCTCCAGAGCATTTGTTGAACCTTGTGGCTTGGCAGTGCCTGAAAATCACCTCAAACACAGGGAGACTTGGCTGCTTACCTGGCCCCCTCCCTGGCAATTTTTAGGTTGGCCAGCTCCCTTTTTGGAGAAGTGGAAGAATTGATGGCATCTGCTCCTTGCAGGTACTGGGGGACAGCAGTGTCCACATCCCTCTGCTCAGGGCTGTCTCCAGACTATACCAGGCATAGTATTACCTCCAGTCCCATTGAAAAACCTCTAATTAATATATATATATTTAACAGTTTTCCTCACTCCTCATCTCTTTGGAACAGTGTACAGTGGCAACAGCCAGCTCAGGTTTGAAAGTGCGGCTGTGGGCCAGCCCAAAAAAACCATAGTCACCACATATTGTGCTGAAGTGAGCCCCAGCCATGAAAATGAACCCCCTTCCTTACTCTAGAAACTGTGTTGTTTTTGTTAGGCTTCATTTCGTACTGGTTGGAGTATAGCTTTTGTTGTGGCTCGGTGCCACCTCCTTTCAGCTCTCATCTTGTTATCACTTGCTTTCTGCCTTGGAGCTGGCAGGTCTGAGGGATGCTTGCCACTGGAGCAATGCAGCTTGGCTTTACTTAGTCATTGCCAGTGCCCTGCTCTTCTGGGGCAGAAGGCTCATTGTATTACTGAAGGTTTTCCCATTGTACTGCCCTTGTCAGTTGGCTGATGAATCTATTCTGTGCATCAGCCATGGCAAGCAAGGTTTCATGGCTGGATTACAGTCCAGACAAAAAATGACACACATGATAATGCAGAGAAGAGCAGTGAAACACACAGACCTCAGCAGCCTCTTGTCCCTTTCCCTCAGGAAACTCAGGGTCAAGGATGGGCTTTTCTCTGCCTGTCCGAGTGGCTGCCTGCTGTGGGAGGCAGGGGAATTGCTGAGTTAATGCAGTGGTGTGTACAGAGTGGCAGAGGGACATGGGCAGTGAAGCTGCTGAGCTCTGCTGCTGGCCACTCACCCTCCCTGGCTGCAGAGGGTTTCTGCTCCTGCTCTATCTGCTTGCTTCCTTGGACACATGAGATGCCAGTACTTACCTGTGGAGGAGAGAGCTAGGAGGTCCATGGGGCCCTCGGGAGGGTTTCTGAGCACCGCTGTCTGTGAGAGCCCTGCACAGCACACAGCCAGCTTTTCTCCAGCTCCTGCTTGGATTTGATTATGCTGCTATGCCCTGTCCTCCCACAGGTGTGATCCAGGCTGGGAGGGCGAGTACTGCGAGGAGTGCGTGCGTATGCCGGGGTGCCTTCACGGGACGTGCCACCAGCCGTGGCAGTGCATCTGTCACACTGGCTGGGCTGGCAAGTTCTGTGACAAAGGTGAGTCGTGGGCTTGACATCCCTGCCCCTGGTGCTGAAGGCAGAAGCCCAGCACCCCCTCATGGATATGTCAGCCAGCACAGCCAGAAGCCACCTGGGTGATGCTATTCTGGCTGCCTGGGAGATGGGATGTTGCCACAGCTGGGACCATCCCCTTCTTGCAAAAGAGGTCAGACTGCTGACATTCCCTGGCTGCGTGGCGAGAGCTGGCGTGACGCTGGCCAGACTCATGGAGCAGATGAACTCATTGCATTTCCCATGCTGTGTCAGCACTCCAAGCAGCATCCCCTGCTTTCCCCAAGGCCTCCTGCCTTCAGCAGGTGGCTGGGGGACTCCCCTTCTCCAGCCCCAGAGACTCATCTGTACCAGGGGTCTCCACTGGTCAGACAGTTGGCATGCACTGCATCTTCACAACCACACAGGCACTGCACTTCCGTTGCTGCAGGTGCCTATTGGAGGGGATAAGAGAGAAGCTTCTGCCATTCCTCCATCCCCTGGGTGTTTGGTGGGTTTGTGTTTGCACTGAGTTGGCCACATCAACCATCTTTTGTCCCTAATTCACACTGGTATTTTTCCCCTCAGACATACACATCTGTGAACACCAGTCCCCCTGCCAGAATGGGGCACAGTGCATCTACGATCGAGATGGGGAGTATTCCTGCTTGTGTCCAGAAGGTTTCCACGGGAAGGACTGTGAGATGAAGACAGGGCCATGTGAGAAGGCAGGGTGAGACAATGCAGTGAGATTACAGACAGTATTAACTTCGGTTCACACACTGCCAAGTGGAGGCCCAGCTTGGCTCGTTATCTATGAATTTCCATATGCTAATGGAGTTAAGCCAAAATCACCTTTGGCTTTGGTTTAGCAGTGTGCAGTGCACAGTCCCACCAGGGCAAGGGCTTTGTTGCAATCTGAGCAGATTCCTGTCTTTGCTGTAGGAGGACAGGAATCATGCCTGGGACATCCTATCTCCCAGGCAGCCAAACTGTTGTAGGCATGATGAGCTGACATCCATGATGCCTTTGGGAGCATCAGGAAGGCATGTTTCCTCTTCAGATCATTTGGCTGAAGACCTTCCCTGGTGCATGGTGGGCCTATGCACAGCCACAGCCTTTGAGGAGGTCCCATGTCCTCTCACTGAAGGAGACAGAAACTCCCACCACTCTTCTCCTAGAGATAGCTGCCCCCACGGAGAGAGCTGGACACTCTGACCATGCAAGCAGCTCTGCGTGTTTACCTCCCTGGGGTGGGGGAAGCTGCTTGGTCAATCCAGGGCCATGACCTATCCTTGCTGTCTCCACACAGGTCTCCATGCAAGAATGGTGGGCAATGTCAAGACGAAAATGGCTTTGCCAGTAACTTCACGTGCCGGTGTCTCGCTGGCTTTGTGGGGGCTCTCTGTGAGCACGACGTGGATGACTGCCTGATGCGCCCCTGTGCCAACGGGGCCACCTGCCACGACGGCGTCAACCGCTTCTCCTGCCAGTGCCAGGTGGGCTTTGAGGGGCGTTTCTGCACCATCAACATCAATGACTGCGCCAGCCAGCCGTGCAAAAATGGAGCAAAGTGCTATGACCGCATCAATGACTATGACTGCTTGTGTCCTGACCGTTTCACTGGCAAAACCTGTGAGATTTCCGTCCCTGAGCCCACCTGGTCCCCCCCCTACCGCCCTGCAAACCAAGAGAACGCTGGAGGTGTCAAAAGCACCACTAGTGAGACGCCGGGGGTGACACAGCCGGAGCCCATCAGGACTGTGGTCACAGGGCGGCGTGTGGCCAACCACAGTGAGAAAGAGCCGGGGGGAGGGTTGTTGAAAATCTCTGTGAAGGAGGTGGTGACCCAAAGGGACTCAGGGCTGAGTGAAGCCCAGCTGGTGACAGTGCTGGTGTTTGGGGTGCTGACAGCAGTGCTGGTCCTCATCACTGTCCTGCTACTGCTGAGGAACTGGCAGAGAGGCCGTCAAAGGTCAAACTGGTGCCAAAGCCCTTCTCAGGCTGCAAGAAAGCTCCAAGACCAGGAGTGTCAGGTGGGCATGCTCAACACCATCTTGATTGAGCCAAGGAAGACCACAGAGCTGTGAGCTGCGAGGACTCTGAACCAGGCCCTGGCAGGTCATCATGCTGGCAAACCCCTGGACCTGCACCCTGTGGAGCCACACTGGCACCGACTGGGCAGCGGGGAAGGGCTCCCAGGGCAGCAAACACGTCAACAAAACCCTGGGTGTTGAGCATTGGTGTGATGGCCCTGCCTGGGTCTGAGCTGTCTCCTATCTGGCTGGCTGAGCTGGCACCCACGAGCATTTGAAGGCAGGGCTGTGTTGGGCCAGCCCTGCAGGGGAGTGATGGTGTGCTGCTTGCAGCAGCCTGTGCCACACAAACACTGGTACCATCTGACATGAGCACTCAGAAACAGGACAGGTAGTGCTGAGGAGGGCACAGCCCCCTTGCAAGCCCAAATACTGCCAGACCCTTTGTAACTCCTCTCTGTGACTACAGGAAGGGAGTTTATCCTCATTTCTGCTGGTGTTGGGATGCTTCTTCCGGGGCCTTTGGGACAGTTGTTGCTGCATGGGTCTCCCTGCCACAGTACTGTACACAGAAACAGTTCCTAGCTGTTTCTGAAGGCTGTCATTTCAGATGACATGTCTCTAGGGAGTGAGCAGACATCCTTGCTCCCTGGCCTTGTGGTTCTGTGAGCCAGTTCAAAGAGACTTCAAAAATCATTGCAGGTCTCATGCCCTTCTTCTGCCCTGGCTGGTGCACCCTCCTCTTGCTGTCAGACTTGGGGTTACAAACGTGTTCCATACTTTCCTCTTGATAATCCAGGGGTCTCTTTGACCCACTTACCAAGCCGTCCTGCCTGGTCTGGCCACAAATAACCAAGGTCCTTTGCCTCTGCAGTATGCACTTCTGCTCTCCTCTGGGGTCCTCTAGGCCTGAGCTGGTCCTTCTCATATGTCCTCACAGGTGAAGCTGGAGATGGACAAGGCTATGCTGTGGCTGGTTCAGGAGCAATACAGGATCCAGGTCCTCCTTTCCTCTCCCATTCACTCTGAGGCAGGCAGCTGGTCCTAACCTCAAATCAGTCATTGCAGTGTTTCTCAATACAACAAAGGCTAAACTCCCCACAGTTGATGTGATAACAGGCTACTGAGATGAACATAGGAAGCAGACACAAAACTGCCTTCTCCCCCATTGCTAAAGCGTGGCTAAGAGGCAGTAGATGGTCAGGTCACTTTGCCTTTGTATGAGGTCTGTTCCTGCCTGTGCTGGTCTGGTGTGCAGCAATCAGTGGCTCTCTCCCAAGACCAGGGATTTCTGTGCCTCCTCATGGGCACAGATGGCTAAGCAGTGGGGCAAAACTCCCCACAACCCAAGCCCCTACTACTGGCTTGTAGGGTTGCAGAGCTGGGTTCAAGGTGGTGTGAAATGAGTCAAGAAGTGACTGCTCAGGCAGGAGTGAGACCTGGGAGAGGGGACTGGAGCTTCATTAGAAAGATTATTTTTTTTAATACATGGATGGATGATGTACCTTTATCAAATAAAACAAGTACAAGCCCAGAAACAGTGTATCAGAGAATCATAAAACAATTTAGGTTGCAAGGGACCTCTGAATGTCAATCTCCTGCTCTTTGCAGATCCTACTTGGGTCAGGTTGCTCAGCAACTTGCTGGGTATCCCCATCACTTCCCTCCAGATTGCAAACCCAGACTGTGGCACAGGAGTCGTCCCACCTTATTCCCTACCTGCAGGGATTGGGATGGTTCCTAGAACCTCAGGGAAAGGAATGGCACCTACCCCTGGACAGCATAGCAAGAGTGTTGGGAAGAAGGAGTCCCAGGTGCCTATGGCAAGAGCAAGAACCTAAAACTGAAAGCAGCTGTGGGTTTGTGCAGCTAGGAGCAGAGCAGGAGGGACAGAGAATTTCCCTTGAAGGAGTGGTCTTGAAATAAGCTAGCCTTAGAGGCCTTTCATGCAATTGCATTCTAGCCCCTTCAGGGGAAGACTTTCCCCACTGAAAACCAGAGGAAAAGCAGCAAGGTCCCTGGGTACAACCTTCTGGGCTTAGAAAAACCTGGGAATAGAGAGCAGGTAGGGTTGTCTTTGTGCAGAGAGGGCACCACTCTAGTATCTCATAAGAAAATAGGTGTCTGGTGAGGACAAGGGGCAAGGACCTGAATTAACAGCTTCACAAAGATATTTCCACTTTATTTTACATTGCATATGTGAGACTAAGTCTCAAACTAGGAGCTACTGATTCTTCAGTGTGTAGAAAATCCCACCAGGATCCCACCAACCAGGCTTGCATAACTAAACAGCAGGTCAGGTTGCATCTTCCCTGACAAAAGAAAGGCCACAGTGCCACATTCCCGTCCCTGAGGACACACAGTTGCTGCCTGCAGGCAGGAGTAAGCCCCTCCCTCACCTCAGCAGCTCCTGCCCTACAGGGACAGGGCTGGTGTCTGAGGTGAGAGGAAAGCCAGGAACCCCGCTGGAAGGGCTGCCTGGGCTGAGCCCAGGAGAAAGGTCATTGCTGCCGGCTGTGCAGGAGGTGCTGGAACAAGGAGCCATCTTTCTGGCTTAGGTGGGCAGGTGAATCCAGCTCTGCCACTCTCCCAGCTTGCATCACCAGCACACGGTCCGAGTCCAGGATGGTGTTCAGCCTGTGGACAACAAATGCCAGGACACCCGTTGGTGGATCTGAGGAGCTCTGGATACTGCTTCCCCTGCTGTTAAGGGTGGCCCAAGATGTGCCCAGCATTAGAAGCTGTGGAGGTTCTCCCTCTGCACTCAAGGTCACAGTGCAGTGCAGCTCCCCAGAGAGCCTCTGCTCACTGCTGAAATGCAGCATCTCTTAGGAGAGCATTGTGGTGCCTTCCAGTGGCTGGGCATTGCAGGGCACCAGGAGTGCAGAGGGAAGTTCTGTGGGAGGGAAGCTCAGGGCATGCCTGATTCTTGGCTTGCACAAAATGTCTCCATCCCTGCAGAGGTTAGTGAGTTGCTTCATTTGCCCCAATATTTCCTCACCTGCCACCTCCCAAGGGCAGCAGAAATTGTGCATCAGCTGTTATTCTCCTGCAGTCTGGCATCTTTGCTTATGCCACCATCACCACTGGATTTGTAGCTGCCAGACAGCCAACCACAGGACCCACTGCACATGTATGTGCCCAGGTGTGCCCAGACTGCCAGCAGAGCAGCAACCTCTGGCTCTGGATAGGGAAGACAGGACAGCAGGAGCGTTTCTGCACACTCATGCATCATCCAGTACGAAACCACAGCCCTATGAAGCTGCAAGTCACAAGGAAGACACTGCACAGGATTTGAGCAGGTAAAAAGCATTATGGAGTTTAAGACTCTGGTTACACGTTCATCTCCAAGAGAGTGCAGGCTGCAGCAATGGAAATGACTTGGAGGGGCAAGAGACAAGTACAGAGTCACTTCCTATCCTGGATTTCACCCCAAGCTGAATGGCATGGAGAAACCGTGGATACAAAACAACCCTGCCATCACCTCTCCTTACTGCTCTCCCCTACTGCTCTTCATCCTAGTGGAAAAGGGGCTGGGGACATCTTCAACTCAGCGTTGCTGCTTTGCCTTCTGCCACTCCTTCCTCTGCTGTTTCTTCTCTTTAATTACTCCCCCATCAAAGGTGGCCTCCCCACACCCAACCCAAATACACTCCTCAGCCCACAATGCCCTTGCACTTCTACTCTATTTATGCCTAACATCTCTAGTGTAGGAACCACATTCCCTTCACACCCCTCCTGCCTCCCTCCTACACGTTGTATTTAACAAGACCCACTTGATTCACTTGCCAGGCCCAGCCCACCCTGCCTGTCATCCATCACTCCCACTCCTGTGCAGCAGGACACCAGCCCCTGCCACCTGCTCATTTGATTTTTATTTTTGTGGTAACCTCTGTGCTTTGAAAACACCCTCCATGCGATTGCATAACCCTCCTCCACTTGGCAAGAGTAAGAGCAGAGAACACCACCTAATGCTGATCCATCCCTTCTCTGCAGTATTTATGTTTTGCCCTCCTCCCTCTGGCTGCAACTATCCACTCATTCTACTCTTAATCTCTCTGATGTGGGGCAATCACTGTTGTCCTGTCCTGCATGGGCAGTGTCTATTTTGCTGGCATAAGGTACAGACTGGGACTAAAACTCAGAATTTTGGAAAACAGAGCTATCCAGGAGGTGGCTGCAGCCCTTTGCTGCCGGCTGTCCTGCACTGCCCTCTACTGAGCCAGGGACACTTGCTCCTCCACGGTCTCCACGTTGCCACTTTCCATAAGATAGTTCTCCATTATTCCTTGCCCTACTTTGGCAGAACCACAAGGAACGATTACCTGCCCTACCGATCCCAGCAGGCAGTGCCCAGGAAGAGAAGTCTGCGATACGATGTGGCATTTTGCCATTTGCTGACACCTGCTTCTGGGTACATTTTCCCCTTTTCACATCCAGTTGTTCCCAGCACCCAGCAGAAAAGGCAAAAGGCAAAGTCCAGCTTTGGCACTTGAAAAACCTTATCACAGAGACATCTGTGCTCAGCTTGAGGCCCAGGCATGGTATGTGCAGCCACCTCTCCCTGTGAATGGTAGGATGACTTTAGGCACAGAGGTTCTTCCATACCTGTGAGCAATGGTCAGAACAGTTTTGTCAGCGAAGCGCTGGCGGATGGTCTGCTGCAGCAGCTGGTCTGTCTTCTGATCCACACTGGCTGTGGCCTCATCGATGCACAGCACCTGCCAGAGACAGAGAGTGAAGGGAGCTCCCAAGCACCACAGCAGAGACCCCACTCCCTGCCTGGAGACAGCCTGAGGAGTCAGCACAGGACATCTGTTCCCATTACACCTCCGATTCTGCAGCACTCTCCTCTGCTGTCCCCAGACAGCCACGGGCAGCTCACCCTCCCCCTTGTTCCGATGGAGGCAGTGAACTCACCTTGGCCTGTGTCAGGAGGGCTCTGGCCAGACACACCAGCTGCCTCTGTCCCACAGACAGACTCTTTCCCCTCTCTCCCAGTTTGCTGTCCAGTCCACCTGCAGGGATCAAGATCAGCAGTCACCTGCATCATCTGCATAGGGCCCCACACAGCTCCACCAGTCCAAGGTTTTCCCAGTAGCACACAAAATCCCAATTCTGCTCAGGCCCAGGCCTTAGGAACTGGAGCCTTTACACTTAGATACAAGCAACATCTGGCACAGTTCCCTTAGAACTAAAGCCTGGCTTATCTCTCAGCTACTCCTCTAACACCTACTGAAGCCTGGTCTCACCAGCAAAATTCTGCCACCCAATCCATCACCTGCCAGTCTATTTGCCTCTAAATGTCAGGGAATGCCACTGGGTCTCAGTGACCTCTTCCCACACTGGTTCTAGCGTGACCTTGCCCAACCCATTCCCTACTGCACCCACCTCAGCTCCCTGCCTGAGCTCTGGCCTTCTCTCCTCTCGCAGAACCCGCAGTCATCACCTGCTTCTCACTGGTTTCCAACTCACCCATCTGGGTAACAGCATCCCACAGGTGGCACTGCTCCAGCACCTCGCGGAGCTCAGCATCCGTCCGTTTTCCCTGGGGGTCCAGGTTTTCTCTGATTGAGCCACTGAACAAAAATGGATCCTGTGGGATGATGGCCAGCCTAGATCTGCAAACAAACAAAAGCTGAGGGCTCATGGGATGGGTTCTGCAGAAAGGCAAAGATCTGCTATTTCTTTTTTCATGGGGTGTCTTAGTTTGCTACAAATCTTAGAGGCACAGGGACATGGGCCACATATTCAGCCTGGTATTCTTAGCATGACTATTGAGAAACAACAGAGACACTCCTAAAAAGCTGCCACAATCAGAAAAGAGGGTGCCACAACAGTGAATCCTTTGCTCCTCACTCTTTACTTCAGCATCTCAGCCACTGAGAGCTCTCAGCCACCATCAGCTACCCTTCACTCTGCTCAGCCGTACCTCAGCTCCTCCAGTCCCACCAGCTGGCTGTCAATACCATCCAGGAGAATCTGGCCTGATTTCATCTCCACCATACGGAAAAGGGCCAAGAAAAGGGTGGATTTCCCAGATCCTGTGCGACCCACAATCCCCAGCTTCTCTCCAGGGTAAACAGTGAAGTTCACACCATCAAGTGCATTAGGCAAGCCTGTTCTGTATGCCAGGACCACTTGCTTGAACTCCACAAGCCCCTCGCTTGGCCAGTCAGCAGAAACCTAAGAGAGACACACAGGTGAGAAAAAGGTATGATAATGATTGATTGTCATCTTCAGCATCACCTCCCCACGGTCCAAGCCCCATCCCTCCCTTTAGATGATTGCTTGGCTTCTGAGCAGAACCAACACACAGCCCAGTCTCACCTCCAGCCCACTCCTAGGCTTGTTCTTCCATCACAGCTTGTATCTAGCATCCATTCTGCTTCCCTACCCCTTCCCATCACTCCAGCCTTCACCAGTTCCTGCCAGAGATTCATCCTCCCCAGCAGATATACTAATAAAAGATGAGTGACCAAGGTGGTTTCTGTGGTGAGGGCCCTCCACCCATCCACTGGAACCCTGTGATCTCCCCAGAGGGCAAGTGCAGGGCAAAGAGCCAGAAGATGGGCCAGTACCTGAGAACACATTTGAGCTTTTACCTGGACCGATTTATCCTGGGGCTCCATGGGGATGTCTGTGGTGTACTCCTCTGTCCGCTCCACACTTACCATCATGATCTCTGTGTGAGTGAAACTGGAAATGAGGCCTGAGAGCAGGTTTGTGACAGACAGGGCATATGAGAGTGCCAGGCCCACAAGTCCTGTGAGGACAAAAGCATAAGCAAGAATGTCAGTGGCAGGAAAGGAGCTGGCATCTTGGTGGGCAGACAAAAAAGAAACAAAGGGAAGTCATGACTCTGGAGTCTGGGGTCACACTTGAGGTTGGGGACACACAGGAGCAGAGACAGGAGCTGAATCACTACACTGTGAGTGACTTGCTAGGAACACGAAGCAAGAGCTCTGGATCTTATCCAAGTGTAGGAAAATGTGTAGCTCTGGGCTGGGAGAGGAGGAACCCCTTGGGCACAGCCTAGGAGTGGACATAGATCAGTCCCTGGCAGTCTACCTGGATTTCCCAGCTGCTTCTGGTGCTGGATGATAGCAATTCCTGCAATAGCAGTAACCACAGCAACCCCAATCATCTGCAAGCGGATGTCCAGCCACTCCATCACTGTGTTGCTGGCAAAGAGGCAGCGCTGGTTCTGCTCCAGACGCAGCTGATTCTCCAACTCAAACCTGTCAGGCACACAACAGAGGTTTGCACCACTCAAATTGCACTCCTGCAGCCCCAGACCAAGGGCATTCCAGCCACCCTATAACCAGCCCCAGATGAGGAAGACCTTGGCCTATAAAGCCAAAGCTCTCTCTCTGGATGCTCGCACTGTCTGCTCACCGCTTTGTGGCCCGCATGGCTCTGACAGTGCTCAGTCCCGAGAGGGTCTCTGAGAAGTGGGTGTAAATGGGAGACAGGGTGACACTGTAGAGTCGCTTGAGCTCCCGGGACGTGAATCGGTAATAGCGCTGAATGAAGAAGTAGACTACAGCCAGAGGGAGCAAGACCAGACCAATCCAAGGGAGGCCATAGGTCACTATCACCAGCATGCCCAAGAGCCCGTACATGTTGGCTAGGAAGATGTTGAGCATAAATGGCAGACTGTCATCCACACAGTACAGGTCTGAGGAGAAGCGGTTCAGGATCCGGCCTGTTGGTGTGGTGTCGAAGAAGGTGACTGTGGCCTGGCAATAAGGGAACCAGTAAGAGCCAGTCAGCTGAGGTGAGATCCAACCACAGAACAGTGTGCAGGAGAGCAGCACCAGGGGGAGCAGACAGGCCACAAGGTGGTGGCCACCACAACCCACTTCCTTACCTCAGCCTCCAAAGCCAGCATTCACTAGCAGCCAAACAACTCATGGTGTTTGCAAGGTAAAAGGAAGCACTCCTTCTGTATCAAATGGCTGACAGCTACTGAGAAAGCGCGCACTCAGACACCATGATGGCCCAACAGTAGCGAGGCAAACCTAGCCTCTAATCCCAATTTTCAATCCCCTAATCCTAACTCTAGCCTGAGGACCCAAGGAAGCCAAAAACATAAAGAAAGTTAACTGACACATTCCAGTATCAGCCCTAGATCATGCTTAATGACTCCTTCCAGTATCATCTAAACCTGAACTCACCATCCTGTAAAAGCTACTTTGACTTGACTGGCCTTCACCTTGGCAACACATCTAGGCCTAATGAGTGAACAGATGCAGGTGGGAGCCATAAATAATCCTTCCATGGAATGAACAGGACACATTTTGAACCCCAGCTCACTGGCCCCTTGTGCTGGCTGTTGTGCAGCCCTTTTTGAACACAGTCCTACTAGCCAATACCAAGAGAAATATTAATCTATCTCCCACACCCTTACTCCCAGCTACGACAAGAATGTCAGCTTGCAGGAGCTTCAGCCTGCTCTGGACTTTGTTCCCATTACCTTTAGAACCCTTTGAAGCAGTTGGTTGTGAATGACAGCGGCAGCACGGAGAGCGCCACAAGCAAAGAGGAATGCCCGAATAATGGTGAAGAGGGAGTTGGCCCCCGCAATGCTCCCATAAACTGTCAGGTAGAAATTCACATCCAATGAGCCATTGGGAGGGGCTAGGCTCTTGTCCAGATCTTGAATGGGGGAACTGGAAAAAAGGAGGAAGATTATGAATCTGCCAATGTCCTCCTGACAGTAAACTCACAGACAGGGCATGAGAACCCAAGAGCATACTCCAGGAGAAATCAGGATACTTTAGCCTGATACTCCTGTTACACCCTTTTGGCATCTTGGGACAAATACTCTGATTACTATGCAGCCAGGGGTCCTCCATCAGCCCGAGACAGAAGCCTTCTGGGCACATCATCAGGTCAGGATTTTGATTCTCTCTGACAAAGCAGTCACACACATCCTCTGAGGTGAAGTGGTCAGTTTATCTGTCCCTGCTCTCCAGGATCTTCACAGGAAATGCACTTAAGGACATTTCCAGTTTCCTTTGGCACCTCTGGACCATATTCACTTACACAAGCCCAGAGGTGGAGAAGAGAAGCAGCTCTGGGGAAGGCAGAGAAGCTGAGCAGGCCATCACAGAGGTATTTCCTGTCTGGGATATGCTGGAGATCCAGTACGACAGCCACCAATCCGAGATATTTTTGGATGCTACAGAGAAAGACAGACTATGTAAAGAAAAATTCTACTTTTGAATCAGCAAATATGAAGCAGACAAGCTGAAGGGGAAGCTGCTGGACAACTTTTTCAAAGTCTTGCTGCCCAGTATAGACTTCCCCCTGTCAGTAGTAGAGCAGGAGCAAGGGAACAGCCTTGAGCTGCAGCAGTGACAGAGCACTGCTACAGAGGTACAGTAATGCAAATGCAGCAGCGAGGTGCCAGGTACAGTTCCCACGTGTGCCTCCTCCCTACTAAAGTAGCTCTTAGAACTACTTTAATTTGGGGAAGAGAAAAGTGGTCTTCCCGCTAACAGGGAGAGTGTTTAAAACCCTGGCGTCTTTCCTTCTGGACTCCATGTAACCAGAGTATGAGACAAGAGGAGAGGAGTGGCTAAAGAGGGATGTTCTGCTGGGTCACTGCCTCACCTTGCATTAGGAGCAGTGAGAAGAGGATTGATATTGCCAAGCAGCTCCCCATTGCCATCCAATAGGCCTTGTACACCTGAAAAGCCACTGCCCCTTCTTTCTTCTCTTCCTCCTTGTGGATGAGATTACTGTTTTGGGTTGGTTCTTCTACCTCTGTCTTTATGACCTCTTCCTGCCCCAGTTCATTAGAGGCTGTGGGAATGGATGCAAAAGCAAAGCTCAGTGCAGTGTTAATTTCTTCCTGCAGCTGTTCCTGATGTGAACAGAGCAAGTCTAAACTACAAGGGACACTTTTTTCCCCCTCCTTTCTCCTCTTTCAAGACAGGTGCACCAACCCTGGCAGTTCTTCATCCAAAACTGGACTACAAGTGGAACAACAGGTTCAAACACTGCTCCAGACCAATACCCAATGATATGTGGGCCTCCTGTCCTTCTGTGTATACACCACCCATATATCAGCACTGCCACAGCATTACAAGATGGTGGGAGTTCTGCTCTAAGGCCAGCAGCCATCAGGTACAGGTTCTGTCTGGAAGGTCAGCTGTGCTGCCCCAGCTACCCTAAAACTCGTCAGGAACAGACCTTTATCTTTATGCCCCTTGTCTGTATCCTTGAACTTGGGGAAGGCTTCAACAAGCGGCAGGATATCAGCTGGCGTGCCTGCAAAGAGAGGAATGCAAATTCTTCAGCATCTGTGAGGAACAGGTGACAACTTTCCACCTTCCCACTGCCTCTTGGTTTGAAATGACCCAGTTTTGTTCTCTCATAACATTCTCTACGTTATACAGCAACTGTACCCTTGAAGGCTCCACTCCATTCAACCTGTTACATCCTTCTGCCTCATCAGCTCCCCACATCTGGGGCTGCCCTGCTTTATCTGTACATCTGCACATTCTCTTCCACCCCATCTCTGCCCACATGCAGTGTTCTCAGTGTCCTCTTTTATCCCCACCAGTTAATCCTAATCCCCTAAAGCCATTCCAAGACACAGGCACAAGTGAATGCCTGAGAAGACAATGTACCTGTCTTAACTATCCTGCCATTGTCCATCAGCAACAAGGCATCAGCCTTCTCCAAAAACTCTGTCCTGTGAGTGCAAAGGACCCTGGTCTTATGTTTGAGAACTCCGAAAATGCATTTCCGCATAATATGGTTGGCTACGTCTGCATCAACAGCAGCCAGGGGATCATCAAGGAGGTAAAGTTCTTTCTCCTGGGAGGGGGACAAAAGAAAAAAGGATACAGCTGCCGGCCCTGCTGGAGCAGGCAGTGCTGCAGAGAAAAGTCTGAGTGTCTCCATGTGGCAGCACCTTTAGGCTAGCACAATGTGCTTTAAAGACATGCTGCCAGAGCTCACTGTACAGCTGAGTGCTTCCAGCCTCTTCATGTTTGACTTGCCATGATCTGCCACACAGTAATTCTTTTGTTATTTACCTGGTAAATGGCTCTGGCAAGGGCTATTCGAGCTTTCTGTCCCCCACTCAGAGTCACACCATTTTCTCCCACCTCTGTCTGGTCACCTGCTGGTAAAATCTGAAATATTCAAGAAAATATTTCAAGAAATAATTCAAGAAATAATAATAATTCAAGAAAATAATTCAGAAAGAGAGAGGAAACTGTCCCAAACCAGGACACAGGGGCCCCTCTCCACTCTCTGGCAACAATTTCTAAAACTGATACCATACCAACAATTAAACAATGCAACATTCTATACACTGGTTCTCCAGACAACCGGCAAACTTTATGCAACAAAAATCTCTTACAATCCAGAAGAGGGTGGTCACATCTGAACTACCATTGAGAGCAACTTCTGGTCCAAGGTAATTGCACACAGCAATTTTCTGTCAGAACAAGAGCTGTGCCTGCATCAAAATTATGTCAGGGTCCTTCCAAACAGCGTAGCAGTAAAAACTACCAAATTTCAGTACCTGGAAATAAGTCTCCTCTCGGTTTGGTAGCACAGGTGTATTCTACTAAATCTCAACTAAAAATCTTGCCTTTACAGAGCATTCATAGCTCTGGCCAAAAGAAACAGAAACTGCTAAAGCTTGGCACTTCAGAAAATCAGGCTTATAAACTGGGAGAAGGCTAGCTTTCTACTATATATACAGCCAGGTTTACTGGCTAATACAGTCATAAACCTCGAATTTAGAATATATGTCAGGAGCACTGACTTAGCCCTTCTAAATAAGAGCTTTTGGCTCAGCAACAGAAGAAACCACTCAAAGTGCTACAGGAGTGACTTCACACCTTAAAGAAGTATGGGCATGCCAGGAATGGTGTGGGCTTGGTAATCAGAGCAACATTGGAAAAGCAGTCTACACCCTGAAATAATAAAGACTGATCCCAGTGAGGCTCAGGATGGATGCAAAAGCCTGCCAAGAAGGCCCAGGTTTACAATCTAGGCACCCACATGTAGGTCCTCAGAGAGGGCACAGGCCTCCAGCACCTCCTCATAGAGCTTGGCATCATATTCCCGCCCAAAAAGGATGTTTTCACGGACAGTGGTAAACTGTATCCAAGGCTCCTGTGTGGCCAGGCCAAATCCTTCCTCCAGGTCACAAACATACACTCGTCCACCTTGTCTGTAAATACAACAGAAATGGGTATAAAGGGCAACAAAGAAAGACTGCTGGCAGATCAAAATTACCTACAAGTTGGAATAGCACCGGACAGTGCCCACCTGCTGTGGCATGGAGGGACCAGGCAGGGAAGTCTTTAGGCTACTTACTTAATGAGCTCTCCAGTGATGGCTGCAAGCAGAGAGCTTTTGCCAGAGCCAACCTTCCCAACAACTCCCAGGAGCATTCCCTGCAAAGAGAAATGAAAAGAAGCAACTGATGTGCTAATACAGCATAGGTTGTCCAGATTTCTTGAGCCACATGTAGCCTGTAAGGAAGCTGGCTCTAGGACCACCTCACATGTTCAGCAGCGCAGCTGGGTACAGCTGTCAGGTAAACCAGACTCCTGATATGACAGGACACAGATTTGCAAGGAGTGTTATCTCTAGAGCCCTGCTCTGTTCCCTGTCCAGTTGTCTCCTGCAGCAAAGCAGAAAGAACTAGTTCATCTCCTGTCTGTAAGCCATGGATCTTCCCTAGCACCTTTCAGCTCTGAGATATGTGTCCTGTGCCCCTTGACCAAGAGAAGATTTTGATGACAGCTCCTAAGCTAAGGAAAACATGCCACCTCTGCTCTATATTTCTATTTCCAGTGTCTTTTCTCTAGTGCCATTTTTCTGTATTATGTCCCATGTCCTTGCTCACCTTTCTCACTGACAGGTTCTCGATGTGCAGTTGCAGAGTGCCGGTGGATGAGGGCTGCCTGGTGCCTTCCTCCTCAGCTGGCACCCACGAGAAGGCTGCACATTGCATCTCCATGGCAGTAGCAGTATCTGAAGGGCTATCTACAAGTGAAAAGCAGAACAGCAAAGCACTGCTATGAGAAGACCAGAAAATTAAAGGCATCTGGCATCCCAAATACCACCAGCTTTGTTCCCAAATGCAGAAACCATGGATGAGGCACAGCATGATGCTCCTGACCCAACCCCAGAATGAAACTCTTGCCTACTGACTTGTCCTTAAACTTATATATCCCTTCTTCCAACCCTCCTGTCTCCAGCTCACACCAGACACACATGGCTGTCAGGAGACAATGTGAGGATATAACCTGGTTTTATTATTGCTGAAGGTAAAAGAATGGCAGGGAGCTGGCCAAAGGCAATGAAAGAAGGAAAGGGAGCTAACATGGCTCAGGAGAGGGGCAGCCACTCAAGCCTTTCTGCCAGGTGAAGCCAAGTTTGTTGATGGCTTCAGTGTCAGAAGAGCTTTGGTCAGAGCACAGAGCTGCTCATTCTACTGGGACAGTAATGGCTCTGTTGGGACAAGCGGTGGCTTATGGTGGAATGTTACAGCCTTGTCTCCTGTTTTCCACAGAAATTAAGGGGAGTTAAGTGTATCCACTCTGCCTCTATGCAACTGAACATCTTGAATCACAGGGTGACAACAGCTGCCCTCCAGTACTGCCCCAGGCCTCGCACCTGAGGTCTCTGCTCTGAATGTCTGCCCACAGTCTCAGGCCTGGCAGATTCCTTAACCGTTACCTAGGGCATAATAAGCTTCCAGGTCCTGGTCCGTGAGTTCAAAGAATTTCTGGATTCGGTCCAGGGAAACTTTGGCCTCCAAGATCGCATTCAACACCCATGGGAAGCCGTTGAGGGGTAGAATAAGCATCCCAACAAGGGCCAATGCTGTGAACACCTGCATGGGTAAGCAAACAGCCATGAGCTGGAGCCAGTACCTCCCTTGTACCCTCCAAACAGCTTCACCAGTGAGAGCCTGAAGAGCTGTGGAGAGACAGGGGCTGGGTTTATTTCCAAGAGAAGATGCCTCAGGACTGTAGACTGTGTTCTGCACAAGACAAATTGGAGCTCTCCCTACTACCTACTCACCTTTGTGGCAGTGAGCTGGTGACCCAATAGGACATAGGTGATGAAGATGGCAATGGAGACAACAACAGGCAGTGCTGCCCACAGGTACACGCACAAAGCATCCAGGTATTTGATGGCCCGTAACTTCTGCAGCTCTTTAGCCCGGCAGGCGTTTATCCTGGTGCTGAAGTGCTTCTCCCAGGCATAAAACTTGATCACACGAATGCCACATAGGAACTCTGTCATTAGCTGCAGACAACAAGGAAAAGAGCATCAAGCAAACAGTGCCCAGGCAGCCTGGGCTGTGCCTGGCTGTGCAACTGTCTCCTGCTAAGGGTCAGGCTAGAGATGTCAGGGACCATTTACTGCTAACAAAGACATAAACTTAAGTGACAACTACTGGAAATTTTGTGCTCATCCATCCCACCAGCTTCTTCAGCCACCCATGCTGTGTCCAACTCAGGAAAAGGCAAACTATTACACTACTTTCCAAGTGAAAGATGAACAACACAGGTGAAGGGATGTGTGCAATTGCTAGCTACAGCCTGGATACTACTTTCTTGTGTTGACCTGACAGTGCCTTGAGATAACACCTTACTCTCAGGCTTAGTCTTGTCCTGACACAGCTAGTCTGTATCCAGAACCTGGCTGGTTAATTTCCAGAACTCTGGTGTCCCTGCAGGATGCAGTCCTCTCATATCTGTTCTCAGGTCAGCATATGTAGAGCAAGCTGACTGTCTCTGCCCAACATTAAAGAAAACTAACAAGAAAGACTTTATTCAGCAAGCCAGTCTTAAAACAGCTGGAGAAAGTTCAGCATAAACAGATACAACTCTGGTAGATGCACCTTCTATTGGGAAAATAAGTATTTTTAAAGCTGTCCACAGTTCTGACAGGAAGCTGACCTATGTTTCATGCTTCCAAAGCATGAGTGAAACTGCTGTCCCCTCAAATTAGAGACACAATGCTAAAAGGTGAGAATCAAATGTCTGACGTGTGGTGAGCAGAGATGGCACTGCAAATATGGGAAAAGCAGTGGAAAAGATGACTGAGAGTGCCATGCCTGGAGCCATACAAAACTACATCCATGATCATTGCCTTTGTCCAGACTGCAAGCCACTTTAGCATTGATGGCATCACTGGAGCAATAGGATGGATGCGTATCTAGAGGAAGCATTGGGAGTCTTGCTTTAACTATGACACACAGAAAAGAAACTTGCAAGGGAACCTAAATTAGCCCAGGGGACAAGACAAGCGTTAAAGGTTCACAATGTTATGGGTGGTGAAACTACATCACCCTGTTGACCAAAGTCTGTGTGTGTGTGCTCCTCTTCTGGCATTTCTCTCAACAGCTGTGACTCAATCAACCTGCCTTGGATCATGACTAGTGGCCAAGAAACCAATATTCTGGGACAAACAAGGAAAAAATACAAACTCAGAGAGATACCACTGCCCCTCACCTTGACTCGTGTGTCCTTGTGGTTCAGCATCTTCTGGTTGTTCATCATGATGCGGTTAGCTATGACCTTGTTGATGGGCACGAGCAGCAGCGCCAGGGCCATGCCTCCCAGAAAGGCTACCCCCACTTGCTGGTAGAGGAGGTAGAGGGTAATGACAAGCTGAAAAGGCAGGCTCCACAACTCGTGGAAGCTGCGGCAGAAGTTGACCAACCTATTGGTGTCCGTGCTCATGAAGTTGACAATTTCCCCCACAGTGAAGCGGGCAATGCTGGTGCCGCTGACGCGCAGAGCCTTGCGGTAGATGGCGGAGATGACGGCGGCCCGCACCATCAGCGCCACCTTGTTCACCTCATAGCTGAACTGGTTCCGCAGGAGAGCGCCCAGGAAGGAGCCAGCAAAGAGCCCAAGGGCATACAAAACCCCATGGCTCAGGGGCTCCTGTCGTGACTCCATGAAGTTCACCAGCAAGTTCAGAAGCAGAGGACCTGAAAATCCCAGCAGACTGCCAGCCAGCTTGAGAAGCCCAAGGGTGTAGAAACGAAGCCCAAAGGCCGCATGAAGGACTGACAAGAGGCGCACAGCTTCCTGGGCATGGTGTGGGCTGTCTGGAGCATCACCACTCCCATCCCTTCCAGCAATGATGGGGCTGGTAAGAGACACTGTCTCCTCCTCTGCTTGGTGAAGAGCTGCCTTCTTCTGCCAGCAAGAGTAGAACCGGTCACAGGCCCTGGCAGCCCGGAGCTGGCGAGGAAGCACATAGACATCCTGTGGCTGGTTCAGCCTCTGATGGTAGCCACGCTTCATGAGGGGGTCCATCCACGTGTAAAAGAAGCGAGAGAGCCAGCTCTCACCATCTTCTGCCACTCTCTGCTGGTCAGGCACTGGGATCCCCGGCTCTGAGATGGGCCGGTCTTGTTGCCAGGAGCGATTGATGGAGAGGAAGTCTTGCCTGCCAGCAGTGGGGAAGAGGTAGCTGACCACATAGGCAAGCAGAGAGGCCAGCTGCAGACAGAGAATGGCGAACCTGGAGGAGGCACCGGGGTGGGCAGGGGACCAAGCTGTCCCACTCTGGCAGTACCACACCAGTGTGATGATGAAGGAAGGCAGGGGTAAGAGAGTGAGGAGAGCCAGGGCTGCAGGGCCCCTGGTAAAGCCATGAATGGACCTGCAGAGCATGAGAAGAGTGAAGCCGTGCACCAGCCATGTCACGGCAGCAGTGCCATTGGCCAGCACTTCCACGTACACAGGGCCCAGCTCCTGCTGGGAAATGGTGGCTGGGATGGTGTCAGCAAGGAACAAGCCAGCAAGTACGAAGGAGGCAGCGATTCTCCACCCCCAGCTTGGCCTGCAAGGCACACCAGAGCCAGACCTTGAGGAGGAAAGAGCAGTGAAATAAAATACAGTTGAAATTCCACTACCTCTCAGTCACTACTGTCCTTTCTTCCTCTTCTCTTCCCCATGTTTATACATCCACTCCTACTTAACCTTCTGGATACACCTCCCTAGAGCTGTAACTTTTTCTGACTGTAGGCATTGCTAAACTACTTCAGGTCAATATAGCCCACTCTTTTGCCAATACCAGAGATTTAGATGCTACCAAACAAAAGCATTTCTTTACAGAATTTTGTTTGCAAACTATGATATTTTGTGGTCAAATTAGACTCCAATCTTTGAGGACTAATAGCAAAAAAAGTATATTTAACCTCTTCGACACAAATTTTGGATTATGAAATTCTCTGTGTCACATCTCTAATCCTTGATTTCCTGGTCTGTGGGACATTTTTTTTAGAAACATTATTTTTATCACTGTTAGTTTCAGTGATGCGGTGCTTCTAAAGTCTATCATCTATTGCCCATCTAAATACTTCATTATTTCTGGATTCTTTGTGGGCTTTGAGTATCAATGAATGTTGTCATGTTTACAAATTTCAGAAGATAGTAAACAGAAAAACAATTTTGCATTTCTCTGAACTCCTTATTGCCTTACATATATCTTCTATGCCACCTCGGATTTATATCCTCTCCCAGAATACTCTCAGTTTCCCCAATCCTCATTCATTGAAAAAGTTTTTAATTACTTTCTGTGATTTTATGCCCATAATCCCCTCTATTCTTTCTGGATTCCTCTTTGTACACTGAATTAAGACAGACACCGACAAATATAATAGCATTATAATATTGTGTCATTCCCTAATTACATATTCAGCACATGATAGGGAGATACAATTTCCAGCCTTTCCACCCCAGGACCTCCAGTCCTGCATAATAATCAAGGCCCAGACAAGTCAGTTGTCATACCTCGGAGTGCCAAGGAAGCAGGCACTGACCACTGCAAGGACCACATGAGGAGTCACATTTAATGTCAGCTGGTTAAAGCAATGGCCAACGCTGCCATGAACCCACACAGGGAGTGGATCTTCTGGGCTGGTCCCACACAAACTAGCCAGGATGTTCTCCATCCTTTCTTTGCTGGTAATTCAGTGTGAGAGACACAATGTCCTAGGGTAAAGAAAAAAGCAGCATGAGGTAAAAAGCTTAAGAACTGCACCCCCAGTCCAAGACGAAGTGATGAGTAATTAACATAGAGCTAGAAGCAGCTTCCTGGGTCATAGTCCAAGCCTGGCTATTGTCGACTCGCTAGCCTATAACCTACCTCATAAAATGATCAATATCCAGCTTAAAATAAATTAGCTTGTTTATTCTCTTAAGTCACGCTGGGACTGCAATGCCCTGTGAATCTGAAACTTTCTTATTTCCACGTTGACTGTTTTTTTTCCCATGGTGAGTTTATCCTCTGTAAGTAGTATAAAGAAGTATTTGGATCGGTATGAAAAATATTTCGAGCTGTTTAAACAATAACCTATTCATTGTATCTCCATGTTCACAACACTTCCCACCATGGTACTCCTGAAGGCAGCGTGTAACATGAAACATCCCCCACACGGCAGGGGAGGATGCTGGTGCCCATCCTGAGAAGCAGGCGGTACATCTAAGTCAGGCTGGCGAACCGGCCCCCTCTGTGTGCCGCCCCGCGGGCTGAAGCACACCTGGGAAGGCCTCGGCTTTTATACCGATATCTGCTCGCACCAGCCCGTCCCATCTCCAGCCCGAGGCCGGCTGAGCGCCACGGGCTGGGCGCCGCACCGAGCTCCGCACGCAGGC
>VWYP01032720.1:403073-432242 GCA_013400435.1 Pycnonotus jocosus | reverse complement strand
CCTCGCCGCACCGCAGCCGGAGGTTGCCATCGCCGCCGGGAGGAGCGGGGCTTGGCGGGCCCCGGGGCCGCCGAGGCAGCGAGCACGGAGACGGCAGCAGCAGCCGGGTAAATACTGCCGTGCACCGAGGGGGCTCGGTATGGGTCCTGCCCCCTCGCCCGGGGGGCTGTCAGAGCCCCAGACTTGGCGCGACGAGATCCCTGCAAAATTACACCGGCNCCATTCCTTAGAGCGCCAAATGGAAAAAAAAATATTGATTTCAATTTTAAATTATGTTTTCCCGCTAGTTTCCATTGTATTTTGATTTGTCTTACTGGCCAGAGCCATTTTAGAGAAGGTTGAAAGATGATGCTGTCTTTTCGCTAAGGCAGAGGATGTAAACTAGTAGTTTTCCTCCGTTTAATACCTTGAGTTGTGTTAGTGTATAAATATCGTTTAATTTATGGGAATATAACTTTATAGATAGCGTATTGAATGTGTACTTTGTCTGAATTCTTCCTTGCTGTCACGACGGGCGTACAAAGAGCACTGTTACTGATTTATATCTGTGAGAGGTGTTCTTTGGTAGGCACTGATTTGTAGTTGGGACTGTGCACAGGGTGTTCCAGTCTTTTCACTTTGTCTTGGCAAAGTCTGATTCGGGCATGTGGAGCTCTCTTTCTCTGTTTTGGCTTCTGTCGTGGGTGGCATCTTGGATGCACACCTTCGTAATAAATCAAAGTGTGAAGGCTTTATTTTTTGCGTGAGTGGGATTCGCTCACTTAGGTTTTCTCGTGTTGCTCCTTGGTGCAGTGATTGTTTTGTCTGGTGACTGTGAGCTGTGGAGTGTGATGAGTTCATTGCGCGTTTGTATTACCGTGAAAGAGGAGATTTTCATCATGGGATATTCTAGGCAGTGGTTGCATGGTCACTCAATCCAGCACACATACGGTTGGAAAGAACGGTATACTTGCCTTTGCCTCTTGCTTTGCAATATGCTCTGCCCTCTCCCGTGTGCTCAGGCGCGGATTTGTGAGTTGCAGGATAGGCTGATGTGAGGAAACTATGTAGCTGAAAGTCAGTCCAACAAAAGTGTGTTATCTGCTCCTTCATTGCCTGATGGGACTCCAAGAGGGAATGGGGGTTGCCCTTTCTCCTGGTGATACAGGTTCTTACCGGATTTCTTTGGAGCTGCAGCCATAGAAGCGGTCACAGGTGGTTGTAGTGGCATTAAAATTCAGGTATTGTTGTTATTTCTTACTGAATGGTGAGCTGCCCTGGAGATGTAGGAGGATAATGTCTTTGACAGTTAAGCCAAGCCAGACTAAGAAACTTGCCTCTGGCCATTTGTTTTCGCGTGGTATTTCACCCTTCTCTCCATCCTCCTTAGTTTCCTGTATGGTACCCTTGCAAATTACCAGTAACATCTATGATAGAAATAAGTAGTTTTTAAAAAGGAAATGTTTTTCTCTCTGATTCATGTCAGTTTGTGTTGTAGCTTGATGGGCAGTTGCATGTTCATAACTGATGGGTGGCAACCTGGGATACAGGACAGAACTTTTTTAAACTGACTTCACCATCACTCAGTCTCTCATTTCACTGTATCCAAGATAGGCTGGGAACCTGTGCTGGCTGTAGCAAAACTTTCAATGCTGACTGTGTTGGTGATTCAGACTTGGAGAAATTTGGTCTAGGAGTTTTCATTGGAAGCTTCCCACTCCCTCTTTGATGGTGGGGGTAGGCCACCAAAAATGTCCACTTTATACAAACATTATTTTTGACAAACACTGCTCTTCTAGTGTTATTTTACATCCTCCTGGCTCAAGTTAAATCAGTCATCTCAGCAAATTGTTACTGATCAGTGATATTTTTCTTGCCTATTCTAACTTCAGAAAAGGATTGAAAAACTGTTAATCCTAGAAATTAGGCTTTAGCAGGTTAGCTAATGCTGTACTGATGAGCCAAATGGATTTTTTGTTTGTTTACAGGATTACTGCATTTAAGGAAAGCCCTTCTGTAGGAAGCAATTATCACAATAAGAGATCTTGAGACAATTAAATAGACCTCTTCAACACATATTGTGCTGACTCTTGCAGTTTGCTAAAGCCCAATGTAAGTAATTCTTAGAGTGTAAGAATTTTTTCCGTGGAAGCTTTTGTCCCCCAACAAGTGCTTGACTGACAACTGACACTACTTCTTCAAAAGTGATGTTGCAAAGCGTAAAATACACATGAAGGTTTGTTTTACTTTTTAAAACTACTGTTTACAAAAGTAGCATTAATTAGAGAAAGATAAAAACTGGGATTATGCTGTCATTTCCAAAGACTGGAACTAAATGTGATGGAAACATAGCAGACAGCAGATATCTTGGATTATCATTACTAAGCAAGGTAAAGTTTTAATAAAATTTTTAGGGGTCTATGACTTAAGACCCTCTTTCTCCTGAAGCTTGAGAATACAAAATGTACAGATGTGGAGAGTTACACAAATAGTTAGTAAGTGAGATTTTGGAGCTGTCACTGAAAGGACATGAATTCAGAAGCCCGAGGAAGAGGAATTTAATTTGCAACAAGAAAAGCGGATTTGAAAGAATATGCATAAGGGTGGGAGATGTAGTATGTAGAATGAAGACACTGATGGGATAAGGGCATGGGATTGAAATGGAGAAAATACGAGTACAAGTTCCAGGTTATTTTCTCTATCCTGCATATGAATTGGAGTATGAAAGCAGCAGCCTTAGAGATTCCTTACTAAAATTTCTTGATTCTGGTAGTTTGGTTGTTTGTTGTTGTGATTTTTTTAATTATTATTATTATTATTATTAATTATTATTGAGATGAAGTACATGCATTTCCAGGTTACAGCATTGTTGCACATTTTGTTGTGCATAACTGGGATGCTGGCAGTGGAGCCGTCCATGTATTGGATGTTGTAAGTAGAGATGGTGTTAGTTTCTTAATAGCTGAGGAAAACTTTGTGGTGATTGGAAGAACGTGGAGTGACAGCAAAGGTTTAGGGCGAATACTGAGAAATGTAATGGAGGAGAGGAAGGTCAGGGCTTTATAGTGAGAGATTTTGGCAGACTTTGATTTGTTCGTGCAAGGCTGACACATGCTGCTTTTATTTATCCCTGCTGACCTGCGCGCTTGTTCTTTTTAAAGGTTTTGTTTTAGCTTCTTTGCTTTCTTGTAAGAAAAATTGGCAGAGATTACAGGACTGGAGCATATGGGGTCAACAGAGAATGGAGAAATGACAAACAGGTATGCAACCTGTTCAGTAATATGGCAGTGGTAACTGTGGTTTAGGTGGCAGAACAGGAAGGGAGAAAAATGCAGTGCGGTGCACACATAGGTATGAATAGTGGCGGTGTTCAGTGCTCCAGATACAAAAACCTTTTAAAACTGGAATTTCTCCAGTTAAAAAAAAAAATTAAAAATCACGAAGTTCAAATATTTACTGTCATAACTGTTGTCTCTGGGCAATTTGTAGAGGTCAGTCATAAGCAATCCAAACATCCTAAACATTCTTAATGCAAACTTCTTCTTTCCTTTGTCCAGAGTTTGTCCTGAGATGTAATCATCAATCACCTCTCTGTCTTCAGTGGAGGTGATTGTCATCTATATACCCACAGTCTTGATGACAAGAAGATGGCCTTGAAGATAGTAATTTCTTGAGGCAGCCCTCAAAATTCAGTGTCACAATGGGCACAAATGATCCTTCAGAATGTGTTTGTTTGAGACACATGCACCTTGAATATATTTTATCTCAACCAGGCTGTTGCAGGATCATATTGTGCTGGACAAGACAGTTGGTCTTAAAAAGTAATTAAAGTGTGTTCTGATAAATGTTCCATTAATCAGCTTAATGGAACAAAACAGAAATCACTAATATGTTACCTTAGGATAAAGCTATATGCACAAAGGATTCAAGTACAGATTTGTACTGCAAGTGAATTTTGTTAGATAAATTGTAACAGACTTCTTTTGCTTTTGTTGGAGATTATGTACTGCTCTTTTGATCTCTTGGAGGATTGAGCTGAACCTGCTGCATGTTCTCCAGGTGGATGCAGAGAATTCAGTGCACCTGCTGCTTGCTTCTGCAGTTTTCAGCAGTCTAAGCGGTGTGCAGTGCATGACTGGTTTGGCAGAACTGAAGCTGGTTCACTGCTTCATGTTAAGCAAAATCTATATTGTGTTGGTTTAAGAAAGAAAATCAAGTATCTCTGTCTTTATCAAGGAGTCTCATCTGTTTTTTATGGAACTCCCCTCAACTTTGGTCATTCCTGTGTTCCAGTGCTATATTTTAGGACAATGTGAGGTGTAACTAGTTAAGCATAACTTATCAGTGATGGTGTTTTGTGTACTGTGTATGTGTACAAAGGGAGATCTGTGCAGAGGCAATAAGCTGAGGTCTTCTTTGCTGTGGATTTTTTCAGAGGCAACTTTATTTAGTTGATTCTGGTTTATCTCTACCAGTAATAAATAATGGAAATGAGAATTTTTGACAGTTACAGAAAGTGTTTCTAGTGGCATTGGTAGTTTTAGTGTTACGCTGTGCTTATCTGCTGAAAGCAGCATGAGGTGAGGAAAACTGTTAAAAACCAGTCTGCTAGGAAAATCTTTGTTTACACTGGTTTCTACTTTGGTTCATGTTGTTACTAAAGTTGTAAAGGGCCAGAAATCTAGACACTTTATTAAGAAATTCCTGGCACTGTTTTTATGCAATGTTTGTTTAGCTGCTTCTTCTCTACAAAGAAAGGAGAACAGCAGCAAATTTGGGACTTTGTAGCTTTCTCTTTGGTTTTACGTCTTCCAAAACAGTGCTTTAGGAAATGTGGTTTTGAGTTGAAAATTTCTAGATAATTTAAATATAGAACATGTTATTAGCACCTGGGATGAGAAGTTAAATGCAGTCAATACCCTCCCTCTTTCTTTAGTAACTAAATGAAATTGAAGTATTTGGAGCAGTTGTTCGTCTAGTTTGATGTTTTAATTGATCCATCCCCCCAAGTCAAATTTATGAAGCAGAGCAGAATCACTTTCTTCTCTGTAGCTGAGATTAAAATCCCCTGATTGATGGGCTTGCACTCTTTCTTCAATTTACAGAGGCGTTCACCGAGTCTCCGCTCTGAGTCTTCCCTGGAGCACAGTTTGCGGATTACGGTTGGTAATGACCGGTATTGCATTGGCACACCGGAGCGAAGGAGGCTGCCTGATAGACTGGGCTCACCGATTGATAACCTGAGTGACAGGTATGGTCCTGCACAGGTGGGCATTCACGTGCGTGAAACAGTGTGGGAATGGCTCTACTGGGTGGGACCAAACATCTCATTAGACCACTGAATGCCTAGGGAATGAGGGTAAGCATGTAGTGATGCTTCCCAGGAATATTTCCCCAGCCTCTTGCAAGTTGTGGTGCAGGGAATTCCTGGACAAAAGTCTCTGCCTGTGTAACTCTATAAACAGATATTTCTTCTCTAATTATTGTCAGCTGCTTCTAAATCCCATATAAACTAAGCATGCACGTCATATATTGTAGGAGGGAGTGTGACGTCAATCCCTCCAGTGCTTCCTTCCCCTTAAGGATGGGATGTCACATGGAGACACTTCATTTGACATTTCACTACTTCAGCCACCTTCTGTTTCTTATGAACCTACCTAGTCCTTTCTGAAAGGAAGGTTGTTTAGAATAAGGATAGTGTCGACTTCCTCATTTATTAGGAAGAATTGTCTACTTTCCTGATTTTTGAGACTAGTCTAGAAGAAAACTCCAAAGTAGCTTGAAGGAGATTATTATTTTGACTTTAAAAACCTTGCGGAAGAGAAGATAGTCAGACAGTCTCATACATTATAAAGGAAGTGTTTAAATTCTTAGGATCCCTTGACTGAAATTGGAGAGAAACAGCTGTGGAGAGAATTCTTTTGTGTTAAAAATACTGCTGTGAATAGTGAAGTATAAATATTAGTAGATACAATTTGGAACTCTTTGCCTTCAGTAGGAGAACTAGTAGAATCTGGCAAAAGAAAGAAAATCAGAAAACTGCAAATAATTGTCTTGAATTGCAAAATTAAAGACTGCATAGCTTGTGCCCTGGAGCATACAGTTGCTCTTTCAGGTCAGGGATAAGCATCCAGCACAGAAAAAAAACATTACCACTTCCATTTTTGATGCAAATATCATCAACTGTTAAAAACCAAAATATACGAGAGAGAGGGAAGTGAACAGAATAAATGAATTTCCTGTTTTTCTCAGGTGTAAAGTTAAGTTACAGCAGGTGTAGAAAACCAAATGAGAGTTTGGTTTTTGGTACTGTCACTTTTATGCCTTTACCTCAGTTCTCCTGGTGTCGGTGTTTGATTTGTAAATCCCCTGTGCAATCTGCAATCTTCTAAATGAAATGAGTGTGTATGTTCAGGGAGAGTACTGTGGTTGGAAGGAAAAGGAAGTGATATGTCAGGAAGTGGTCTGGCAAATTAGGGGTGGTGGTGTTTGTCCCATTGTTTCATGTTCTCAGGTGAGATTTTAGATTTAACCTGTTCTGTGGTGCTAATGCATGGTTAGAAGCAACATCAGGTATAGCAGAGTTTATTTAACATAAGAGTGAGAAATCACAAAAATTGACTTCTCTATACAGAGCCCATAGATGTGAAAAAGAATGGAAAGAATAGACTCCTGAGAAGGTTTAAAAGTGACAGATGAGTTAGAATGAGAAGAAGGTAAAGTGAGACCATGTAGACTTTAATCTTTAAGTGACTTCCTTGTATTTGTAGTATAAGTATGCAAGAACTTCATGTTGTTACATTTACTTTTCTTTTTGTCTAGTCTGTGTTGGCTGCAGTTTTCTGAGTGATGCCCATTTTCCAGAAGCTTAAAGTGTGTGACAACCAAGTCAGCTGTTAGCTTTTCATGAATCATCTAGGTACTGCTTCTGAATTATAAGTTTCTTCACTGCTAGCCATTTTATTTGTTTTCAAAACACACTTGGTATTTGGTTAAGGACATTGTTTATCAAGTATTTTTCATCATATATTTTTTCCTCTCTTGGAGAGGCTGCCCTGGTACCAGGACGTTGACTTTATATCTAGCACTGGGCTGTAAAATGGTCCTTATTGTTGCTGCTCATATCACATTTTTATTTGGCATGTGGTATGTTCTCATCCTAATTAAAAAAAAAAAAAAAGAAAAAAAGAGTGTTTCCTGAAGATGTCTCTTCAAATTTTGAAGTCATTGAAGTAAATAATTCTGAATTTAGTAATTCTCAGCTATTTTTGCCAACTACTCTACTTTGATATTTCAAGCAATCACTTTGACACATTACTCTCTGTCATTTGTAGGGCCTTGGGATGGTAGAGAGGTTTGTTAGTCTATAAAGGAAATAAAATACCAAAGGAGAGAAATCAGGGAGCCTTTTAGAGTCTCCTGCAGCAGTGGATTTTCGGAATGCCTGAAGAGACTTTCTCGGAGTGCGTGTTCACCTGCAGGTCCGTCCTAAAACATCTGTAAGAACTGCCCCAGCAGCTGGTAACTTTTAAAGTGGTTTAGTTTGTAGAAACAAACTTAGCTAGAGAAAAGTCCCAGAAAAGTTTTTAGGCACAGAGAAAAAGGCCTTAGTTAAAACAGTACCCCTAACTGTAGGCGTCTGTAGGAATTGGTCCAAAAGTAGATACTCCAAGAGAAGAGGCTGCTTAATCTGATGTTGTGATGTTGCACATCCACTGTGTATAATAATGCAGGGGGTGGCACAGAAGAACAATACCGTTGTACTTAATCTTCCTGGTTTGTAGATATCAAAAACTGTGCTTCTTTGTAGCTATGGGGTTCATGTGATTAGTGACAGTGCTGTCTGCATAGCTGTTGCAAAAGAAAGTGTTGATAGAATTTGTGGTCCTTATCCACAACTGAAAATAAAAAGAGGATCTGGTTGCATTTGCCAGTGTGAAACTGAATTATACCTTGAATAATTCATAGGAAATCTGACCTTGGCATCTTACTGGGAGAGGTAAGGAAAGGGATTGTGGTCTGAAATATGATAGTAAGGGTTCTTTTAAAACATGTAGTCTCTCCCATTCACAGAAACAAATCCATCCTATCTATTTTTTAAGGCTTCTTATTCCATAGTATGAGTTGAATTGTTCATGTCACTGTGTTTGCAGGTAACTTCCTAGGAGGGATGTACAGTACCATTAAAAATAAGTTCTCCTCTCTACTCTGCCTTTTAAGTACATAAAATGTTTGTTCTGTTTAGTGAGGGAGATGTTGTTTTGAAATTGGTTTGGAAATTTCTTACCCTTGAGTAGGAGTAAGACTTTGTTTACTCTGATTCAAGTACTTCTATTCTGTGCTTCTCTTACACAGGGATGATGTGGCTGATGGTCCAATATTCACTAGAGGCCTCACATGTCCTCGAGGCCTTGAGAGGTACCCAGCACATGAAGATCAGCCATCAAGTCCCTTCATTCCAAGGCATGATGAAGACTATCGCAGCCGAGATGTCTTCCTGCACCGTTCAGATTACAGTCCACACTATGGCCGTCGGGAGGAGCTGCCTCGTGGATCTGACAGAGATGGTGACAAACTCAGGAGATCCCCCTACCCACTGAGGGCAGAGGAGAGGGGACGAGAAGTAAAGCGTCCACGGTATGAAAAGGATGAGAAGATGCATGGTGTGAGTGGGGAGCATCAGGGTTTCTCATCAGGAACACGAAACTACCGCAGACGGAGCCGCAGCCGTAGTAGAAGCCTGAGCCCGTCATACCTGAATGAAGAATTCCGAGAGCTTGACCGTGCGAGGAGGAAAAGAGAAGAAGAAGAGCGCAGTGGGAACTTGAATCACGATGTTTCAAGCAGTGGCTACGCCATCCCTGGCTTGACTAATACACTACAGACTTCTGAGCCTCGGTATACATACAGGCCTGAAGAAATCCCACCCATGCCCAAAAAATCTATTTTGAAGAAACGAGTAGATACGGAAGTAGAGTCTGCTGTTCAGGTTTGGTCTCTGTGTGTCTGTCTATGTGCTTCTACTTTCCAAAACAGTTACTTCATGATACAGAATGTTAGTTTGATTTCCAAAATAAAAAAAGCCAAATCTTTGTTTGCCTATCCTTGAGGGAACAAATATCATTCTGCAGGGCTGTATAAGCTGAAAGTGCATTAGAAACTTTAGATGGTTATGGCATTTAATCAGGAATCACATATATATATATGTATATATACACACACACCTATATATGTATATATATGTATATGCATATATATACACACACACCCATATATATATATAATCTGAGATAGAATAAAATGTCTTTGTGGAAATTCAACCCAGGATGCAGAGATCTGGGCCAGCTTTAATAGAAAAGCTGACTCTCATAGTACCACAGGCAGTCAGGATACTGATTGGTACCCCTGTTGCAGTGTCTCTTTCTTGTTTCTTTGTAGACCTGGAGAACTGCCTAATGCATCCTCAGTACCTCTGTCTGAAAACAACTTTTAAATTTCCCTATTTTTTTTTCCTTTGGACTATAGGCTGGGGTCAGCCCCACTTAATTTGTACCAAACATATACCAATTGAGTCTCAAAATTAGAGCAATAGACAGATAAGTGGCTGTGACTACTGTTACAAATCGACTTTTTGTGTTTTAACACATCACTTTGATTTGCCTGTTGGATCAGTGTTGGTTTTACAGTGACATATTTATCTCAGGCGTACTCTGATACTGAGGATCCCATTCCATACCTCTTACTGGAAATGCTATTTAATATGGCATTGACTATGAATATTTGAGTGACTGAGAATAATCCCAATGCGGTAGTTTTTACCTAAATTAAAGTATTGAAATCCTATGCGACTATGACAAAACTCAAAGCATATCCAAAATTAGGTAACAGGTTTCAATTTAATTTTTTCAATTCTTATGCTTGCAAAAAAAAAAGTGAAATATAATTATGATTTTGTGTGTTCTCTGAGATAACCATTCATTGTTGGACATGGCATTCCAGAATCATCAGGCAGCTTGGTTTGTAATCTTCTGTGTTCTCTTTCAACTGTATATTGTCTCTTTTAACACTTTTGTTCAGCTGTGTACTCAAGGAGAGATGAACATGCTCCTTTGTTCTGTGAGGTGCATAGTGCCTTAGAAGTAAATAGTGTCTTCTCTCTTTCAGCTCGAGGGCTTTTCAAGCAGTCCAGCCCCCAGCAAGGATCCTCCTCTTCTTTCTAGTCAGACTTCTTTGCCCCAGAGCAGCAACATAGCTCCTTTTGCCTCTGAAGTGGAAAACTTTCTCAAACGGTTTAACAAAGGCTCTCTTGCGGAGTCTTCAAACAAGGAGTTGTGTGACGGTTTGTATGAGTGGAACCCGCTCTCTGGGCCTCCTAAAGACACTTTGACGTTTGAAGAGAAGTTTGGAAGCTTCTTAAGTCACAAAGAAAAAGTAGAACCCAAGTCAGAGCCCACTGATCGCCATACTGATTTCCTGCTGCCTCACGAAAGAGCCAGTCAGGATGGCAGTGGTTTCTCCCGAATTCTGGGCATGATGGCTGATTCTGTCAGCGCTCAGGAGAAGAGGAGACGTAGCTTTCCTGACATTGAGGATGAAGAGAAATTTCTTTATGGTGATGAGGATGAAGAGACCAAAATTGAATCTCTCCCCGTAGAGAAGCCCCCAGTGAGTTGTGGCAACGAGGTAATAGTACAGAAAATGAGCCCACCTCCTTCTCCTGCTCCAGCTGTCAAGATGGATCCTTTAGAAGAGCCAAATGCAGAGTATGCAAAGATCCACGACTTACTCAAAACCATTGGACTTGACATAGGCGTTGCTGAGATTGGAAAGCTGGCTGTTCGTACCCAGGAACGCCTTCATGGCAAAAAGCTGGCGTCTCGTTCTCCGGATCGTCGCTCTTCAGACACTCGGAGGCTGGACACTTGGGAGCTGCGCCGCAGCCGCAGTGACACTCGCTCTCCCGAGTCGGGCCAGCCGCGCTCAGCATCACCTCCGGGCTCTTTCCAGCAGTCTAAAGATGCGTCCTCTCTTCAGAAATCGGACTATACTAAGAACAAGCCAGTGGGACAGGAGATACCTCCACATGCTCCAGAACAGCCTCTCCCTTCTGTATCTCTCATTCCTTCAATTCCACCAACTCCTCCTAGTTTGCCACCTACACCTACTTCTGTTTCCCAATACCAAATTGCCAACTATTCCCACTACACTGCTGCTCAAATGCCCCAAAACTATCCGCCTCCCACAATACCTCCAGGATATGATGCATATGGGCATTATATGGCATATGCAGCCCCTGGCTGGCCCATGTACCCCCCTGCCCAGCAGCCTAATCCTACGCTACCAGAGGCTCATGGTCTTCTTACTATGGCCATGTCAGTGAACCCCACACGTCCCAATCTCCGGGTGATTGAGACAGTCTCTCTGGGAAAGGATGTTCCAGATGTAAAAAGAGATGGTTCTGTGCTTGTTCAAGTCCCTACCACCCCTTCTCATTCCAAAGCACCCCTTCGTCTGTCATCACACTCCCTCAAAAATACCACAGAAAGGATGTCGGATGAAAAAAATCGGGCAGCTCAAAAGCAGAAGGTATGTTAGGTATTCTGATACTTTAGAATATGTTGGATTGCATGATTGGTGGGGTGAAAGCTTTTTCTCTTCAGGTGCACCTTTTTTTTCTTGAGTTGCTCCATTTTAAAAATAGCCTGACCTAGTTTACTTCCGTTAAAGATTTCTAAGCATTTGTCTGTATTAATCTGTGACACTTGTAAAAAGTGTATTTTAAACCTCCCAAAGTTGTATGCCATCGGTTATGGCAGAACAGATGAAATCAAAAACAAAGTTGAATTTCTTTGGACCAACAAAATCTTAAAGAGAAAACATGTGGTGGCCACAGCTTGGCTTTATTCTGCTGAGATTTAGATATTGAAATACCTGAAGATATCTGGAGATACATAAAAATCTGAAGGGACAATGTAAAGAAAATAAAATGGCTTTTTTTAGTGATGTCCAGTGGCAGAACAAGAGGCAAGAGGCACAAACTGAAACACAGGAGACTCCATCTGAACATGCTACATTGTAAAAAATACCGTGGCTATACCTCTATTAGGCATTCTTAAATACGTACTAAAAGATATCATCATTCACCATCACATACACTCTTCCCTCTACATTTATATTAATTCTCTTAAAAAGATCACAAAATTAGAAGAATTTAGCGGAAACTCTACTTGGAGGCTCTAACAGCTGTTCGGGTCATGCATGTTAATGTTTTCCTCTTCTAATTAACTTGGTTTATACAATAATTAAAAAGTAGTGGGGAAGAATGTATTTTAAGATAGGAAACTGTAGTTACACAACTGTCAACTGGAAGATTTCCAAAAGTTGCTTGAGTTTTCAGACTGGTGTCCACTTGGTCTTTGTTGTTAAAATAAGCGCATAGAATTATGTGGGTATGAGGGGACAATTAAAAATCATGTAGTTCCAACCCCACTGCAACCCCACTGCCATAGACAGGGACACCTTCCACTAGACCGGGTTGCTCAGAGCCCCATCCAACCTGGCCTTGAACACTTAGGGATGGAGAGTCCACAGTCTCTATGGGCAGCCTGTTTCCATGCCTCACCATCATAATTGTAAAAAAAAATACTTCCTTTATATCTAGTTTAAATCTACCCTCTTTTACTTTGAAACTGTTGCCACTTTTCCTGTGACTACAGACCTTTGTAAAGTACCTGTATCCCTTTTTCTTTCAAACCTCCTTTAGCTATTGAGGCTTCAATACAATCTTTTATCACAAGAGCCTTTTCTTCACTTGAATGAAGTGCTGCATCAGCAAATAAGTGAGCTTCCACTGTTTGCAATAATAATAATTTCTTTAGCTGACACTGCTGAAATTTTGTTCTTAATGAAATTCAGTGCTTTTGGAAGAGCTATCTTGGCTAAAGGTGTGTGGTTTTCTCCTTCCCTGACATACCCTGGTAGCTCATTTGTGCATCTTGGTAGAACTTCTAAGGCTTTGTCTGCACTACAGAAATCTTTGACTTGGGTTTAGTCCACTGGGTTTTTGCTGGGATGGCTTGGAATATAAAAATTTGCATACTCCACTTGATGCCATCATGCTGCAGAAAACTCAGAAGGAGAGAATGGTACTTTGATGATAAAAAAATAGCATACAAAACCAAAATAATTAAAATCTCCTTATGGTGTTTAAGATGTAGCTTAACTGTTTTCATAGAACTACTTCAGGAAGGATTCAGGGATCCTGCCAACATTGACATTACTATAGTAGAAGTGATTGTCTAGGGAAGTCAGGATCACTTGTTTGTTAAGGGAGGAGTCTGCAGTAAGTTTTAAGAGCCTTGTGAAGGTAAAAAAATTGGGATTTGTCTCTTGAAAAATGAAGCTGGAAAAGAAACAGAAAGAACTTTTCAGGTTTCATTTTAGCATATTGCTTTGTTTCCTTCTATGAGAATCAATGAAAACCAGTGAAAAAAGGATTTGTGAGTTCCTCATGTCACAGTTTACCTTACTGAACAAGAAACAAATTTCATTCCGATGTTTCATGTCAGATAGAAGCAAAACCTAACTAATAGCTAAAATGGGCCAGAGTCAAAGCAGGAGGCAAGGTGAAGGGTTGTGAAGGCTGATAGAACATGCTAGCTGTAGAGATACTGCATGAACAGCCATTTGGCATTGATCTTGATTAGCCCTGTAGAAGATAGTCAGCTGAGCCTAAGGGCAATGGGAAGTGGTAGAACAAACAGCAGTTTAGAGGAATACACTGCCCAAAAGAAAAAAAGTTGCCTACAAACTGTGTTGAAGCATGACCACACAATACAGTTACCTTCAGATACAGAGGGAGAGGTATATTTATTGTGTTAAAATACTCAAGAACATTTTGGGAGTAGCAAGAGTGTTCTGTGTCTGGAAAGCTGAGGTCTTCCTATCATTCTTGCAAGACTGTTTAACTTGTATTGAGAAGAGAAGAAAATCCAGACACCTTCCAATTTATTTAGGTGATAGAAGAGAGAGAAAAATTGAAGAATGATCGAGAAGCACGGCAGAAGAAGCTTTATTATCTCAAGACTGAATTGGACAGGCTACGTAAACAACAAGGTAAAGTGCATTACCCACCCCCCCAGCCCCTGCTTCTTTTTTCTCCCCCACTGGGGTGTGTCACAAGTCCTGCTATCTAACAGAAGAAGGACCAAAATAATGATAGTCCATAATGTATTTTCATACTCCTGGCATTGCACAACTCTTGAGAAAGCAGTGACCTAGTTACTACATTAAGATCAATTGCATCAAAATTTGAGCAAACAGTTGCTCTTGCATCTTCTTGGTTTGATAAGCTAAAAGAATCGTAATTTATGCATTTTAGTGCTTCTTCAGAAAGTGAGAAATAGTAACTGAGGATGTTATTGTGCCTTTCAACTTTTCATGAAACTTATCTGGAGATAGAAAAGTCCTCTCTCAAGAGAGCTAATTTTTTGTGTCTTTAACATTTGTTTGATTCAGGTACATACTTAATTACCTCACCTTTGGAAAATGATAGTTTCAGGTTAGAATATGCAATTTAACTTTTCCTTGTTTGGTCACACAGGGAAATAGTGATTATTAAATTGATACTCTGGAGGATTATAGTGCCTGTCTTAGGATGTGTGTTATGGCAGTCCTTATAGAGGCACATCATGCAGATTTAGTGATGCTGTACCTGAGAGTCAGTTCCATCTCCGTAACTTTATAGTGAAGATTTAGACATAATATTTTATATTAGTATTTTACTTGTTGCTGGAGTTACTGTACCGATCTAAAGTCAGTTTTTCTTTTGCATTTCTGACTCTTCTGGTTCCTTGATTTGTTCAGGAGAGATGTTGAGGAAGAAACGTCGTGAGAAGGACGGACACAAAGACCCCTTGCTGGTTGAGGTGAACAGACTACAGGAGAATATTATGAAGGAGATTGCAGAGCTACATAAAGAAGCTGATGCTGCTGACAAGAAGCAGTCTGAGCTCGATAAAGTAGCACAAATCCTGGGGATTAACATATTTGAAAAACCCCGGAAACCGTCTGTGGAAACTAAAGATTCCTCAGAAAAGAGCAGCAAGTCAGAAAATGCAAAAGGTGTAGAGAAAACATCTTCCTCCAACAAGGTAAAGTCTTACAGTTTGTGTGCTAATGGTTTTCCCACTAAGAGAAGAGGGCACTGGGGAGACAGCTGGTTGCAGACATTTACTAGAGGATCATTTGATATCATTTGCTACCACATCTCATTTACTGACTTTGATGGTGCATGCAGGTGAAAGTCAATGTATCAGTGTATATAATGTCCCTCAGGTTTTGTGCAGTTCAGCAGCACTTACTGTTTTTTATCTTGGTTTTGCTGAGATGTTGGTTGGATTGAACAGTATCATGATCATGTGTAGCTGTTTGGTCTCAATACCATACCAGGAGGACAGACTGTTTTTTCCTTTACAAAACTTCTGTCATGGCCTTTGAGGCAGGAGTGTTTCCAGTAGCAAAGCTCTCTGAAGCTGGGAGCATGTTGTTCTTCTCACTGGGTAATGATAGTAGCAAATCACAAGACTTAAAGGTGATGGTCAGCGTAACATGTTTTTTATGTACATGTGTTCTCTCTTAAGAAATGTCAGTATGCATCAGTATGGTCTCTCTGACATGGTCTGTACTGCTCTGTGCTGGATGTACCAGAATAGGCTTATTGCATTCCAGAAGATAGTTTTACTTTGAAAGTAGGATGGATACTACCATCTGAAAGGTTATGCTTGTATTCAGGAAATCAGTTATCCTGGTTTTCAGATGTTTATTCAAATATATAACAGAAATAGCTAATGGGAAATTGTAGATTAATTTTGTGTAGATCTTAGCATATATATTTTTTGCAGAGAGGAAAATGTTAGTAGGGTAAGAGATATAAGGAAAACTGAGAGGGCACGTCATGAGTTTGTCTGAAGGGAGCATATCAAGAGCATGGAACCAGGTTCTTCTCAGTGGTGCCGAGCATGAGGACAAGAGGCACAGGAAGTTCCAGTTAAATATGAGGAAGAAATTCTTTACTGTGTGGGTGACTGAGCACTGGAACAGATGGCCCAGAGAGGTTGTGGAGTCTCTTTGACTGGAGATATTCCAGAGCTCTCTGGACACAATCTTGTGCCATGTGCTTGAGCATGGAAGTTGGACCAGATGACCCACTGTGGTCCCTTCCAGCCTTTACCCATTTTGTGATTTTGTATTTCCTACAAAGTCACTCAAATCTGTTTATCCTGTAAAACTTTCTGTATGCTTTATTGTGGTTTTAAAACTCATTAGGTGTCTTTAATTTAAAGACTTGCTTTTTTGTTGTTTTTGTTTCTTGAAACATCTCTGAAGTTTACTGTCCACTTACTTTAACAAATTGTTTGCTTCAGTCACCACTTCATAAAACTAAAGTAGGCAAAAATGTTTGTTAAGTCCTATGTTTCATTAAGTTATATTGTTTTCTTTTCTTGAGGTATGGCATGTATGAATATATTTCTCATTATCTTAATTTGCATTGTCTGTGTCATCCAAACCCATAATCCCTTGATCTCCTTTTCATAGTTCCTTATTTTAACATGGAAAATTGTGAGTTCTGGACAAGAACATGTAATATTTTCATACATATGTAGGCACATAGGACATAGCCTTCAGCTTCTAAAATTCACGTTGTAGTTCTGGTTGTTAACTTTTTTTTCATGAAAAGAAAGATGGTGCAGGCTTTCAGCACTGAGACTGGTTGATTCTGCCAGCCTGAAGGCAAAAGCCTTTGCCTTTCTTCTTATTTGCAAGGTACCTTGTGGTCCCTTGCTGCTGACCCTGTGTCTGTGTGTTGTGGTTAGACAGTTAGGGCAGAGGTGAATACAGTGTTACTGTGCTAGACAGATCACCCTGCCTGGGCTCTAAATAGTAGCAAATTATAAAGACATCTTGGAGCTGGGGTAATGCACAAACTGGAGTTAAGAGTGGGCTGTCACCTGTTTATCTGAGAAGCATTGTCTTCTTAAATTTCTAATTGAAATAGTATTTTTATAGGTGTATGTTTATAAATAAAATAAACATTGATGCTTGAGTGACATTGTGAATGTCCTTCCATGCACCTCCTGCACATCATAAGTTGATCTCATTGTTCAAGAGAATGTTTGCTATGTTCTTGCTGACAGAATATGTGCAAATATTCATTGGGTCACTTCTTATTCTGCTACCAAGAACTACATTATATTGGGATATGGATATCTGTGGGGTGCATAGTGGCCTGGCTGTCTCTTCTTTCTTTGATTTACAGTGCACATTGTAGGGGGTGGTGTTAAGTAATTTAAAGTTAGGCAGATGTTATTTGACAATTTTGAATCTGCTTAAATAAATTTATTCAGTGCTGGTTGTGAATAACTTGGAAGTCATGCAACCAACTCGAGTCTGCTAAGTTAACATGCTGTTCTTTCCAGACTGCCATGCAAAATGCTAACATGATGGACTTTATGCCATTGAAAATGTAACTCAAACCTCAAAATACATCTAGTACTATTGTAATCTAAATTACCAGGGCTCACTCATGGTATATTTCAGATAATACTTGTTTTGCTCCAAGTGTTAGTTTAGTTTTAATTTTGGATAGAGTCCTGAAATATCTGTATATCACTCACTATATGGCGTCTTTCTGTACAGATCAATGTCAGTGCAAACATCGCATGTTTAAATCACAAGATCCTTCACCTTATATGCTTAGGTAATAAACAAAACACCATCTTTCTTTTATTATTGTGCAACAACTTTTCTGGATAATTCAGGAACACTCAAATAATCTGATAAAACTGATGGAGTTAAATACTTTTAGTCTACTGATTTTTTGCTTCCTTTTCCATTCTGCTTTCACCCAAGCTACTTCCACAGTAACTTCTGAATGCCTCTAAGGGAATAATTTGAGGTCTTCTGGGCACTGTTTGGCTAGTATGGTAAATTGGAACTGTTGTGTGAAACCAATAAAGTGGGAAGGGTGCATGCCACAGGGAATTTGTTCATTTGGTTCCTTGATTACCTACAACCATCCAGCCATTACATCTGGGACCCTTATTGGACACTCTTCACTGCAGCCACGCAGCATCTTAGTCGGCAATACCAGCTCTCTGAAACGGTGGAATTAACCTGGGCGCTGAAAAGCAGGTGATGTATTTTTTTTTTTTTTTTTTGATGTGTATGGCTTCTGCTGGAGGCAGGTTCTGAGTTCTAGAGCATATTGTCTGTTCTGCCTTGTCTTAGAGAAGTGTTTCCTTCTGTTCAATTTAGGAATCAAAAACTGCTAATGAAAAATCAAGAGGCAGAAGCCCGAAGCCAGCAGAATCCTCTTCACAGTCCTCCAAACATCCTTTCCAGCTGGCCAATATTTATGAATATTATGATGCAGGGAACCACTGGTGCAAAGACTGCAATACCATCTGCGGGACCATGTTTGACTTTTTCACACACATGCATAATAAGAAACACAGACAGGTATGTTGCAGGCTTCCTTCACTAAGTGTATTTCATATTGCTATGAATATTAACACAAAAACATTCATCACAGAACTACATTTTATGAGAGAACCTGAAGTAATAAGGAACCCGAGAAGTAGCTTATCAATTTCTTTTCCCCTAATGCTGGACTTGAGCAGTTGTACAGCTACTGGTGTATTCCAAATATTGTAAATGGGGCCCGTGTTCAGTTTGCTGGGATTTGCCACTTGTGTTTCACTTGTTTACCTGTTCTTTGCGGTCATTTACATTTTACACTTTTCACAGGTTATTTTGTTATTGTAAATTGTATAATGGGAGGGAAAAGAGAGGAAAACTATTTCTTGTAAATATTTGCACATTAATTTTAATGTTCAGTGTTCTAAAAAAATATTAAAAAGGAAAAAGACAAGTGTTCTTGCTTTGCTAGTGTAATATATGAGCCTATATACCTCTGTCACTGTGCAAATAGACCCTGGATCCTTACAACAGACCTTGGGCTTCGAAGACCCAGAGTGAGACCAAACAAGACTCCATAAAACGCATTGATAAGATAACGGTTCCTGCCAAAGGTATGTTAATTTTTATTAACTCGGCTGTCATCCCTCTTTGTCCTCCAGCAGGTTGCACTTGCTCAGAGAAAGGAATTTTCAAAACTTTACCTTGATACAGGAGCACATATAGTTACCTTATTATTAGGAAAAAGGCACTTTATTTAATTTCTTGGCTATTCTTGTGGAAAAGGTCATGAAGCAAGAGTGTAGGGAAAATGTGGTTTCTTCTCTTCTTTTAGAGATTAGGGGTTTTTTTGGAATACCAGTTGTCTTTCAGTGTAGTTCTGAAGTAATTTTTGCCAACCTACTAGAATTCAGAGCATGACCACGAGAGTCAGCAGTGTTTGGGTAGATCTTCTGCACAGTCTTGTAGCAGAGTTTTCCATTCAGTACATTTTTAGCAGAGGTCTCCCTGAAAATTGACTGATGAGTACTTGTGAGTGCAGATACAGAGAATCTGAGACAGACATATGGAAGGAGCTGTAATTGAGTTGAAAATTAATACAGGTTTTAACATATGAATATCTAAAAGTCCTGCCTTTTAGATCAACTGATCAACTGATTTTGTTAACCTGTTACATATTTCTAGTAGTGCCCACTAAAGAAGAATCTGCAGTGTCTTAGATAACTGTAGCGTGTTCTGTAGGCACAAGGATGCAACCTTGCTGAACTTCAACAAAAATATTTGTATTCTGTTTATAAACCATGTGCTTAGTATTTGAGCAGACTATACCAGAAAGATGGAAAATAGAGCAAGACTGTAGGAAGTGTTAATTTCCTACTTGAATACTCAATTACCTTAATACAATGGAGAGCACTGAAATTTGAACCGTAGTAATAAACTTCTTCACTTTACATGTTTGTTCCTGGTAGTGGTGGTTCTTCTGATGTAACTGTAAGGAGAGCAGCATTAACTCTTCCTAAAAGAACATTACTGGAGGTTTTGCTGTTGTTCTTTGACCGACTTTGTTAAGAGCTTGGCATTTTTTAAGTTTTGTTTCTCTGATAATTTTCTTTGGCCTTTTCAGGCTCTGAGTTTCTGATTCCCATCACTGGATATTATTGCCAGCTCTGTCAGGAATTTTTTGGAGATCAAATCTCAGCAGAGCAGCATGTGAAAAGTCATCCCCACAATGAGAAATATAAGGTTGGTAACTGGTGTACTAGGAAAGAGACATTCCCTACATTAGCCTCTGCTTGTTCTGTCTTCCTTTCCTGAAGAATGACATTTAATTCCTTGGAGTATATGTATTTGGTTATCTTCACTACATTCTGCTGAACTAAATAAGCAGAACTTCCCACTACATCAGTACATTGAGATATTTTATCTGCATGAAGCTGAAACAGTGTCTGCTGTAAAGTGACAGCACTGCTGCAAGCAGTTTGTAGTACCTCAGTTTCTTGGTAGGAAAAAGTTCCCTGTTCTCTTAGTGTTGAGGTAGCACTTACTGAACAAGTCAAAATTGTCAGAGAGCTGCATTTATTTATTTATTTTTCACAGAAATGGTGGCTAAAATGTTGCTGTTTATTTCCACAGAAATACATAGATGAAAATCCACTCTATGAAGAGAGGAGAAATCTAGACCGTCAAGCTGGATTGGCTGTAGTTCTGGAAACAGAGCGCAGGCGGCAAAACGAGCTGAAACGGAAACTGGTTGAGAAACAGAAGGAAGAGAAAGATGAGAAAACCCCAAAAATAATAAAGAAGGAGGAAGTAAAGAGCATCCCAGAGTCTGGAGAAGGGAATAATGAAACTCAAGGCAGAACAGATTCTTCTGGGCGTAAAATGGGTATCATGGTAAAGCTAAAGAAGGAAGAGAAAATAGAGGAGAAGAAAGAAGAAAGGAAAGAGGAATCTAAAAAGGAACCACCAAGCCAGACCTCCTTTGGGAAATTCAGCTGGAAAAAGACAGAGAGAGAGGATAAAACCCCAGGAGCTATTCCAAAGGAAGAGAATACAGAAGGAAACAAAGAGGAGAACAAGTGTCTGTCTGTGAAATCCCATATCAAGCCCATTGAAATCAAGCTGTCTGGGAAAACTGTTATTCCACACACTAGCCCATGGATACCGGTTGTTTCCACACCAACACCAGCAAAAATTCTCCCCAATCTACCAGTCCCTACCATGATTTTCAGGAAGTCTAATACTGCGACAGTTAGTAAACCACCACCTTTGAACACCTTTCTATCCATAAAATCCTCTGGAACTACCATCAAACCACTGCCAGTGGTAAAAGAAACAAATGCAGATCTTCTACTGCCTCCAGATATCATATCAAAAGCTTTTGGAGGAGAAGAAGTAATTTTAAAAGGCTCAGAGGAGGATTTGAAAGCACCAGAGAAAAATGAGTCTTGTCAGACTGCAGATAGACTACCTCCACCCCACCCTCCACCAGCAGTCCAGCCGGCAGCTGTCATCCCTGCAGATGAAGTAGCTCCAGGTGTGTCTGAAAGTGAACAGACAATGTTGGCAATGCCTGTGAGACCACCACCACCTTCAACAGCTTTCAGTGAACAAGCAAAAAAGATAGAGAAACGGAATTCTTGCTTGGCCACAGCCAATGCTAAGGATCTCTATGATATTTTCTACAGTAGTGGTGGAAAGGGTTCAGCTGACAGTAAGCTTGCAAGTTCTGCGCTTCCAAATGGAGAAAACTCTAACATAACAAAACCTGCAGACTTACCAGCAAATCACAGAACAAATAGTGGCTCATCCTCATTGAAAGAGGATTCTGAGAATGTGGATTCCTCACAGTGTAATAATCAAGTGGTTCCTGTTGAAAATCAGGCTGAAATGAACAAGAAATCACTTCAGCCTCACCTATCAGAAGTGGCAGTCACAGAATTACCAGAAAAAGACCCTGTTTCTGGTCTCCAGATGCCCGCAGAAATTGGACTTCTTGATACAGGAGGTGGAGAGCAGGCAGGCAGTCTGGAATTCTGTGATCTACGGAAAACTGCGGGCCAAAAGAAGGTTGGACAGGAAGATGGAAATAAAACTCCAGTTACAAACACAGATGTTCCTGGTACCTTGAAGAAAGACACAAAGACAAAAGACTGGGAAATAAAAGCAGTAAAGCCTAAGTATAGCCTACACCCAAAGACTTTGTTACCTGAGACACAGAAGGAAATTCAAAGTTTGGGAAATTCCCATTTGGTAGAGGAAAAGTTAAATGATAACTGTAGAACTCACTCAGAAACTGATAGTCCAGACTTGCTCTGGGGCACTTCCAGAGCTAATAATGGAAAAGAACAGATAGTCACAACTCATTCTTGTTCTGAAAGTGGTTGGGATCTATCAAATACTCCAAATCCAGAAACAAAATCTGGTTCTAATGAGATTAATGCTTCAGAATTGACAGAGGGGCAGACAGAATCTAGAAGTACCCTATTAGAAGCTCAAGAAAAAGTTCAACCTAAACCTTCAGGCCATAGAGTGTTAGATAACCAAACCCAGAAGCAAGGAGTTGAACGGTTAGTCAATACCTGCTCAAACATTGCTGAAATCAGATCCAGTCTAGAATTAGTAGCTGAAAATGAAAAAAAGTCAGTAGGACACACTGGATCTGATGCAAGATTAGATAATTTTCTTTTCAAGAGACTATCAGAGGATGTGAAACACATGAAGACTCCCTCCCAGAAAGCAGAGCTTGATTTGAAAAGCACTGATTTCAATTTGGGAGACAATAAGGTAAAACATAAATGTTTCAGCATCCTTTCAGCAGGACTTTTAAAGGAAAATACAGAAGAAGCCACAAAACTAGAAACCATTGCATCCATTAGGCTGGAGTCCAGTAAACTTAAAAAACTGGGCATTGAAAGAACAGTGAATGAAACAGAAATTACTGATTTTGCTACATTGACTTCTGGTAGTTGTGAAGATAAAATTTGCACACGGATTTCTCAGAAACCTATGCTGCAGCCTGGATCTCAGACCTCAAATAGTGACACTACAGAAGTGGTCATGCCAGTTCTAGAAATGCAGGGCATTTCTTCCACATCTGAGATACTTACGCAAGTGAAGGAGAGCAAAGGTGGCACTGTTGAAGTGCCATCACTGAATTGTGACAGAGGCAGCACAGAAAGTCAGGCTTCTGAGTGCGTGGAAACTTTATTGCCTGGGCTCAAAGAAACACATGGGAAGGTGGGTGGCTCAGGAGCCAGGGGAATGTGCACCATCCAGAGCAAGAAGACTGAGCAAACAGAAGCTCCTGACAGTAGTTTGGAAGCTACAGTGAATTCAGGAATTGCTGAAAGCATAGCAGAAAGCCCAGTGGGTTGAAGTAAATCCAGCCAGTCCCAATATTTGAGGAGCCAGAGCTGGGATTATGTATATGATTTTTGTTTGTTTTTCTTTTTGTTCCAGCTGAGAGTTCTGGGTGTATTTTGCATTCTGTGGTAGGACTTGACTAAAGTGAAACGTAAATCATGAGAAGGCAGTCACATACTTTATGCTGTACATAACTAATTGTGTAAAATGTTTTTTCATGTGAATTTTTTTGCCAATTTCTTTTCTACACTGCTATTAAAATGGAATCTCGTTTATAATGCGTGTGTCTTCTTTATTTTGGGGGCGTTTATTCTTTGACCATTCCTGGGTGTTTTCCAGCTCACCCAGTTTGTGTCAGTAGCACTGTGAGTTGCACAGCTGCTGAGACAAGCTCAGGAGCAGCAATTTAGAACTGAGGAAATGGAGACTTGCAGAAGAACTAAAACTGAAAATTTCTTTGAACTGTAATGCATGGGTTTGTTTACTTTTGTTGTTTGAAATGCAGGAATGTGTTTAGAGTTAATTTTGTCTGTTTATCTGTCTCTGTGATATGTAATTACTGTTGTATTACATCTGTACTTGAGGTGTTTCACTGTATTGTATAAGCACATGTATGGATGCCACATCACTAAGCAAGGGGAGAAAATCAGTCCCGACTGGCTTTTGGAGAAGAAAACTAATCGGTAAGGCTCTGTGGCCTGACACCTGGACCAGACATATTGAGGTCACTTACATGGTTTGAAATGGGCTTTCTTTCATTTTATTGTGATCCAGTAACTGTTTGTGTTAAATCATTTAGCAGCTGACCAGCTCTGAAGAAGCAGAAGATCAGAACCCTGGTGTCAGGAGTTGGACTCGCTTCATGTGATACAGACACGTGCATGCCTACCCTGAATGGTCCTTGAGCTATTGAGTGTGATGGTTCTCATTTGTATAGCTTGTTAAAGACTAAAGTATTAAATGTGTTTCCTTGGATAAATACAACATTTTTATTTGTAAGTTGTTTAAAAAATAAACATATGGAGGTCAACAAGACTTTCTTCTTGTTTTTTTTTTTTTCCTTAACTCGATAAGAGTGTTTTATTTCAATTAGCTTCTGACTCCTGTAGTAGTTGATAAAATTGAGAAACTGTAGAGGATCAAGATACCCAACAGTTAGCCTGCTCAATAAAAACCAGTTTATTCCCAGCTGAAGTCAGTGGAAGAACTTCTGTCAACATCATCAGTGGAAGTTTGTTTGAAGTCCTGAACCCTGTGTAAAACCAGAAGTGGGACGTCAGGGAGGCACCCCAGCAGAGCTTGAATTTCTGTAATCACTGCCTGCACATGGACCTCTGGAGAAGGCAAAATCACCGTTTGTCTTCATTTTCCATGACTGTATGTGAGGAAGGTATGAAATGTTTCTCAGAGTCTTCTGGTGGTTTTCATACAAGAAATGTAAGAACTGTCAGAGCTGAATTTGGAAATCTAGTATAAATGGTCAAGTCAACAGTGAAAAAGTAACTAAGTAAAAACAGTAAAAAGGTCATTAAGGGAAGAGATTTTTGAGAAAGTCTCTTTGAGCTGGTTTTATGATAAGCAGTTACTGCATTGAATATAGCAAATCATTGTTAGTATCATTGCCCTACTTTCGTCAGCTGATTTACTGTCAAAAACAAAGCAAGGTTTGACATGCTTTGATAGTTGGGCAATTAGTAGAGATTGCTTAAATCCTGATTTATAAAGAAGTCCTTTGTAGTTGCTTCTTGGTTTTCTTCTGTATTTTTTTTATTATATACCTGAGTTTGTTTGTTTACATTTGACAAGAGAAAATTTTCCCCACATTTTCTTTCCATTTTTTTAAGTAAAGTGCCTGGTCTCTTGTAAATCCACAGAGGGAAAGGGGAATTGATTTTCTTACCTGCCTTGTATTGAGAGATATAAGTGCAGGGAAGGGAAATGTTAAAGGGAAGGCTGGATTTTTCAAGACTTCTGCACTTTGAATGGTAATGTTTTGGAATACACGCATGCTTTCTGGTTAATTTCCTTTTGCAGATTGGTTTTCACGAAGGTTTCAGTGCATACAGTCGCAAAGGGAGTAATCTGGACAGTCTTCATCAGACAACCTTATTCAATGCTGTGTTATCTGTGTTGAACTTATTTTAAAAAATTAACTTTATTTTGGGGGAAAGGACAATATAATTCTGTTACCCTTGTTCTGTGTTCTACAGTTACTTCTAAAGTAGTGGTTATGGTCAGTGCTGAACCTGGCTGGCCGTGAATGGAGAAGAGCTAGCACCAAGGGCAAGCAAGAACTTTGCAAAGGAGAAACTGGAAGTTGTTACCCCATATATGTCTAAAGCTTTCTAGAATCTGAACCTTCCCGTGGTCTTAAGTTAAATATTACTTCTCTTCCTGCTCTTTATTCTATCCCTGAGAGGAGGTAGGGTTTTTTGCTCCTGGAATGAAGATTAACTTGGTCTCTTTTGGGGAAGGAGCAAATGGTAATCCTTGAATCTCTGGAATGGACAAGAACATCTTGGGTGGTGTAAGTGATGACATCTAGGCAAATTGGCAGACAAGAGGGATTAACACTGTATTTTCATGAAATGGCATGTATTTTTATTTATGTATTTTTTCCTTTTTTCTTTCTTTTTTTTTTTTTTCCTTTTTTTCCCCCCTGTGGTTTCCAGAGTAAATGATTTATCCACTATACTCGTTCCCTGTGCTGGCAGAGCTGTAGCATAGTGCACTGATTGGGAAACCTAATTTCTAGGCTGGCCTTGGACTCTTCCAGATCCTCAGGAGCAGAGGTGAGTTAATGGGGATTTACTTGTCTGTTTGAATGGTGCAATACATTACCTCTCCTTCCTGACTAGTTCTCTAAAAACTGCATAAAGCGTAAGTTACCTTCTTCCTGGGTTTCAGAAAGCTTCTGATAGGAAGGAAACAAGTATAGTTAGAATGTTTCTATCTTTACTTCAAAACAGGCACAAATATCTAGTACATTCAAAGAACAATGGATTAAGTCTTTATTTGATGCTGTAACCTTTAGTTTGTCATGATGGAGGCTGGCACATCCTTTCTCCTGGGTGAAGTTTGTTGCAAAACCAAGCTTGATTAAGAAGCAGTGGGAGAAGAGACAGAAATGCTGTAGTCATCCTATCAATCTGTTTTAAGGCCAGGTGGGTTTTTAATACTTCCTTCAGTCTCTTTGAGTATACATTTGGAAAGGGGAAGAAACCTTCAAATGTTTTAGGCAAAACACAGCAATTTTTCCTGGGATAGTCTGTTGGGTAGGTAAACATTGCTTCTAGCTTGCTGGAATCTTGTCTTTGACTAACTTTTAACTAAGCAGTAGATCGGCTTTTGGGGGGATTTTTTTTATTATTATTATTTTTTTTTTTTTTAGAATTTTAAATAGCTTGTGAGCAGGGAAGAAATGTAGCAACCATAATTCTGTTAGTAAATTTTTTCCAAAGGCATTTGTGCCCTAGTGGTAAAAAGTTTAAGTAGTAGATTAAGATATAAGGTCTCTGCCATTTGGCACAGATTTTCCAGAATCATCATCCCTGGAAGTATTCAAATGATATGTGGATCTGGCACTTGAGGACATGGGTCAGTGATGAACAAGCACAATGATGCTGGGTTAACAGTTGACCTCAATGATCTTAAAAGTCCTTTCCAATCTTTGTGGTTTTATGATTCCGTAATTTTTGCCAAGGGTGGAAATAAATGCCTAATTCTTATCTAAGAGAAGTTCACAAAGAATTTAAATTTTCTCATGGAAACAGTAGGAAATGTGAGCAAAAGTTAATTATTTTTTATTCTGGTAAACTCCAGTTTTTAGAAATACCTATGAAAGTAAGTGATGATAGCAGAAGTTGTTTTTTTTTAAAAACCCACAACCATCCACCAAACCAGTGCATCCCGAAGCATGACAAAACTGTATTTCTTTAGTGTAGAGGGCAAGAGAAATCACCTGAGGCAGGTTTTCATGTGTTGCCTGATGTAATACTGTGTTGGTTTATTATTGTCTCAGAACATTACAAAAGGTTGAAGGGAGCAAAATCATTCTCTGAGACAGAACTCAGTCCTTTTGTGCCTGCTGCACGCTTATGTGCAAACAGCCTACGTGCCAGCAATGTGGGCGTATAAAGCAGCCATAAAATTTATTTTGCTTGACTCCTCTGCTTCTGTCTGACATAAAGAGAGAGATGCAAGTTATGGTTGCTAGACTGTCCTTTCTGTCAGCTGTTTTCAGACAATATGGATGTATTCATGTTTGTAGCCAACTTGAGCAGAATAATGCAGCTGCAGACTGTTATATTCTGCCTTAGAGCAGAAATCCAAGGCTCCACAGTTAGAATTAGTTTCTGGGTTTTGTCTTCTGATCCCACCTCCACTTCTTCTTGGGCCGTCGCCTTGCTTGTGTGAAAAGGCTGATTACGTATGTTAGTTCTAGGCTCTGGTAAAATGAGTCAAGCTGCTGTTACAATTCCCAGGAAGGTGTCCATCAACTGGGAATGCAGAGAGCAGAGCCATTAGAATTGGTTGGGCAGGTTGTGGGGAACAGTTGAACACCTGCAGGAAATAAAACCTGCAGCAGAGCTGCTTCAAGGCAAACAGTAATTCCCTTTCCAAGCAGCATGACTAAAGAATCTCCATTTTACAGACAGTAGAAGTAATATTTTCAATTCTTAATCAAATACAATTTTTCTTCAAGAAGCTGCTTTTGTGGAGGAGTTTCAGCCAGAACATAAGCAACACTGAAATACTACAAGCCATTTGTGTTACCACCCTGTTTAATTTGCTTACAAACTTTAGATGAATGTAGAAACAAAATACCACTTTAGGAGCCACGGTAGCTGTGATGGATGAAAAGCCCTGTAATAGCTATCTGATAAAGAAATTATAGGGATGGTCTTCATATCAGATCTCACATTAAGCTGTATTCATATTCTGTCAGAGATGAAAAAAACAGGAATTAAATGTAAATGCCAATAATTAGATGAGAGGAGTCTTGTAGCTAGGCACCTGCATGATGGGTATTTAGACATGCTTGATTAGTGAGGAGGAAAAAAAGTCCATTAGCAAAGGAGTATCAGTCACTGCATTTTCTCTTAAGAACTGTAGACTTAATGCAATTAAACCCAGTTAATATGGTGCATTCCAGTACTGTTTAAATTTCCCGTCCTCTTCTAGTTAGTTTCACACATTATATTGCTTTACCAAGGTGAGAGAATGGTTCAAAATCTCTGATCAGTGTATCTCTATCGTGTCCAAGCTAGGGTTACAAAAGTAATTCACACTTCGGTTTTATGTATTCAGTGCAATTAAGTCATGCAATGGATTCAGTTTGGCTGGGTGAAAAAAAATTTCCGTATTTGCATTGCTGTAGTCCTTCCTCATTCACATTTGATCTGTCTGGCACTTGATACAAGATACAGGCATGGAGAACCTTCCTCAAGCTGCTACAATGTCTACAGAAGAGAGATCATCCAAGATAGTAAACGACGAATAATTACTTCTCCAAGAGTTGAATTTGTGCTGCAGAATGCAAGAAAGGCTTACAGGTTGAAGGTTTATTTCAGGTTTGTAGGACGAAACCTTATGCTTTATATGATTATATAAATGTATATCCTAGACTAAAGCATCAAATACATGGCTTTTAGTTATCCTAATTCTACAAATCCCTTCTCCTAGTGAACTGTCTACACCGTATGTTCATTGACAGCTGTTTTCATTTTATATTACACTTCTGTTACAACCCATCCTTGAAGGTGGGGTAACTGATGTTCTTGTTAATAATACATCCTTTGGGGTGGATTAGAGTGAAATGACACTAAATGACCAGTGTGTATATAT
>VWYP01032720.1:354207-402698 GCA_013400435.1 Pycnonotus jocosus | reverse complement strand
GTAGCTGTCAAACCCACCAGATGCTCCAGCAAGTGGGATTTTAGGATGAACATAATTTGCTGTAACAAGTCTCTGCTGCTCTTGATTACTTTCACAGGAGTTAAGAAAATGTTATCTGGAATTGCCAGACTTCTAGAAACCTGTTCTGAGAAGGTGAGTGCAGATTTGCATGACTGGAATGGTATCTTCTGCTCCTCTCTTTGGTATGAGGGCACATTCTTTTCGTTATTGTTAATGTGAATAATCAGTGAGACTTTCTCTTTACTCTTACTGGTTAAACCTGCTGGTCATGGCTATGTCTCCAATTTGGGCTCTTTTGCCAGCATCCGAGAAGACTCTGTATGTGTGGATTCCTTTCTCTCGATTAAGTAGTGTTATTTTAAAAACAAACATTAAACTTTCATGAAATCATACTGATTCCTGAGTGTTGTTTAAAAATTATTCTCTAAAGAGGATTTAAAAAGTGCAGGCTACTATGAGGCATTAATAGTGGCAGGAGAGGGCGCTGGATTTGGAAGATTCTTGATTCATGGGGCCTTTACTGGCCCTTCTGTATCCCTTGGAAGAGCTGCTTAAAGTAGGGAAAAAGGCTTTTTAAAGCTTCTGTCTCTATACTTAATTTGGAATCTTGCAGCTATTTTTAAACTCAGCTACCTGTTAAATTATTCATGCAAACTTCTTTGTCATGTGTTCACAGAAGTGCCTTGTTGACTCTTGTCACAAGTTTTCATCTCAAGGGAAGTGGTACTGTGTTTCACCAACAAAAATTTCCTGACAGCAGCTGCCAGGCATGTAAAAGAATAAAGACAGCCTGTGCTTATTCTTTTTTTTTTTTCAAAGATTTATCATAGTTGTTGCTTATTATCAAAAATAATGTGTGAGAGACCGCTTTACAGTTTGTAGATAGCCTCATCCTGCCTTATATATGATAAAACCTCACAAACTAGTTTGTTGCTTCTGCTCAGGGAAGAACATTTTAGAAATTCTTATTTTTTGCCACACAAACTTCAGTCAGTCATACCCTCCAGTATAATCTTAAGTATTGAATTGTCAGCTCTTAGCTTGTGTCATAGATCCACTTTCTCCTTCCTTAACTGCTACTGCAGAGACTGACTGGTAAACTAATTACCATAGCACTGACATCCTTTGGCTGACAGAGGTGTAATCCAGGTGTGGATTCAAGGAGCCTGCCTAGAAGGGATGGCCTGTATTTTAATTGTAATCACAGCAGCAGAGATCTGGCTGCTCCAGAAAATATTCAGGAACATGGTCTGTACAGCTAGTGAAAAAATTACTTGCCACACAAAGGCTGCATTTTAACCATGTTCTTTAGCAGAAATTACCTCCTGCCTGCAGTAGAAGGGTTGGTTGGTGTTGATAAACCTGGTAGCCCAACAGAAGTGAAGCTTCCTGCATCTTTGCCTCGTCTAGTCCAGGCAGCATCAAGGCTGCCTGCCTGTGTACTCCCAGTAAGCACACAAAAACATCTCTGTGTGTGCACATGGCCAGCCACACAGATAAACACATATAAAACCAGAAAGCAGCACTTCTGCAAGTGGAAACAGGACCAATACCATAATCCTTTTCCCCTCTCTGGAATGAAGGTCTGCAGTGGAACATACAGAGAAGATGTATAGCTTGGGCCCCCTTAGTAACAGGACAGATTCGCACCCATCCAGTAGCCAGCCCTTGTTCCCTCCAGCTGCAGATACCTGATCATGGCAAGACCTCAAGGCTCACTGCCCCACTCAATTTGCTGGCACTCAGAGACTGTGGATCTGCTCAATAACCAGCCTTGGGCAGTCCCCCTGTCAGCTGGTCCTGGTACTCTCTTGTCTCTGATCCTGTCTGGCTGATGGCACAGCAATAAGGACTGAAGAAAGTCCAGAGAGCTGAAAGTAGTCAGAAGCTGGGTGAATAGTAGGGGAAGTGTCATTTGTCATTGTCCTGTTCTTGATCTTTCATGGTACCTGGTTTCATTTAGTACTACCAACAGGCCATTTGGCTAACCAGAGCATGCTCTCAGCCAGAACTGACATTCCTCCATACCTGGCAAATCCAGCTGTATGTCTGGCAGGCAGTGGGCTTTTAGCTGCAGCACAATGGCTGGATTCTGTTGCATTGAGACACTGAAGAAATGGCAGCATCCTCAGAGAAATTAGTTAAAAAATCGATTTTTAAAGTGCTTAGCAGCACTTTACCACTCTGCACCTGGTAACACTCGCGTGTTTCATGCTGTTCTGCAAGTACAGATTTCATACTTCATGCCTCTAGAGGTCATGAGATTTTTAACCACAGAGCCAACAGGCAAGACCTGAGGTGGGGTGGTGCAAACCCTGTGAAAATAATTTGTCTGTGATGAAATAAAGCCTGCCTTAAAGTTGGTTTTGGCTAGCTTTCCTATGGAAGTGAGGTTTAAACCATAGGGTGTGTCTTCAGTGACCTGAGCAAGTTCAACAAGCCTCCTCCACACTGATGACAGGTTCTTTTAGTGCAAAGCTGAAGGAGGGGCTACAGCCTTACTTTATTAGCTGTGAGAGAATATGCACAGGAAGAAGTCTTTTATCTTCAGTCAGAGCTCACAGCATCTCAAACACCAAAACAAATTAATCACAAAAGGCAAGTACACAGGAAACCAATTATCTTTGTTTAATGACAACTGACATCCAAGCAATGGAGCACCTCACACCTCTCAGAATAAATATATTTGGGCTGCAGAGCCTCAGGCCATGCATGGGCTGCCAGCTTCCTTAACCTGCATGTAACAGCCTAGGAGCATCTGACCAATATCCACCTCACACATCCCCATCCCTGCAGGGCTAAAGGGGCCAGCAGGGGCTAACAGGGGTCCCATGAAGAGGACAGCAGCAGTCTGGGCTGGTTTGCTTCTTCCCATAGGAGAAATCAGTACTACATGGCTTTTCCAGTGGTGACACAGTGTAGGGAGTGGTGTGGCTCCAGCCAGGACATTGTGGTCAGGCTGCTGGAGGGACACATTAGATTCCCAGTCCTACAGCTGTCTGTGAGTGAAGATGGGGAGGGAAGTAGCCCTAACAAACCTACTCCAGGGAGAGAACAAACCCAAGCAGAGTTGAGCTCAGCTCTGCAGGTTGACAAGTCTGCAGAGCCTTGTGTAGCCCAGGGACATCTACCCCACTTATAGCCCTTCCCTGAGCCAAAAGCCCAAGTGGCTGCTACTTTCAGAAGTAACCCATCTGCAGAGCTCTGGATCTCATTGTGCAACAGCAAACCGCTCAGGATAATATTATTTTGTTCAAAAAGCACTTGAGCTTGAAACAAAAACTGTCCAGTGTCAAAATTAATTTCTTCTAGGGGGGCCAGGATGCTGCACAGTGGCCATTCACACCTCCCATTCCAAATTTTCATGGTGAAGACACTTATGTTGGTAGGAAAAGAAATAATCATGACTGATAAGACACAATGACAAAGCAAAGCATTCATCCCTGTCCCTGGGAGAAAATTGTAGCTGCCTGCTCCAGGTTAGCATCACACCTCCAACTGTTCTCCCCAGCCACAAGATCCTTATGTTTTTCAAGAAACTGCTGGTTCTCACAGCACAGAAGGGACATTAAAGCAGTAATGGAACTAAGTGATACAGACTGCAGAAGATGCCTTCCAAATAGTCCCTACCCTGCAGTATTGGCACAACTGAACCCAAGAGAAAAATACATTTATTTGTTTCAGCAGGCAGATGTCATCAGCTGAGTGCCAAGATGAATATGACCCTTCTGTGCTGATGCTTATCTGAGCAGTAAACGTAGATGACAGCCAACATCCTCATGAAATTAGCAAAAAATCCTTGCTTCTCAACAGGTGCAGATTCGGGAGTGGACACAGGAACAGCATCCGTGTGACAAAATGGATTGTTTCATGTACTGCTTGCTCCTGTGAATGCTATTAAATCCTGTATCAAGGGCAAGGAATAAAGAAGGTTCAGAAATAAGGGCTAAGCATTATCATGACCACAAGTAGCAGCATTAACTGAGCAGGGTTAGGCTGTAGATGTACTGCCCAGCTTTGTACACTTCCACCTGTGCAAGCAAGGTGAAAGCTACCATTACATAGAAATAAAATAAAACAACAAAACAAAAACCAAACAGAATCCCCCAAATCAACCAAACAAAAGGTCACAAGCTTTCAGCAGCAGTGTTTAATTTGTGAGGAAAATCCCAACCCCCCAGATCTCCAGTTTAGACTATCCACCCAGGTAAGGCTCCCAAGCAAAACACTTGAGATGCTTTGAATCAAAAATGAATGGACTAAGGGAAAATTAGGCATTGTCACAGCCCAGCAGTGATAAGGCAGCTTGCCAGAAGCCTTTCTCTCTTTTCTTTTTGAAAAAATTGAAGTGGGCTGTGGCTACACTGTACTAACCACTATACAACTAGAAGCAAATACACAAAGCAGAAAGCCTATATTATTCCTCTGGCAACAAGATTTTAGTCTTTAGGAGATAATTTCCCCCTAAATGTGTAGATTGGCATGTCTTTAGTAGTAGAACTGCTGAGTGAACTGTTCGCTGCTGAAGTATTTCTTCTTTCTAGCCCTTCAAAGTACTGTTCCTTCATCCTCCTACATATTTTGAGGCTACAAGATCCTTCATATTTTGACTGCAGCTTTTCTTCTTTCTGCCTGCCAAGGGCAGTTTCATGAAGCACAGGACTCACCTCCTGCAGCATCAGCTTGCTGCTGGTGACAGACTGGGGTAATTTTTGGCACGAGTGGTTTTGGCTTTCCCTAGCACAGCATAGGCATCCCGATATATCCTCTTATCCGTGCCTCCTTTCCAGCACTGACGTGTTTTCTGTGGGACTGCTGCGTCCCAGACAGCCAGGCAGTGGTGCCTAACAGAGCTGCAGAGAGCAAGCAGAATTATCTCCTTTGGCTCCATAACTGAGCTTTTTTTCCTAAGGATGGATCTGTACCCGCGTGCACGGCTTTCCCTCTGAACATGCTGGCAGCTGAGCAACTACAAAAAGTGAACGCTGTTACACCACTCCCCTGCGAAACCCCCCAAGCCAGCCCCCACGAATTTAAAATAATTTTTAAAAAAGCTGCCAGTGTCGCCTGGAGTAGTTTCCCGGCCAGCACAGAGCCGAGGAGGTTGAGCCCGCCCAGCACTGCCTTCAGCATCCCTAAACGCCACGTCCCGACCGGGGCAGCGCCGCAGCCCGCGCCGCCGGGCCTCGGAACAGAGGGAGAAACAAGATCCACGGATTCCATTTAGTAATTGAACTAAAATGGTTTCGATTTTTAAATTTTATTAATTTAATTTTATTAATTTTATTCGGCGCCGGGCGCACGCCGCAAAAAACCCTAACGCTCGCAAGGCATACCGGGATTTGTGGTCCCGGCCGTGGCGCGGGGTCCTGCAGAGCGGGGACGCACTCTCGCCCTCTGGCGCGGTTTGACCCTTCCGCCGCTCCGTCCTCACCCCCGCCCCCCCGCCCGTTGCCGTGACGCCGCTCGCTGCAGCACATTCCTGCGCGGGCTGCGCGGTGGGGAGGGAGGAGTCCTTCTTCCGGGTCTGCCCGAACTGGCGCCTGAATCTAAAAGTGAAATCCTTGGCTCGTCCCGGGCTCCTCTCCCACAAAAACGGCACGTTGTGCGGCCCTGCACCCGTGACCCAGTTTAGCAATAGGGCTCCGCTCGGCGGATACGCGGAGACTGCCGGGGACGGGGGCGGGGCCGGTCAGGCACCGGGGCGGGCGGCCCTAGAGAAGCCGGGTGAAGAGTGAGCCGGGGGCCTGCGACGCCGCGCTCCCCGCCCTGAGATGCCAACCCGGCAGTCGGCGGCGCAGCTGCGAGCGCGGTGCGTGCGGCCGCGGGGCTCGGGGGGAAGGGCGGGCATGGGCAGCACGGGGAGAGGGACTGCGGCGCCGGGGGCTCTCCCTCACCGCGCAGAGCGGGGTGAGAGCTGAGTCTCCCCCACGAGGCCGGAATGGGCTGGAGAAGGGAGGCATGGCGGGCGGTGGGAGTGTGAGTACTGGTGGTGCTGAGTCCCGCTGTCGCGCAGGTCCACTCTTCGTGCCCCGCCGCAGAATGGAGTTCGAGCTCCTGGAGAACGATGTGCTGGAGTCGCTGGAGGACCTGGGGTACGTGTCCAGGGGTGAGGGTGCGGGGCGCTCCCGATGTGGGCCGGGAGCAGAGGGCGGCCCCGGCAGGGGACACAGCTCCGCTGTCCGCCCCGCACAGGCGGCGCCGCTGTCGGTCCGGAGGGCCGCGGCTCGGGGCAGCGCCTGGAATGGTCCCTTTTTGTCAGAGCCGCCCCCAGAGCGGGGCTGGTGACGATGTCCCAAGCCAAGCGGGCAGTTTTTTAGCTGCGCGGCCATGGCGAGCGTGTCACTTCTCCCTGCGAGTTGATCTTGATTCTTGGATGCCATCTGGTCCATTGCTCTTCTGTTCTGCACAGCGGCCCTAGCTGAGGGTGAGAGGGGATAAAGAAATACGTCAGAGCAGAAGAAAACTTTCAGGCTTCGTATTTTTTTTGGGGGGGGGAGTAAAAATAATTTCAGATGAACAAGTTTTTTCTCTTTACACTTTTTAAAGTGTAATATAGCACAGGAAACTTTTGCTGTGTAGACACGTTACTTTGTCAGAGTCAGTAGAGGTTGCAAAAGTATGAAAGGGAGAGCATGGAGAACATGTCCTGCTGTAAGTTCCCATGTCTGTAAACTGTTGAGAGTTCAGAGGACAGGCAGCTACAATTTCACTTCTGCTGCTGATTCTATGCAAACAGCTGTATTTACTCACATTGGCCCCATTCCCATAAATCACTTTGTGGCTAGAGTCATTATGCTCCAACGAAGATTATATTTCCAGGCTAAGTTCGTGATGATAGTTGCAAAGCTTGACAAATAGGCTTCTGTTTTGGCAGGTATTTCTCTGACTGAAATGTGAAAAGGCAGCTCTGCCACAATGAAAATACTGTGATTGGCTTATTTTTTCTGTCATATGTTTAAACGGATACTAGTGGCTTGAAGGAGTTGTGATTTCTGCTCCTGATTTGTGCAGTTGTAGACAGAAAGTTTTGTTGGTTTTTGGCGTAAACAAGTAAAGCAAACAGTGGAAGTAGATGAACAAATATGTTGTATGAAGCAAAATTGACAACAGTGAAATGAAGAAAATTTGGAAGATGAAAGACATGAGACTTCAGCAATATTGGTAACAACTGGGAAAACTGCTGCATGTGTCCAAAGGACTTCTGATTCTTACTGTCTGGAAAGAATGGGGTGTTCGAGGCTTTATGCCTTGGCAGTAGCTCCATGGTCTTTATGGTTCAACTTATTTTTTCTCATCAGATACTGAAGATATTTCTAATATATCACTTGATTTTTTCTGATAGCATTTCATGTTAGAGTACTGTTTCTTTTTGTAACTGTTCTCAAGGTGTTCAGATGGTGGCCTCTTGTAAATCAGTTTGTGGAACTGTTGAGAAAGGAAACAGATGGGACAGCACAATGTTACCAAAAGAGAGCGTAGCTCTGGAACATGTGCCACTGGCAGAAACAGAAGGGAAAAGCTGCTTGCACTTAGGAATCTACAAGTTGGATTATTGGCCAGATTGATGTGTAGCTGAAGTCATAATTACAGGAAATAACACACTCAAGATGTTACCTCTGTTAAACAGAAATTCTAGAAAAGGTGCCTCTAGAAAATCTGAGCAGGGACTTAAATCCCAATCCTGCCAAAGCAAAAGGCTTCCCATTGCTTCCTTTCTGCTTTGATCTATTACTGGATCCTTCTGTTCTGAGTCCCAGATGTTCCCAGACCTACGTGTAGGCCTGAAATGTTGGTAGGATGGGACTGAAACTTGCTCTAATTAGCCTCTTGAGGCATCCAGCCTACTGTGGTCATGCAGAAGGGTGGTAATACATGAGATTACAGTTTCCCACCAGCTGCCAGTAGATTAACTGCGTTACAAATCAAGCTGCTCTGTGAGGTGAAAGTTATTTTTGAGTGTGGCTTCTTCATTTTACTTGGCTGAAGTAACAGGCCACTACAGTGAAGGCCAAATCCTTTGTATTTGATGTTAAGCACAGGAGCAGAGGGAGGAGAATTACATTTCAGTCTGAGATGCTTTTTTATTCCTGAGGTTTGCCCAAGAGTTGCCTGGACTCATTGGATTGTCGTGATGTAGTGGGTGACTTTACCCGGACTTTTCCAAGAGAGATTTTGGTTGGTTATGAGCACTCTTGGATGTCTTTCTCTTTTTGGGGCAGCTTATCAAAATAATATTGTACATTTTTTTTTCTAAAATACTCAGGTAGACTCTGACTTGGGCTTCTACCTGGTTAATAAGACAGCCTTCTCCCTACTCTTCATACTCCCCCTGAGACATTATCAGTACACAGATGCCCTCAAAACCATATTTTCTAAGATCTGGTGTTTAAACTCATGCTTTCTTACTCTGAGTCTGTTTTTTGGCTTGTTTTGCTTATGCAAAGAATCAACTCCATTAATTTTTCTTGTGTATATTTTGGGAGGTTGGTTTTTCAAGAGAGGATGTTATGCAGGTCAGTTTTGTAATATTTCTATCAAAGGCTTTGTTTCGTAAGGCAACCCTTTCATACCTGATAGGAAATGACAGAAAAGATGCACTTGTTCAGCAGTAATTATCCAGCATACTCTAAAGCAGTAGGTAGAGCTCAGAAAGGATTCTTTGAGACTGAAGTTGCCCTAGACAGGTCTATTGTCAGTAACATCTTCAGGAGATGGAGGCTGTACATGTACAAGGCAACATTCTCCAGGAGGAAACCTTTGATGGTGATAGTTTGTGACACAGTCTCTTTGATGGTAAGTTAATGTGCACACAAATTTCGAGTTTACTCTCATGTTTTCATTGTGGTTCTTGCTACAGTTCAGTCCAGGAATCACCACTCCAGGAGATCAGCACTGCAGATGTATTGTGGTTGTAGCTCTCAATGTGTATATGGCATGAAATAAATCTATGAAAGGACATTGGTCACAGCAAACATTAATAAACTGTTCTTTTGTTTTACTTCTCAGTTACAAAGGTCCATTGTTAGACGAAGGAGCGTTGGCTCAGGCAGTCTCTCATGGAGCCAGTTCCCCTGAATTCACCAAACTCTGTGCTTGGTTGGTGTCTGAGTTACGGCTCTTCTGTAAGCTAGAGGAAAACGTGCAGGCAACCAACAGTAAGTATCCGTAACTCCAGCACAGACATGCACTTAATGTGTGTTCTTGCATGCCACAGAGATTAGGACTGCTGCTATCTGTTGTACCAGGGAGTGTAGTCTGCACACTGCCAGATTTTGGATATTTTCCACCTCAAATTTGCCTAGTGAACAGCCAGTAGAGGCTGAAATAAGAGTGCCAATCAAACAGTCTTTATTCTGAAAACAGCTTTTTCTTTTAATTTTTCCACCATATTGCTTTTTAAAGTTCTTAGATGGATTTAGGGAAACATTAATGCTAGTGAGGTTTTTATTAAATCATTAGAATACTTTTATTTCCATGGTTCTGTTTGTTATTTTGATGTCAGTAGTACTGCTGTTCAAGGTAACATTCTCGTGACTACAGTAACCATACTTTCTTTTTGCCGCTGGTTCCCTTAACTCTGTGCTTGCTGTAAAATTTTCCCTCTTCATGAAACACTCTGAGAAGAAGCCTGAAAATGATTTTTTTTTCATTTTGCTGGAGGAAGCAAACCTTAGCTTTCAAATAAAAAGTTATTTTCCTGTCATGACATTCTACAGATTAAATTATTAAATTGGCTTGGTAACCCATATTCCTGAATATCTGATATATTAACTCCTAATGCCTTTATGAGCTTAGCTTTGTATTTACTCAGTGGCCAAAGGTTGCTGCCTTTTACCTCAGCATCTGTTGCTTTCCTTTCTCTCTGTTTCTGATATGCTCATTCATTCTTCAAATGTATTTCACATTCTTTCTCTGTAACAACACGGTATCTAATATAATAATATATTATTACATGGGTGAGATAGAAAGAATGTGAAATATACTACCATTCTAGTAGGATAAGATTCCTATTCTATGTTTTGTGTGAAAATACAGTCCAGAAGTCTTCCAACACCTATTTCAAATTCTTTAAATACAGTGATAGAAACATGTTAGCTGGAGTACCATCAGGTCCTACCTTCATTTTGTATGTCTTGGGTTTGGGAATAACAGACATTTGGGGTTGAAATCTCTTTCCAAAAGATAAAACAAAGTTACTTCTCATGACTGTTTTTTTTTTGTTTTTTTTTGTTTGTTTGTTTGTTTTGTTTTTTTTGTTTGTTTTTTTTTTAAGCTAACAAATTCTGATTAGTTTCAGTTATTTTTGACAGAAATCAGTCAGAAGGTTTGGTTTACATGACTTAATTATTTTTAAATGATATATTGATATGAAATAAAATCAGTTGACAAATGTGAGCTTACAGGGAGAAGTAATAGGAGGGAAGGAGAACTCATAAGCCATATTTATTATTCATGACTTTGTCATAACCATCTGATACATTTGTAATGGGAAGAGATAATTGATATTTAAAATAATGCCTGTAAAATTTGTGATGTTTTTGATGTCCCCTTTCATTGTACAAGTTGCTAGTGCCTGTCCATTGTAGATTAGAAAAGCTGTCAGTGAAACATAATTTTATGTTAATGAAGCATATCATGATTGCAAATAAATTGTGCTGTGTCCTGGAGGAACCCAAGAAATGCACTTGAGCTCTTTTACAAACAGGTCTTAATATTAAATAGCAACTTGAGCAAAATATTTATTTTTTTAAATAGCTAATTCACTCTAATCATAGCCCCATATATATCAGCAGTGAATGAATTATTATTCTTTTCTTTCTAAGGTCCAAATGAAGCAGAAGAATTTCAGCTTGAAATGAGTGGGTTGCTGTCTGAAATGAACTGTCCATATGTGTCATTAACATCAGGAGATGTGACAAAACGCCTTCATAATCAAAAGAACTGTCTCTTGCTGCTTAGTAAGTTAAAAGGGTGCTTGCAAGCAAATCTGGTTTTCTGCAAGATTCATAGTATTGTTCCTTACGCTTAATGAGATACTGGTTTGTTTACCACAATGTAGTTACCTAAAAATATGCATTATTTTTTCTGCAATTTACAGTGTCAGAGTATTGTGCTTCTGCTATCAATATGTACCCAGTATATGATGGAAAATATCCTGAGCGTTAACCTTTTTTGCATTCACGAGCCAAAAGCTTGTCATATTACTCCCAAAAGGCACAACAAAGAGGGAGTTATTTGAAGACTTCTGCCCGAATTCAGCCACTGAACTCTACTTAACATGGTTGTAAAAATGACCACTAACATCAGACACATCATCATTTTAGAGGCTCCCAGGGTGATGACTTGCACGGTGCAACAAAACTTGCATTTTCCTACACTGACAGCAGTCGGAATTGTTGGGAAATAGAAAGTGTTTTATCCCAACTCCCAGTTCTTTTCATCATCATCCTTAGTACACAGCTTCACTGTTGCTTTCTGCTGATTGAAAGGAAATTAACATTAGCAATGCTGATGTCTTCCCTTTTCCACCCGTTGGATCTCAGTAGCTAAATTGGGTTTTTTTCTGCTTATGAAATGTTAGAGGAGAAGAAATAGTACTTGAATTTATGAAAGGTGTGTGATAGTAATTCACATTATAATAAAAAAGTAGAAGTTGTAGAGTTAGAAATTGTAGTACTAATTTTGGTCTAATTTTAAATTCAAGATGAGTTAATGTTTTATTTGCTTCCTCAGTTGCTGCTGATTCTTTAACTTTTCAAAACAGAAGTTTAGTTCTGCCATCATCTGAAATACAAGAAATAGTTTACAGAGTGGGTTCCTGTTTACAGCAGTAGGAGGAAGATGATTAGACTTCATCTGAATACTTGTTATAGTATGTTAAAAAATGTCAGATGAAGTGAGGTAGTTGTTGCATTTAAAATAATTTGTAGCTCAAACAATCTCCCTTTCAGCTTGTTTTCTGTAAGCCAAGCCATTCAATAAATTTGGCTTGTCTGTGACACACAGTTTATCCCAGAGGTCCTTTGGGATGTAAGTTTTGGTAATATAAGGCCGTCCTCAGGAGCTGAGCTCTGGTATCCTGTCTGGCAGGAATACTGTGTTTACTGTCAAATGTGAAATTGCAGTAGTGCCAAACTCCTTTTTTGTGTACCACCATAGTTGCACAGCCTTCTTTAGCCGTGTTAAATGAACTTATTAGGTATGCTGTTGTATTTGAGCCATAAAATTAGGGTTTTTTCAGGAGAAAGAGGATAACCCTCTGTAGTGAAATGCTAGGGTATTTTACATTTTAATGAAATGCAGCACAGTTTGTCATTTGGAAGATGTAGCAGTATTGCTGGGAGAGGAAAGCACCAAACAAACCCAAGTAGTTAGGACTGATTGTCTTAAGGTGCAGCATCACTAGAATATGATGTTATCTGCAAAAACAAAAAGTACAAGAGTTTCAGGCTGGTTCAGAAGAGGTGTGCAAAAAAGAATCGCTACCTGAGGAACATTTTTCTTACTGATAGGGTTAAAAATTTCTGCCATTGTCAGAGAAGGTTGAAAATAGCTTAAATATGATCTCTAAATTTTTGATACAAAATTCTCCCGCTAGTTTCTTTTTCAGTAGTCCTGAAAAGAGTAAGTAATTGAATGTTGAATGTAAGAAAAACCTGTATCAAGTGTTGCTGAAAGAACTTAAAAAGGATGCTTCAGTGCTTTACATATTATAAGTATTTTTTTAGTCATAAAGTATTCTGTATCTTTAACAGAAGACATTCTGGAGATCATTAAAATGCGGTGGTATTTTCTTAATCTTTCTGGCTGTCCCAGTTTTGTAAATAACAAGCTTCTTTTGTATAGCCCTGGGTTTATTTCCCTGCTCACAAGTGTGTCTGCAGTATCAATTTTTCTTCTTTTTAGAAATGTTTATGTACCTTATTGCTGTGGTCACTCACTATGCTTAATGAGGAAAGTGTTGTTAAACCTGTGCGTTTTATAAAATTCAAACCTTAAAGTTGTGACACCTGCAAACAAAGGCTGTTTATATCAATGTAAATTTATATCACTATAAATGACACCTGATGCTGAAATTCTGAACATATACCATGTTCAGAAACTGTGATTTTGATTTTTATCTTTTTGTTTGATAAAGTAGTTACAATGTAATGATAGGCTCTTACAGTTGTGGTATTGAAGAAAATTTCAGCCATTCTAACTTCTATTTAATCAGTTATGGCCTTCCTTTCTGAGGTTATTGTAAACATGAATTCTCAACAGCACTTCTAAGAGGGATTATTTTTCCACTCTGCATTTTGCCTGGGGAAATAGAGGAGATTCATCCAACATTTCACTTCTCTCTACTTGTTTCCTTTCTTGTTTCCTAGAGCCTCAAGAAGTACTTGCTTGTCTACCCTAAAATGTACATAGCAGTCCCTCATCCTGCTTGTTTCCATGTTCCTAGTTTCCTGTCTTTGCTGGGCAAAAACCGAAGGAGAAGAGTTGTGCTCTGTTGAACTCTGGGATTATTATCTGTTGGAATCATAGGGATTTTTGCCAGGCTTAAATTGGTTGTACTAAACCTGTCCTCTGTTTGTTGTGTTTCTAGCACTAACCTCAATAATTGTAAATGTGAGTGTTCTGTAGATAAAAAATTTCTGTCCCTCACTCTGTCTAAACAGTCCATTTGCACATTTGTTGGTTGTAAGCACTTGAGTTTTCACTAGCTCTAAAATAACTTAACTCTGCTATATTTGATGGTCAAATTTAATTTTTCTTACCCCAGCATACCTCATCTCAGAACTGGAAGCTGCCAGAATGCTGTGTGTGAATGCCCCTCCTAAAAAAGCCCAGGAAGGAGGTGGCAGTGAAGTCTTTCAGGAGCTGAAGGGCATCTGTATTGCTTTAGGCATGTCCAAGCCTCCCGCCAACATAACAATGTTCCAGTTCTTCAGCGGAATTGAAAAAAAGGTAAGATCCAAGGGAAGAAAAATTGGAATATTTATTATATTGTTTTGATAAAAAATAGTTCTGCTGCATGGGCAAGAGTTGCCTCTTGTGAAACTCCAGTTGTGAATTGTGAAGGAGAGTTAGTGTGTTTTACTGCATATGCAAAGAGTCAGAATTTTGGAAGTTATTTTAAAGACTTTTTCCCTGCCAAGGCATGAGGTCAGGGACTACTGCTGTCATTGCCTTCCAGGGTGACTGCTCTAGGTTTTAAAGCCATCACTTGTTGCAGAAGACATGGAAAATGTTCAGCTTAGGCTTCAGGGAGATTGTTAAAGAGAGAGGTTTTCCAAGAAGTACACCTAAACAAATTTGTATGGGAACCTGATATTTTAAAGATGTGTTTGTTAAAAGGTGGTGTAACTAAAGTAAAACTTAACACCTTTTCCCAAGACTTCATCAACTCTTGTGATTCTATTTTTTTTTTATTCCTTCGTGTAGGTGTTCTCCAGGCTGTTGTGATTTAAAAAAAAAAAAAAAATTTACTTTTGAGTAACTTCTATAAATCAGAGAAATTAAATGGAATGGACTGTCCAGTGCACACACCAAGGGTCAGGGACAGAAAGCTTTTAAGTCACATATAGTGACTTAATTTGTGAGATAGGGGAGAGCAGAACAGCAGAAGACAAGCCTTGATAACTTCAAAGAACAGATATAGGTTCCTTCCAATGTAGAATATTCTGTGATTAGAAAGCTCCCTAAAACACTTCCAGAATTTGACAGACCTTTTATTTGCATTTTACTTAAACAAAACCAAGAAACCGAAAATAGTGTTTTGTTTCTATGCAAGATATCAGTTTGGTTTGACTTGTTTAAGAAGAGAAGGAGACTGTTTTTCTATCAGAAGTTCAAGATGTAGAATGGAAGCAGTTTGTTTTCTGGCTTTGGAATTATTATGGGCACTACACAGACACGTAAGAAGTGCTGTGCTTCTATTTTATATAAAAGGCAGAAAATATTCTTTATAATGGACAATGCTAGGAAGCTTTGCTATTGAAAAAGACTCTCTAAAAATAGAGAATATAAAGTAGATTAAAATCCTTTAAATCTGAGAATTCTGTTACGTTTTCCTATTTCCTAACATACTTCTCTTTTACATTGTCTAGTGAGGTTAAATGAATATTCTCTCAATGACTTATATAAACCTCCCTCCTCCTTAACTGTCCTTACAGCATAATGAAATACAATCAGGAATTTCTAACCTACTGTTTCAGCAGAAATTGTATATAAGTAGTGTTCACAGTCTGAATACTTCACATGTTAGCAGTATTTGAGAATGAGAAAGTAAAACTGACTAATAACTGAAAAACTTATTTCACTTTGTACATGAAAATACATCAATGTTCTTGCTTTTAAAAGGTGAGTCTTAGAATGGCAATATTCTGATTTAATGTGTGAAAATCAAGCTAACTTTTTCTTCACATACATGAAGTATAGTTTGGAGTGGGATCTTTATGTAGTTGACCAACTTTGTTAATGATCCACCACATTAGAAAAAGGAGCTGATACTTAAATGGAATTCCTCTGCTATTTGAAAGCACTTAAGTTTAAAATCTTAGATAAATTTGGCTCAGTACCATTGGAAAACCAGGCCAGTGAATGTTGGATCACATGCTGGAATGAACAGGTTGGCGAGTTTTTTTCCAAACTACTTTGGAAGTTTTTGTCACTGCTACTCCATTTCTTCCCCCTTAAAGTCCTAAGAAATTTTGAGATGGGATAGATAATTTGTGCCCAAACTCCTAAAATGCAAGTTAGATTTAAAATTTCCTATTAAAGATTTTTCTCCTTTTGATTGTGAAGAGGGATCCTTCTTTGGGTCATATTGTATTTCACATAGTCTTAATATAAGATTTTTGATACAAATGTTTTTTTTTTTTTTCTGGATTAAAGAGATGATGTGTACAATAATCCCTCTGGCTTCAAGAGCAGTAGTACCTCCTGGTGTCTTTGTTTTAACTGTAGATCTATTCTATAATCCCTTCTCTTAATTTTTAATTAATTATGGCTGAGACTACCAGAAATCTAAAAACAGTTGCTTTCCAAAAGAAGTGTGCTTGGCTCTCTGTTCCAGAGAAAATTACTTGATGTTGGAGGTTGCTGTGTCATGCCTTTCATTGTCCAATAGTCTTCTCCTTTAATTTGAATTTTGAAAAATGAATGTTTTTAGCCAAAGCTTATATTTTTATATGTCTCCTAACAGCTGAAGGAAACTCTAGCAAAGGTTCCACCTAATCATGTTGGAAAACCTTTATTGAAGAAACAACTGGGACCAGCTCACTGGGTGAGTAGTTGCAGGTATTAGAGCCCATTTCCCCCTTTAAGTATACCAAGTATTGATCTTGATTCTGTATGTTGCAAAATGATCTTTCTCTTTCTGAAGACAAGAATATAATTTCTTGTAGTATAACGTATATGTTAGTGCAATAAATGTACAGCAGCTGATAAGATCTTACATGAATCTCTAGGTCCAGGTGCAGGCTAAACTTTTCCAAAACAAGATATCTACAGTGGTGGTGCTGACCAGCATGCCAGTGTAGTAGCTTAAGCCTTCCTCTCCTGCCCTTTGCCAGTGCTGTCTGTGTGACCCAGTCCTGCTGAGATGGTGTCCTGTTTGCTCCTGGGGCTTCTCAGCTAAACTGTGGGTGTGGTCATAATGTCCCCCTCTTTTTCTGGAGTAGTCTGCTTCCTTCATAGCCTCTTCAAGAGACAGTGAGTATGCAGATAGGAGCTGAGGGAGACATTGTAGACCCAGGCTGCAGAGCCAGGATCTTCTCCAGCTGGGATTTGTCACTGCTGTACTAGGAGCTTGATGCCTGGTTTAATCACTGCTGCTGCACTGTGCTCAAAGCTGTGGCTGCTGCTGCAAGAATTCAGGTCTCTTGTCTCTCTTGCTTAAGGCTGAGGCACCTGTTGTGCCAGCAGTCTGCTTCCTTCAGTGCTTGTATTGTTGAGACTGAAAGTGGGCCTGCTGCCCTCCCTCTAGCCAGGCCTCTTTAAATATGTACATTATTTCCCTAATGGTGCACGTCTCACCTGCTGCTCTAACTAAACCACTCTCTGCTACCAGGTGTTTCTCATGATGATGTTTTCCTATAGGGCACTTCATTGTTTTCCCTGTAGACAGATTGTTCTTTAAGCAAGATCCTCTTACAGTACTGTACTTACTTTTAGTCCTTTATCTTTGTTCTATCTTTGTCCTTAAGCTTACTACTTTTTAAGAAGGCACGGATGTCCTGTCTCTTAGGAGTTACGTATGCCCTTGCTTAAGCTTGTTGCCTGTAGTATTTTCTCACCTTTGCTTCTCTGTCCTGGTGGATGTTGAGAAATGCCTCAGCAATGTGTGCAGTTTTCGTGCTATTAGAAATGTTAGAAGGCTGAACATGAGCCATGGAAGCTTCAGGAAAATAATGTCAGCAGGCACAGCTTGGCTGTGAGTCCATTTGACAAGGTAGATAATTGCAGTCTTAAGCCTTGCATAGTATTTCTGGTCCATACTCTCTTCCATCCACGTAGTTCATTGAGTAGAAACACTTTATTCTATGGATTATGTTTGTAAATTTTTGTTTCAGGAAAAAATTGAAGCAATTAATCAAGCCATAGCCAATGAATACGAAGTCCGAAGAAAACTGTTAGTCAAACGTTTGGATGTTACTGTGCAATCCTTCGGCTGGTCAGACAGAGCTAAGGTACAAACAACTCACTGTGAAGTTCTGGTTGATGGTAGCCCTTTATAATAAGTATCTCTGGAAAACTGCATCATTGTTTTGTCCTTCATGAGTCAAAATAATCACAGGAGTTGTCTGGTTTTGTTCTGAATTTCTAAAGAAGTTTATGACAATGGAAGATTATTAAAATATATTTTACTTAAAACTGATTTGTTGGATTTTCCATCAGTCTGTAAAATGAGAAGTCAGACTGTGTAACTACACATCAAAGCCACTGGAAAAGGTAGAGATCACTGATCCAACCATGTTCGGAGTACCATAATGCTGTGTCTTGTGTGATGGTAGAAAAGCATTTTCCTGTTGGCCGTCCCTTATCTTACTTTGTGCTGTCCACGGTGATCAAATTTCCCTACCTCAAAGTGCATCTGCAGTCACAACTCCACAGATGCACATGAGAAAAGCTGCTAAGGCACTGCATGTTCTTACCTCATAGACAGGGTAATGCTTTATGTGCTTCTTTTGTCTTTGAATCGTGCAAGTGGCTGTGACATGAGATCTATTCTCCCTTGAGTATGTGATACATATTCTGCTTTTAGAAATAATTACATGGTTTCCCTATTTCCTATGTCTCAGAAAGAAATCACAGGATTTAAAAAAATAGTATATATGATTTATTTTCCAGGACTAAACCAGATCTGCTAATGTGGTGTTAAGTATGCTGCTGACAGTATTTGAGACTGAGTTATTAGTGCTGAACTGTGACGCATAGAATCATTGAGTGTTTCTTCTTGATAAGTGTTTTTTTTAAAAAGCAGCTATACTTTAATAATAAACTGTGGCCTGTCCCATTTTCTCTTTCATTCAGTAGGACTTCTGCTGGTGTACTTTCTATTAAACCTTGTATTCTTCAGGCTTTTTAGTAGATGACTGAAGAACTAGCTGACTGTTTAAATATTTCAATAGTGAATAAAAATAAGCAAAAGTGTGAATTATGTTTAAAAACAGGGCTTTCTAGTCATGTTACCGCTTTGGCATCTTTATCCATATGGTTTTGTTTTTTTCCTAGGAATCCTCTAGGAACTTGACTACCTACACAAAATATTTTCACAAAACTCAGAAATTGTGTATATGCATTTATATCTATTAAAATGCAAATATTTTTAAGAAGCATAACAATACAGATTTGGAGAATATGCTGTACTATTCCAGACATACAATACAGTTTGTTTTAACAGTAACTTTTAGTAAGATGTTAATTTTCTTTTTTATTTAAAAAGTATCAACACAGTAGGATGACAAAATAGGCACTTCTCCAGACAGTGGAAACACAGGGGAAAAAAACCTTTGCAGTCTATTACTAGGGATTTTTTAAAGTTAAAATTTCAAGTTTCACCTAAAACAGTATCATAGGACCAAAATATTGTGCTCAGAGCTCAGTCAAATATACCAGGGAAAAACACACTAGTATTCTGGTGAATACTGCTTCTTCTACCTTTAGCCAGTGTCATATTCCAGTTTCCTGCCTTTGGGTGGAAAATAAGATTTTAGGATTTTAAAATGCACTTCTAAGTTTTTGCACTGTTAAGATGTGTTGGAAAACCTGGTTTGCCTGTCCCCACTGCCATCATCTGCATTCAGATGGCAATCTGGTTTATCCTAACTGCATCGCACACTATACTCTGGTGATAACTGAAGAGAGATGTAACTTGGGTAGTAGCACAGATTTCTCCTATATGTCAGCTGGAAAACTTTTGAGGTGTTCAAAAAAGGCAGAATGGTTAATGCTGAAAGGCAGTAGAGGAAGAGACATTGCATACAAAGCAAAGTTTAGTGTAAGGATCTCATTTCTAGCTCTGCCAGTCCCTTTTGCTGCCTTGTCTTTGTGAAGAAGCTGACAGGAATGAAGAGTGAAAAGAGTTAACAGGACTTTCTTTTGCTGATAAGTGTTGGAGATGGGGTGATGCTGGCCCAGCTGGGATGGGTGCAGGTCAAGGCGAAGGCACAGAAGGAGGTCTGGAGGCTAAAAACAGATATGTCTCACTTCCAGTATCTTCTGGATTCTAGCAGTAATTCATATAACTATATGGCACACTTCTATCCTGTGTTTGCCTGGAAGTAATACAGTCTGCATGTGTATATTGTTAAAATTGTCAGCTCATTGTTGTCTTGGCATTTCAGTCAAAATTGTATTTCCTATTTACTTAAGAAACTAATGTGCTAGTTTTATTGAAGTAATCTTCAGTTATAGAGGGCTTCTCACTGATTTTATATTAACTTTGTGTTCAATTTGCAGTAATGGCTTGTTATTGAGTGCTGATTTGATTCTTGTGATGAGATTTTCCTTTGCTTTAACTGACTGGGTTTTATTTCTCTCTGCTCCAACAGAGTCAAACAGAAAAACTGGCTAAAGTCTACCAGCCCAAACGTGCCCTCTTATCTACTAAGTGCACTATATCAATTGCAAATCTCTTGGCAGCTCGGCAAGATCTGTCAAAGATTATGAGAACAAGCAGCGGGTCCATCCGAGAGAAGACTGCATGTGCCATTAATAAGGTACCTTTGGTGACAAATGGCTTGTTCTTTTAGCAATATTTAAGTAACTTGAATGTAGTAATCCTAATTTTTTTCAGGATTATAAGTGGAATTTGGAAATAGAGGATAAGAAACTTAGTCTTTGTATATTCCAGATAATGCATCAGTGGATTATAGGTAGTGCAGTTTCTGCTGTTAAGGTTCACAGTGTCCCTTCTTTGGAGCAGTAAAAATTGCTGAAATGCCTTGGATCACTTCAGTGGGAGTAGGTCCACTCTGTCTTACCAGAATTACCAAAGCCATTACCCTACTGCTACCTGATTCTGTCACCATGTCGAAAGTAACACCTACATAGTAACTGTGTTTCTGGTCTGTGTAAATAGAGTGTAGGAAGATCACAAGACAAGGATCCCACAAATTAGATTGCCCTGGGTACACAAATACGTTACAGTCAAGTGTACAGTTCTAGAAACATGACTTAGGCTAAACAGTTTGCCTTGTTTCAAAAATTATGATTTTACAAGAGTAATGGGCTCACAAAAGTATATGTGCTGAACTTGCAGCTCAGTAGCTATGTACAGCAGCATACTTGGTGCTTTAAATTTGTGGGGATAGGTGCATGCTCTTCTACCTTCTGAGTACCAGCTGTACCTCAGGTGAAGTCCTAATTAATTTAGGAAAGAATAGTGGTGTGCTAATTTGGCCACAGCCCATCCAGCCCAGATAATTTCTGCACCTTTTTAGTGTTGTTGGAGTGTAAGAAATGAAGTGGTAAGACAGGTTGACCCTATCATCAGACTGTATGTATGTTTTAGTATGAATGCAGTACTGCCCTGCTGCTGCTGCATAATCTATTAACTTATTTCCATTATCAATATTAAATGCTTTCCTGTTACTTTAAGTTTAAAGACAGTATCATGGAATAGCAAAGTAGCCTACTTCCATTGAAGTTCCTTTGTTACATTGTTTTAAAACTTTAAACAGTAGAAATGTCCTGTCCCATTTTGCATTACTAAATTTTTAAGATCACAACATCCTTAGACAGCTAAAGACCTCTGGAGTCTTACTCCACCCTGATCAGTGCTGTCTGACACCTGTCTGTAAAGTTTCTGCGTATCCTCACTGAAAAATAGGGGTTTTTTTCCCCTTTATTTACCAAGTCAATGGCTTCTACTGAAACTCAGAGCACTGGTTAGGAGAGAGACTGTGTTGCATTGTACTTGTGCTTGAGTTTAGCGCTCTGCACTAATAAAAAGTTAAGCAAAAGACTGTGTTGGTGCTGCCCATGGTGGTGTGCCGGCTGTTTGAACACAAAGCACGGGTCTCCTGGCTTGTCTTGTTAGCAGTGCTTTGAGCACTAGATAATACCTGTTTAACTTTCATTAACTGGAGACAGAGGTCTGTCACATTCAAACACACAAAATTTGCCTCTGGATGTAAAAACCATGGAGTGGGTGCTGTCTGTGGGGTGTCTCAGTAAATGTGACCCTTGTATGAGGTGTCACAACTCCTATGACAGCTTTCCCTTTCCCTTTGCAGGTGCTAATGGGCAGAGTGCCTGACAGAGGAGGAAGGCCCAATGAAATTGAACCTCCACCTCCTGAGATGCCACCGTGGCAGAAAAGACCCGAGGGTGGCTCGCAGCAAGGCGGTGGCAGAGGAGGAAGAGGTGGCTACGACTCTTCCTATGGAGGGCGGGGAGGTTATGACCATGGGGGTCACGACCGAGGAGGAAGAGGAGGCTATGACTCATCATATGGAGGGCGAGGAGGTCATGAACAAGGAAGCCATGATCGAGGGGGACGAGGAGGACGTGGTGGTTACGATCATGGTGGCAGAGGAGGAAGAGGAAATAAGCTTCAAGGAGGCTGGACAGATGGTGGAAGTGGTGGCTACCAGGATGGCAACTACAGGGAGAGCAACTACAGAGATGCAGGTTTTCAAACAGGTGGCTACCATGGTGGTGGTGGCGGCTACCAAGGAGGAGGCTATGGTGGCTACCAGTCGTCTTCTTATTCTGGAAGTGGCTACCAAGGGGGTGGCGGTGGCTACCAGCAGGACAACAGATATCAAGATGGTGGGTCTCACAGTGACCGAGGGGTTGGCCGTGGAGGAGGGAGGGGTGGCCGTGGCGGCCGCGGTGGCCGAGGAGGTCAAGGAGGCGGCTGGGGGGGCAGAGGTGGACAGAACTTTAATCAAGGAGGGCAGTTTGAGCAGCACTTCCAGCATGGAGGTTATCAGTATAATCAATCTGGCTTTGGACAAGGAAGACACTTCACCAGCTGAGGCTGCTAAAAATTTACACTTCAGCAGAGCTCACATAATAGAAACCTGGTTTCAGAGGCCTGACTTAAATGCTGCTTGAATTAGTACAGGTTTGTACACAGCAGGTAGAATCTCTTTGGGTGGGATGTTTTGCATAGAGCAAAGCACAACTTCGTGTAGACCTCCCCACCCACCTCTACCTGTCTGAATGAAAGACATTGTCACTACCCCCTGCACCTTAAACATCCACTAATAGCCATGCTTTTTGGATGTTGGACTGGTTCCCTCTGCTCAAAATGCTTTTGTTCTAAATGTGCCTGCTGTGTTTGCCTTCTATTTCAATTCGGAGAAATACCAAGACCTGTCAAATTTTTCTGTTATAGTACACAGCAGAACTTCGGCATTTTTCCCCCCCAAATCATTGTTGAGTTACATGTTCTGAACCAGTCTGGAGTGTTGCTTTTCGGCTTGCTGACCTCTTGTTTCAGTCACGATGGCGTTACAGCGCGTGTGCACACACAGGGATCTCCTCTGACAAACGGGGTTTGTGTTATCTGAGCTCTACTGTGGATGCCATGTTCAGTAGCCTTATCTCCCGCTAAACAGCGTTTTCCCACCCGCTCAACTCTGAAGACTGACCGCCGCCAAAATCTGCAAAGATCATTTCAAACTAAGCTAAATTGTGAACCGATAGTGTGTGTAGGCCTGTAGTTAGGTGTAGCAATTCAAACTGACCTGCATCCATCCAAAACAAGTTGCTCCTCCTCCAAACCTAATTTTTACTTGAAATCAGCTAGAAGAAATGACAAACTGAAGTTTATTTTATTTGCAAGTTAATACCACTGGCTCAGCAAATCTAGGGCAATTTGTTTTGGGGGTTGTCTTTTTAAAGAAATGCACTACGGCCTGGGAAGATTAGTTCCTGCCTGGAGGAAGCCCTTTTATTATTGCTGCAGAAAACAAAACCTGGCTGAGTTTGGTGTTCTAATGTTTGGGGTTTTTTTTCTTTACTGAAAGCCACATAATGCTTCTTGCTGGGTTTTTTGTGTACATAAACATTGTCAAAAAGCTGTGAAAGAAAATGGCTGAAGGTGTGCTGTTGTATAAAAGGTGAGCAATAAAAGTATCTGTATGTTCTGTTTGCTTTAGTTTCTTTTTCTTGACAGTAAAAAGCATTTGCTACAGTAGATGGGAATTCATGGGGATTTCTGTCTTCATCTCTTTTTTTATTTTAATCTATTTTATATTGTGTAGTTGTCCCAGCGGTACTGTGCTTTCTGCCCTTTGAAGAGCTGTCAGAACAGGAGCAAGTGGGAGGGACTGATCTCCTTCTCTTCCTCCCTCTGACCTGGCGTAGCAGCTCATAGTACTCTCTCTTGCTGTGTGAAGTTAGCCTGTGTGAGCATGTGTCTCCCTGGTTATGCTCCTCCTGCATGCCCTGTGAATNCTCTCTCTTGCTGTGTGAAGTTAGGCTGTGTGAGCTCCTCCTGCATGCCCTGTGAACTTGGCATGCTGCTTCTGGGAACTTCCTGATGCTATCCAGCCTTGTGGAAATGCAGGTTCTTGCTACCATGCTCAGATCACTATAGCAGAGGTTGTGATGATGGCAGAGTCTACCTGTTTTGTTCTTGGGGATGAATCCAGATCGATGCAGGTGGGAGTTCCTTGGCTTACAGTAATGGCATGAGATTCTGAGAAAATCTCTGTAATGCTGGTGTAGCTGTAATTCAAGGTAATCATGTAAATAAGCTAAAAATAACATTTAGAACTGATTTGCCTCTATTTCATGCCACAGTCAGCCTGAAAATCTGTTTGATTTATTGTGGCCACTAGATGCTGCTAGTGATTCACGGGTTTGGAAGTAAAGGTCCCTGAGAAAGGCACTTCGCAATCTGACTTTAAGGCTTTTCTCCTTTAGTGTTTCAAACAAATTTAACGAAGCCTGGTGAGGGAACAGCTTTCTGTATTGAATTCAGGTCTTTGAGGATGACTGATAAAGATTATCTCTGCCTAACACTATTCAAATTACCAGCATCTAAAGCTGAATGTTGCTGCTTCACAAAGGTTTATTGATGGTTTCTTACAGCAGCATTCTCCAGAGAAGATGTCTCCTGTGTGGGAGGGTAATACCTTGTCATGAACATTAGCTGCATTCATACAAAAATAATTAGTGGGGTTTTTTTAAGAATTAGGGTTCCTACAGTGGGGTCAGTCCTGGACTAGCAAATGTAAAGAGATTGACAAAAAAAGCCTTTTGCTGGGAATGTAATCTTCAAGCTGACAGCTTCTGCTTTTCTTCACACTCCTTGCTGCAAAGAGTATGATGTTTCCTGTCTGCATTAAGAGTGCTGTAAACTTGTTCCTAGCAAGAGGGAACTCAGGAGGCTCTTCAGAGAGAGCCCTTGCTGGAGTTCCATCAGCACCTTCAGAGATTTCTTTCTGAGCCAGAGCTGCCAGTTCCTCTGCAAGGCTATAGCTGGTGCTGCAGTGGAGAGTCTCACCTGTGCACACTGTGACATGGTGCATTGGTGCTGGGGTGGGAGCTTCCCCTTTCTCCTCCCAGATAGCTTTTTCTCATCAAAATATATTGCTTCTCCTTCCAGGACTTAGGGTAAGCCAAGTTCCAATTTATTGCTCTTTGAGGGGGAAAGTTAAAAAAAAATCAGAAGGCAAAACCAGGAGGCTTTACTCTTCCAACAGGAAAGAAAACACTTTGCTTCTGCCAGCTGTTGTTGTTTTTCCTTACTCTATTGTTTCCTTCTAGCGTGCTGTGACTTCTTTGTTTCCCAGAGAAAACAAGCTTTGTATATGTGGAGAGAGCTGCTTTGATTAATGAAAGCAAACAGCCACTGCTTTGTTATTCTCTGTATGTTGCTCTGATATTTACTGTTTTCCAAACATGATTCCTATACTGCTGCACTGGGAGGAATCTCCTAAATAGAAGCTGAGAGAGGAGAGATGGGTTGTGGATGTTATTAGACTGTGGTGGATTGGATATACATGCTTGATTCCATTGTGCATCGTGATCAAAAGCAGAACTCCAGCAGATAAAAAAGGCAATTAAGTAAGCAAGCAAGGGGAACAGTGTTCTTCCTCTTGGCCTTCCTGTTCTTGCCACTGTTCTCCCACAAGCTGTAGGCATCTTGTTCTGTTTTTTCCATCTGTCTTTTTTTCTTTAGCAGCTTTTGTTTTCTAAAGGCTTCATGTGCATTGCCTTGCCATTCCCTCTGTCAGGATCACTGTCTTAGGCCTCTTATTGTCACTGTGCAGTAACATAACTATGGGGAGAGGGTGGCACACGTGCTTCCCACATCAGGTGCGTTACTGCCTGACTCGGAATACCACGATCCATATGCTCTGTAGCCATAGTTGGGTTTTCTTTGCAGGTCTGAGGAAGAGATAAAATTTTATTTCTTACTGCATGTAAGGGAGTACTGCAGGAAGGGAAAGTGGGTCAAACTGAGCTTGCACCATACATAACTCACCCCAGAGAGCCTTTTGGCTTGTAGCTGTTCCCTGAGTAGTTTTCCCTTTAGCTGGCTGGTAATCTTTGGCTTGATGAGATTCTTCTACTTCAGCACCCAAAATCCTGAAGTGTGCAGCTCCATGGTGATGTGCCATGATGGCTGACGGCCCCAGAAGGGCTCCTCAAGCTACGGATTAGGCTTCTCAGCCAGAGTGTGTGGGTAACCTGCCTTAAGGCTTTGGCTTCGTGCCCCCATGAAGCTATTATTTGCATCTGAATTGAGGAAAGTGGCAAGTGCCTCAACCAACTCAGACTCAGTTAGAACCTAGAGGCTTACCAGTCAAGTATCTAAGACAGGACTGGGGAGAAGGGAAGCAAGATTGATGACAATAGATAGTTACGAGAAGTGGTTGGAGCTTGAAAAATCCTGTGGCGTAGGAGTATTCCCTGTAGCGGGTTATGCACCTAGGAAATCAAAATTAAACTGCTGAAGTGGGAAGAATGCAGTGGGGAATAGGATTCTCACTAGGATCTAATGACTTTTGAGTGTCCAAAAGGCTTGTGTCAATTCTTGTGGTACCAAAAGTTAATTCAGCTCCCTGTTAGACCTGCAAACAAAAGCCCTCAAATACCTTTTTATTGCACATAATTTAGTCTTAATTCTGCCATGTTTAGACTGCAGTAGAGTCCAGATGTTGTTGACTATCAGGCTTGTGATTCTGCTTTCTCTGAGCTTCTGATTTCCCTGGACAACAGGAATGGTACAGATGTATCAATGCATTTTTTAGATGCTGAGCATGATTTTGCAGTCCCAAACAAGCCGGCTCATGCTGAACCCCAAGTTTGCTTTACGAGCCTGCTAGTAAGGCTCATAAAGTAGCAGTACACTGAGGTGTTTCCCCTGTGAAGAATCTCGGCAGACTCATGTGCTTGCTTATTTCAGGTTAGGACTTTTCAAGGGGATACAATCTGAAAAAGCAAGTGCTATTACCAGCTGTAAACACTGCCTTCTCCCCTCTTTGGCCAAAAATAAGTCACACCTCTAATGGCTTGACAAACAAGGGTAGAAGGGAAAAAATATTTTTCCTTTGTGTTTACTTTGTGCTTTTTACAGCTCTGACTGCTGTCAGTGTCATTGTTTCCCCTTTATTGTCCAGTAATTTCCCTTCTTGTCAACGTGGGTCTTTCCCACAAGAGAGGAGAGAAAAACAAGTACAAAAAGTAGGAAAACACTATTGTAAAACCAAAGAAAGAGGGAGTCTGCCTATGCTGTGGGCAGGTGGAAGGTCACAACTCGTTTTCACACATGAGGCAGAGATGAAGGTGATAAGGCCTCTTTAAACTTTCCGGCATTAGCTCCACTCATGGAAAAACCAGACTCTTTGGCTAAATTTCATACTGCCCCAGCAGTAGCCTTTCACTGATGGCTTTTGTGTCTCCTAGGACCAGATTGTCAGCAGCTGTAAACAGCATTTTAAAGTTCAGCACACAGATTTTCCAATAAATTTAGCCTGTTGGCTGCAATGCTTGCTTTTTAAAATCCAGATCAGTCCTGATAACTCAAAAACTTTTTCCAAAGTTGCATCTATTTCTGTAATGACCCTGGGTGAGGCAGCTCTTTTGTTAAGGCTTTCTTGAGAAGTACTTGGAACTGGTTTTTGTGCTGTATGGATGTTCATCAGTTAGCAGGCTGATGCTGAATGAAGCAAACCTTGATTAGATTTTCTTTGCACTATAACAGTCACAAAACAAATAAACCCTTGTTTCTCCTGTCTCCACAAAATTTGCATTCAGTACTTCCTTTCCTCCTTCCTTCCCTCCCTCCCCCCTTTTGATCTCCATTAGGATCTCCTTCCATTCTTGGTGTCACATAGAGAAAGAGGTCTCTTAGTATGCTTCCTCCTGCATTTACTCTTTGTCTGTCTTGTTATTTGTTCTCCGTTTTTGGTGGGGTTTTTTTTGTTTTGGGGTTTTTTGGGTTGGTTGGTTTTGTGGGGGTTGGTTTTGTTTGGTTTTGGGTTTTTGTTCCAGCCTCTGTCCTCTGTTTCCATCCTTCACATGCATTTCTTTGATATGAAATCTGTATTTCCCATAGAGATGCATAACACTTCTAGAACTAGAGTCCAAGGCTGCAAGGATCCTCCTGTGGCTTCTCAGGCTATGTCAGGCAAAGGCTTCCAGGCTTCCCATGAGGAAAACCTTGGTGGGGTGCATAAGGCATGCTTTCACTTAGACTTCCATAGAGGGGGCCTTGAGCAACAGTCCACAGAGGTGACAGGCTGTTTAATTTTGGAAAAATGTAAAATTTTAGCCCATGCTCTGCAGCTCAGCTCATCTGCTGTACTGAAAGGAAAATGGCTCACCTTTCCTAGCTGGGGAAAATCCATGCTTCAAACTAGTTCTGGTCAGCAAGCATATTCTCCCTGCCCAAGACTTCACCTGCCTGAGGAAGGTGCCTCTGGGAAGATAGCTTCTGTCTAGGAAGATGTTTCTTTGTAAAGCTGGGTTTATTTTTTTAAAGCCTAAAAACTGGGTAGGAGTGGGGTGGGGGGCAGAGGAGGGCAAGATGTTTAGAGCAGAGGAAAGAGTTGTGGTTCAAACCTGACTTTGCATTTCACTCTGAGGGAGCCAGGTGTCCCCCTGACTCCTTGAGAAGCACTTAGGGCTACTCCATAAAGTTGGAAGCAAAGCTGAAGCTCCCTTATGTGCAACGTGAGGCTTTGTAGAGGTTTTACACAAGCACAGAAAGTCCTAGTGGGTTTGGCTCAAACAGCCAAATAATCTCTTAGAGGGTCTATCCAAGCACTTGCATTTTTAACCTACTCTTATTGCTTGTATTCTTTGGCATTTGTAGACCAAGCTGTAAATAACGTTTGACATTATCTTCTTTCCACTGTGTGGTGTTTTGGGGAGTTTTTCAAAAGATCCTGAGACAGGAGAGAATGGATGGGGTAGAAGTATCCAGCATCATTTGGGATTGTATCTGACTTTAGCTACTTCATTAATCCTGCATTCTTGTCATTATGACGCACTTTCTCCTGGACACTCTCCTGGAATTACTGTACTTCTAGCAGGCAGGATTTCACCAGGACCAGCAAAGACACAACTCAGGCAGGAACTCTGATGGCTGATGCTTTCTGCACTTGGTTAAATTAGAGAGAGCGAACAAGAAACTATTTGTTCTTTTGCCTAGATCAGGGAACAAAAATTGTTTTTGTGAAGAAGTCGTTACCCTGTTCAGAAAAAGATGTCCACTTAAAATAAGAAGAGAAAAAGATTTTCTAAACTTCGTATATTCAGGCCTTCCCACAGGAAAAAAAAGACCCCATATCTTATATCGACTTTTTAAAATGTTTGTTCAAGCCCTGTCAGCTCTCCCTACTCAGATTTTTGTTGTGGAACTAGGAGATGCACATTCTTTGTAACAGCCTGTGAATTCTTTTTTAGTAAATTATTACATTGCCTGTAATAAATCTATTCCTTTTTGGGCAGTGAGGGGTGTATGTGTGAGAAAAATGTCTGCATTTCTACCAAGTGTCTTTCTTGTTTTCAATGGCTGTGAACACTTCCTGCCAACAACACACTCCGTGATCCCCTTCCTTAAATGCCTGTAACAGGGTTTCCAGCTGTAGCAGGTGCTTGAAATTTTCACCTGTTCCTTCTCAATTTCATGAAGAATTTCTTCATGGACAGGGTTGTTAAGCATTGGAATGGACTGCCCAGGGAGGTAGTGGAGTCGCTATCCTTGGACTTGTTCAAGAAACATCTGGATGTGGCATTTAGTGCCATGTTAAGTTGACAAGGTGATTGGCCAAAGGTTGGACTTGATGATCTTAGAGGTCTTTTCCAACCTTGATGATTTTGGGATTCTCCTTGGAGGCTGGAATATTTTGCTTAGCAGGATCAGCTGTGTGAGCCTGCAGACTATCCTTGATCTGCAACTGCTACTGAGGTAAGCGTATAACTGGCTGAAGCTACCAGGCTTGCAAGAGATTTATTGATGAGAGGAGTAAGTCAAGAGCTACAAATAGCTTTTAGAAACCTGCAAGAAATTAGCTGAGGTCTATAGACTAAACGCTGGTCAAAACTGTGTGATGTTAAGAATGAAGTTGCTCATGAACATTTCATTTATAGAGCACTAAGAGGCTTATCTCAACAGATCCATCAACAGGCTGGATCATAACCAAATTTCTCTATTCAAATTCTCCACCACATCATTTCCATTGTGAGCCAGCCGTGCTCTGTAACGGTAGCTGTGCGGTCAGCTGGCTGTGACCCGTCAGCTGACCCACCACAGGAAACACACACCATGCTTTTGCTAAGGCTTGTTCTTTGCCCACAGCAGCATGAGTGAAGTGTGCTTCTGGCCCTCATCCTAGTTTGGAAACCAATGCTTGTGCAGTGCTTATTTCTCTTGAGTTTACAACAGTAAAGAGAATTTTTTTTTTTAATACCCTTTTATCTCCACAGATTTACTATTGCTACTGGTTGTGCTGGAAAACAAACCTGCAGTATGCAAGATGCAAACCTGGGCAGGCATCTTGTAGTCCCAGAGCAGTTTACAGTCGAATTACCACAGAAGAGTGCAGCTGTCAGTTTTATGTTAGGGAAGTCTATGAAATTACTCTCATCTTGAAGGTTTATAACATGTTGAAGGGTGCAGTAACTTTAATTTTGTAGGACATCTTATAACTGTGTGGCTTTAAGTCAGAGTATGTGCTGCATACACATACACATACACACCCAGCCTTCTTGTCGTGGGGAGATGGGATAAGAAGACTAACGTGTGTGCCAGTCTTTCAGGTTTGAGCTTTGTGGTGTTTTGTTTTTCTCTCTTTTTCCAGATGAGTGCTGTCCTCTTTCAGTAACTTGATGGTTCTGGGAAATGCAGCTTCAACCCAGACCATTATAGATTCAGGTGCTGGATCTTACCTAAGCAAACTGCTGATTTGGAGATTGCTCTTCAGAACATTTAGTCTTAGCATGTACAGCTTTCTAACCAGAGAAAAGGATCACATCCATATACATAGACAGACACAAACAGACACACACTTAAAACTAAAGTGTTTATTGCATGCTAATGTTACCATGATCAGTGCTGCCAAAGATGACCCTTCTCCATTGTGGTATAAGCAGACAAACACTTAGTGTCTTGGAATTCCTTCAGTCTCAGCCATCTGCTGCCTATTTGAAGGATCCATGGTCTGGGAACTGGATCACCATGCTGAACACCAATATGTTCACTGTAGCAATGTAAACATGGCCAAAATTCAAAACCCCAGGTGCACAAAGAATTTCAGTATAGAGGACTTTGTGAGAGATTTTTGTTTGAGATTTAATCAACACGCACACCTACTTCTTTCCTTAAATGATCATTACAAGCCTCGGGAAAGGAGTGTTATTGAACAAACTTGGATGCTTGGCTTCTGTCCTCACCATTGTTGTTGCTGGCAGACATACCAAAATGATGCAGTGCATTTAAAGAAGGCCAAATATATCCTCACTGGCATGTAGAGGAAGTTTCCACAGAAGTCATACAAAAGAAAACACTGAGCGCAGAGATCCGCTCCGCTGTGGCTGTGCAGTGTTCATCCAAATGGCTTACTCGTGAGAAAATAAATAGTGCCTTGTAACACCTTTCAGCTAAGAAAATAGGGCAATGGTTGGGTTTAAAAGGATGAGGTATGGGAACACTCCTTATGGCCAAATGTGGTCTGTGACAGTCCATCAATGCTTGCTGTAGTTGTCATCTTTAGGTTTCTGTCCTTCAGGGCGAGCAATCAGCTATCCTGTAAGCAGAAGAAAACAAGCATTTACCTGCTGGCAGAGATGGTCAACAAAAGCATAGGATTTGGCAGTATAAACTTTATGGATGACAGCAACAGACATCATCTGATCAATAACCTGCCCTGGCCTGGACTCCCATATTTGTCAGAAGGATATTGTTGTGAGTCTATCCATGGAGCCCTGAACTGTGCAGTGTAGGGTACAACAGCACAGACGGTGGCCAGATATCCACCAGGCTATTTTAATGGTTTTCAGAATGAAGAGTACCCAGCTTCTAAAAGGCACACACAGACACCAAAACCCAAACTGCCAGTTACAGTGACATAGGAAACATGTACTGCAGTGTAGAAAACAGGATCTATGGATGATTTAGCATTCTGAAAGCAACTCTTGTGCAAGAAGCAATGACAAATTTGAATGAAAAAGCATCCTGAAATACATCAAATAACCTTATGAGACTTCAGACTGCAGGAGATTTTAAACTTTCTTGGCTTCTTCTGGAACTCACCTCAGATTCTTGTCTTTCTGGGAGTGTTTCTATTCCATTGTGATCCTGTATATCTTGTGGAGCCTCAGCTTCTAGCTCTACATCAGCCTGTGTGCTGGGCTTTTCATTCTCCCACTTCGCAAAGCCTTTGTTCTTCCCAGCTTTTCCATGGAATTTGGACTTCATTTTGGGAAAAGTATGGGAACCTGAATCGTTCCAGCCTGGCTCATGCCAGAGTGGCTCTGTCTGCGTTGCTTGGCTGGTGGTCACCCGCTGCAGCCGCACGGAAATTTTCCGTGAAGAGCCAGTGACAAGGGTGATAGCTCTGCCATCAAGGTCCTGGTGTTCTGCAGCAACACTGGGAAATTCAAATACTTCATCTTGGACTGAAAGAGAGGGTGGAATTATTTTGTTTAAGTATTCTGCTTCAAGGTCTTTAGAAAAGGTAACAAGCCTGGGAGAGGATGGGGAGGTAACCCCTTATATGAAGCAGTGCTCTAATTATCAATATCCATATGCTGCTTGGAAAGTGTTTCTGACACTGTGTGCACAGATTTTATTGTCTCACCATCTGAATGCTCAGGGGGTAAGGCAATGCTAGAATTGTGTCTCCTTGCTCCTAAGTGATAAAAAAAGGAGAGGTATAATTTAATTTCTTCTCAGCTGGGATAGGGATGCCAATTAGGAAGACAGGACACTTAGACAGCCTTAGACAGGACACTAAGGCTGGAGAAAAGGAGGATGATGTAATATGTAATATGTTGTAATATGAGGAATGAACACAAGCCATAGTGCAGTGAAAAGGGTCGGTGCTGCTCTATGTGTTGATACAAAGGAAAAATTAAAAATGGCAGCAAGGATGGTGGCCATTAGAGAGGATTCCAGAAATGGTTTAAAACAGGAGGAAAACTGCTCTCACCTGGAGGCAGAGATGGACTGCTAGGCAGAGACCCATGGTTGCTGCCTACTGAAGTTCCTCTGGAAAATTTCCTGCATGCCAGCACAAGCAGGTCTCTGCATTGCTTGTGACAGTTGGCACCACAATCTGTAAAGAAAGAAAATGTCAGGTTATCAAATGAAAAGCCACAACTACCTTGTAATCCCTCAGGGCTGTTAGCAGGCAGATACCAAGAAAGAACTTTGAAGGAAGAAAGAAATTGACAGAAGATGTGAAGGGCTTTACAGAAATGGATCATTTGGTGTGAAAGTCATTACAAATCAACAGATCATTTCCATGACAGCCATTAACAGAAAAATGGCAGCAGAAGACAAGAGGGAGGATGATATTTTAATCGTAAAATAGTCACAAAGAAGAGATGTGGAATGATATGATCCTGTGTATGCCATACATAAAACTTCTGCCCTACTGCATGAGTTCCCTCAAGAGGAGTGGGTATCTATATGGCTGGCTTTTTTTTGACCCAGCAGGGCTCATTATAGTAAACAGGTTTGGTTAAAAGACACCAGAGCATCCATACCCTGAGTGTCCGGAAGGACTGCTGGGGGTCAGTGTAGACTGCTGTAGGTTGAAACTAGTCTAAGTAGCTCATTACTTAGTTGTAATTAATTACAACTAAGCAACATTAGCACATGAATGAGCTCTGTGGAAGTGTATCATCTACCCAGGCAAGACTTTTTGAGCTCCTGCACTCCAAACCTCTGCTGGGATTTAAATCACTGTGGATACATCATCACTAGGTACATTTATCTGAAGTGTGGCTGGAGTATGGATTTTATCTGCAAGAAAGGTCTGAAGGGTGGAGGATGGTCCCCAAACACAATCTGTCTCTCCTCTGTATCCTTTTCCCTTGCTTAAAAATTCCCATCTCCCTTGTTTCTCTGTTGCTGCTCCATAGCCCAACATTTTGTTCTAGGTGAGCATTGATGAGTCTGCTGTAAAAACCACTCTGCTCAGGGCAGCAGCACTGGCTGAGTGATGGGTGAGAGTTCTGGTCTCTGCCAACACTTTGCTCATATGACTGCTGCAGCAGTACATGCCCAGCTCTGGTTTTCCCTGCCTCCTCAGATACACTAAAGATCTGTTTCGAAGTGGAGGACTCCTTCAATCACTTGCAGACCACGCAGCCCAGCTTTTATCTCATTGCTCCCAATGCTGGGGTAAGCTGCAGGCCTGAAAGGAGGAGCTCCCTCCCTTCCTCTGCTGTGTTGGAGATTCAAAGAGAGGATGACAGCTCTGTGCTCAGAGTTCATCCCTAATGGTGTCACACTGCAGTGATGCTGGAACACAGAGCAGCTGTAGCTGCTGCAACAAAAGCAGCACCCTCACACTTATTGACCACTGCAGGATCTGAGGGAGCAGCTCTGCTCTCTTGCTTTCATGCTTCATTGCCTGTAACTTTGACTTTACAGAACCACTTTTGCTCAGTCTCCACTGGGCCTCTGCTACAGGCAGTGATGCAGCACAGAAGCTCAACTTTCAGATCTCAGATTGAGTTTACAGGTTGGTGTGGCAAAACTTTACCTTCCTTTCCTCATCCTACCAGTAAAACTATAGACTGCAGCCAGTCCTTTCAAAGCTTCTAAGATGACAGCAATCAGGAATATCTGAATTACATATGTTGATTTAACCATGGACATTTCCCCCATCCCACTCTGAGGAAGAGAGGTTTGTGGCTAGAGAGAGACAGGAGTATGATGTACCCTAAAAAGAGATTGCTGTGAATTCTTTATCCTTCTCATTGAGTCTGTGTAAGACTAAGGGAAAAGAGTACAAATGTGAATGTCCTCCTGTGAATAACTGAGATGCAGCTACAGCTATGAAAATCAACATGCCCTTCACCAGAGCTGGGCTGCTTGAGAAATAAATAGGTCCAGGGTTTTAAAGCCAATGAGGACCACTACAACGTCTTCTTCAGTCTGACCTGCTTAATATGGTGTAAGTACTGCACAAGAAATTAAGTATTTTATGAAGGCAAAGGAGAGGGATGTAGGAGCTCTAGGATTTTTTTATGAGTTGAGTGTCTGAAGAAGATCTTGCAAAGAGATCTGATGAGCAGTTTAGGAATTAAGTATTTCTCTATTTCTAGCTCAGCCACTATTAAACTGCAAGTAGGCTTCACTACAGGCACATGGACGTACATTACAAACTGTTGCCAGCAGGCTTTTTCCTGGCCCAAGTCTCAGGGGATATATTTCAGGATGTCTCCGTGTTAGGATAAGAACACGGTTTTCCAGTTTACAAGGTCTTTACTGGTAGAAAGTGACAGCTCATGGAGTCAGGGGCTGCTTTGAACCTTTATCTAACAATCTGTGCATTCCTAGTGGGTGGTATTTTCTCTAATGCAGTGAAAGTTCATAGGGTACCAGCAGTCACTGCTCATGGACAATACGAAATGTAGATGCAAGATGAGTTTGAACAAATGCCATTTTAGTTTAAGGTATGGTTGACTGACTTATACTAAAACCCACTACCCATAGCTTGAAAAAAATCCTTATAATATTTATTTACCTTTGCATTTGTAGCCTTGTTTGATTATACCCCAGAGCTGCAAAGAAAGACAAAAGAACGTCAAGGATCCAGAAAAGAAAGCTGGAAGGAAAACAAGGTCACGATGAGGAAGTACCAATGGCTACAAAAGCACAAACAGGATACAACTGCTCTCAACACCCTTCCTGTCAGGCAGACCTCCCCCTCTAATTGTGATAAGAATTGTGTGGCTTCTCCCTTACTTCTGCTACTTACTTGTAGTAATGGGACAGAGAAGGAGAGATACAGATGATGTTTGCTTCCAGGAATGGGTTAAAATGTGCTATCATATCAAGCTTAGTGAAAACAGCAGAGCACATTCTGCTTCTAGGCTCCCTTAATGTTATCTGCAGGAGAATTTCCTGTGTACATCCATTCTCCAAATACATCATTGACCCATAACATTCAAACACAGCAGGAGAAGACATCTCTGGGGATAAAAACTAGGCTCTTGGTTCCCATACTATTTGCCAGCACACCTAGCAATCTGATTTGTGCACCTGCCTTTTCCAACTTAAAAAAAACCCCACAAAACCCAAAAAAAACCAAAAAAACCCCACCCCCCAAAACCAAACAGATGAAGAATGAAACAGGCAGAAAAGCCACAAAATTCCATCTTTGTCTTCCTTTAGAAGCTGTTCTTGTCGACGTACATTTGCAGCTACCAAATGCTAAACATCCACGGGTCAGTGTGTGTGGTCCCACTTTTGGGAAGCTTTCACTGCCACATAAGCAGGAAACAGGGAAACTCCTTAGCAAATTGTTTTCTGTGTACTCAGAAGCACTGTATCTACAGCCATGGCATTATAAAAACAAGCATTTCCACTCTTGGGAGGCAGTGAGAGGAAGGGGCAGTTTTTCTAACTCTAGAATGAAAGGAAAAAACCTGGGGATTCAGGTGTTTATTATTCCTGAACTCATTAAGCAGGGAGTGCGAGCACATCCAGGCAGCTGAAACTGCATGTGGCTCCTCAGCAGATTTAAAAGTATCCCTGCACAGGGAGCAGGGGGTGAATATGGTCATTAAAGAAAGGTTCAAAAGGAAGACATCAAGGTCATTCAGAGTATAAAGGAAAGAGTAAAATAAACAGAATGGAAGGATTCTGGGTAAGAAAAAGAGACACCCCACACACTGGACAAAAGAAATAGCAAGCAAAAATGGGAGTCTAGAGAGAGCAAAAGTAGATTAGCCAAGGTAGAAGAATGGTGAAGAAAAGAAAAGAAAGGATAACAGTGGAAGTTGGGTCCATAGCAGGCCTGTGGCTTATTCTTTTCTTGCTAATGCCCTATATGTGCACAGTGAACGCAGTTGCTGTGCTCAGGCAGTGAGAGAGGAGCAGCCCAGTCCCTCTTGACAGAGCAGCAATGACCTGTTTTCCCAGATCTCTTTTACAGGATCACTGTAAGAGACATGGATTGTTACTTATTTCATTTAAGCTCTAATCTGTTCCCACTGAAGACCTCTCTCCTCACTCCTCACTTTCTTATCTCTGTCCCTTCCTTGCACTCAAAGCTGGCACCACTGTTGTGGTTACACCGCAGTGAAAGCTTAGCTGAAGTGTCATGTCATGAATTCTGACCTAAAGCTTTGAGTGTGTCTGACACAGCTTTGCTGCAAAGCTGGCTCGAGCCAGCCCCAAGGTAAGAGGATCTGTGCAAATTCAGATTATAAAGCTTAGCAGGACGGGCGGTCACCCACCCTGCCACGTGGTGCAACTCAAGCTTTGGGATGGAACTGTGACCGGCCATGGGCACATCAACTTTGTGCTGCTTAATGGCATTAGGTCTTAGCTTGACCTTCAAAGTTTGTATCATTTTAATAACTGTGTGCATTGCCCTGTCATGTCAATTCATCCTGCTGCATGGTCAGTGCACATTATTTTGACTGTGAATCAGTGCATCAGTTTGAAATTAGGTTTCAACCCGTGGATGAGTAGCACTGAAATGCAGAACAAATATGCAGCAGATTCTGTAGTTGGTTCCTGTCCTATCAGTCCAACTCATCCACAGAACAATGCCAATGACTTCAGTGAGCTGACAGGAAAAATGACCTTATTTCCATTTCCTGTACAACTCCTTACTAGTTTGCATTCCTGCACTGGATGTAATCAGGGAGACGTGAAAAATCTAACAATGGCCAATTAGAAAATCGATGCAGGAGAAAAATATCTACAGGAGAGGACATTTCTGGGCAGTCCCTGGGCCTTGCTTTGCTGTGCAAGCCTTCCAAGCACGCACTGAGTGTCACGGACACAATGACGTCTTCCCAAGGCAGCCTGGGACAATCGGCTGAGGCCTGGCTGTCCCTCCCCATGGTCTGCTGGAGCTGTCAGCTGGAGACCCACCAGCACACTCCTACGTCAGCACTGACCATGTCACCTCCAGGGCTTTTGCAGTTCTAGCGGAAATAGGCGGAATTCCTTCTCCCCTGTGGCATTAATCAGTGGCAGCGGCTGCGATAGGGGCTTCAAGCATCCAAACAACACTGACACGTAGCAAAAGGAGTGAGTGGAAAATGGGAACAGGGACTAGAGCAGGATGTCAGAGCAGGTCTGAAAGGAGGCACGTTTTTGTGCTTGGCAGTGCTGTTGTTGTTACTTTCAACCATGAAAAATATTGTTTAGTGGGAAAGATCATGGAATAAAGTCACTGCTGAGTGCAGAGGCAAATCTATTCTGGAGAGCAGGGACAGGGTCTGAGTTTACAGCCTGTTATGTGAGCCACACACAAACAGAGGACATGGCCCTCTGCCCTTACTGCTTCAGCTGTCTAAATGTGGACATTTGATTTCAGCCAAGTGTTTCCATTAAAGTAACTTCTTTATCACAGTAATTCCTTATTCTTTACTATATTTGGTTTGAAGTGGAACAATTAGAGAAGGTTTACAACCACCACAAATGTCCACAAAACCAACCCTTTCCCAGCTATGTAGAGAGCACTCTAATAAGTGACATCTGGTAAGTTATGGCTGAGACAAAAAGCAAATCAAAAAAACCTCCCAACTAATAAATTCTAAAAATTCCTATTGTACAGAACTGCTGGAAGCACTTTTGATTTCTTTACCAAATTAGAAGATCTGTTAATTTAATAGGGAGAAAATTAGGGCTGTTACAGCCATTCAGAGAATTATGAACATATCTATGTTGCCATGTGCAACTTCCTGAGAAAGAACAGCATTTGCCTCATCCACATCCTCTGCTCCAGACATTTATTTTCCCTTGAGCTTGTTCACATGGGAAATCAAGCCAAATTAAAGAACTTAAGATAAACTAAGTAAGACCATTCATATAGTCTCTAATATTCTTTAGATAATGTAATTTTGTTCCCCCTCCCCTGCAAATTCTTACAAATGTCAGTTTTCAGGAACCACTAAATCAAAACTGGATAGCACACCTACAATGTGAGTGAATGTTTTGTGCTTCTGAATGCCATGAGATATTATTTGGCCAAGAGACTTTAGCAATGTATGGAGCCAGTTCCACCCCATATACATTAAAGGCTAGAAGTTGTTTTTAAGATATGCTATTGTTAAAATCATACTTACAAATCCTGCACAGTGCTCGCAGAAAGTGGGTTTAAGATAGGTCATTTCCTGAAAGTTATGAATAAACCCTGGTCCCATTTTACACTGGAACTGTGATTTAGCTCTCAGAAAGTAAGCCATCATTTCTTCTTTGCTTATAAGACCATCTCTGTAAGGGAAATAAAAAGCAGAATAGATCTGTCACTGCTCATGGCACTGAAAAATTTGGTGTTTTCTCACTGCAGAAATCATGCAGCACACAAAGCACATCCTTTGAAAGAGCTGCAACAGTCCTGGAAGGAAAAAACCCTTACAGCCTTTGTGGTTCTTATCTTTCTTTAAACAGTAACACTGAACTTGCAGCACAAACCTTGTTATCTCATCTGTTAAAGGTATGAGAGCCCAGACCAGGTTCTCACATGAATGAAGGAACTTGACTTACTGCTCACACAGAAGTGAGCAGAAGTGGTTATGCCTCTGGCTGGCCATCAGCCCTCACAGCCAAAGAGATTCTGGACAACAAGTATTATCAAGCCCAGCTGGCCAGGAAATCAATGTTATATATACCTTCTAGAATATTTGTTACCCCTCTCTGCTACGTGCACTCATTTCCCCTGTGTTGTACAGAACTTATTTGTTTCATCAGTCTGATGCCTGGTCTGGATAGAGCATCTCCACTGTAGTTTCACAGTACTCTAGGCTTTTGACTCAGTCCCAGCAGGAATTTGTCATTAAGCTATTACATAAATGACTTTTAAAGTATCAGGTAAAGCAGGACTCCAACTTGAGACTTAAAGAACTGGCTAGAGTATAAGATTTTAAATGATAACAGAATTTAGCTTTCAGTAATCTTGTCTGGCACAAGAAACTTGGGGGATGCTGTTCCTTCAATATTTGTATTTTCTGAATTTTTAATTTGAGGAAAAGGGAAAAAAAAGAACCACCACAAAGATATCTCCAAGCTTACTGGTCTTTGTCCAGCACACAGAAAGAGTCCAAGAAGGGGAAGTTGGCAGCTATACTTTCAAAGTCTTCCTGAGATATATAACCATCATGGTCGTGATCGTAGTTCCTAAAGACAGACTGGGGAAAGAAAAAGATATTATTTTACTATTATGTAGCCTATTCTGAATCTATAGCTGCCACTTCAACATTTTAATTGTACCTAACCTAATGCTCTATCCAGCTATTCAGATGCTCTGTTGCATCTGAATTATAATTATAATTAGGAAGGTTGTATTCCTTTATTTTTTGCTTAGTATTTCAGTGTGCATATTATTGGACTCTATGGAGAAAATGGCTAATTTTAAAAGGAAACCTGACATCAGCGTGTATCTACTGATGATCCTCCACACCTCTTCACACATAATTATTCTTGCTTTACTTTTCTTCTTTGTTGGAAATGTCACTAAAATTCTGCCCCAGGTGATGCCATATTCCCTTTGCTTCATTAACTATACTTTTTATTTGAGAAAAAAAAAGAGAAGAAACTAAACAAAAACAACAGCAGCTTTCCCATGAGTATTTCAGATGGTTTTGGCTTCATTTCTCTTTTTGGTGGTCACCAGTACTCTGCCACGGTACTGTTTCAATCTATTTTGTTTACTAATATTTTGACAGCCCAATCATGAGCAATTTGTGTCTAACAACTGTTCTGTTCCATCAACCCACCCCAATCCACCACTAAGTAAAACCAGATATGGGATCAAATTGAAAAGGCCACATACAGTGTTGCTTAGCTGCTGAGGAGTTACTGTTCTGTCTTCCTGTTGGTAGAGATGTGCAAGGGATGTCAAAGTCAACATGACTGAGAGGCACATAGTGAAGTACAGACTTCTTCATTAGATTAAAATTTTGTTGATAAAGACATTAAATTAATATATCAAGACCCCTGAAAGGCATCTGTATTGTCCTTGTTTTAACAGGAACCTGACAAAACACATTTCTATCAAATGACTGTAACCAATGACTGGCAGACCTCAAAAAACATCATAAAGAAGGAACCAAAACACAAACCCAAGCAGTATTCAACACTTTTTTGTAATAAAAACAGTGGCTAAAAGCACAACCCAAAGCAGCAAGTAAACAACAAATATTGGCAAAGTGAAAACAGCTGTACAGAGTGGGGTGAGCCTTTTAGCAAGCTGTGTCCATAAAAGCCCCAAATCATGTTTTAATCCTGTCAAAATCTAGATCACATGTCCTGAACCAGGCCAAAACTGTGGAAGGGGAACTGCAACTCCCTCAACTATAGAAACAAACATAACCCCCCACCCAGCACATTCTGGAAAGATTAAGGAATTGTGACAGACTTCCTATTTAACAAGCTATCAAAGAGAGGCTTGGATGTGGAGTCATTTTTATCAACACATATGGCACTGACAAAAACAATTCAGGAACAGCATGTGCATTTCTGGAATCCCACAATAGAAGAAAAATGAAACTTTTTTTAAAAAAGAGCATGTACAAAAAGTAAACTACAAGATATATTTGAGGTCTGGGTGAGAGAACTGAAGGGTTTGTTTAGGTTATCTGAACAACATAACCCCAATTAGTGATCTGTAACACAAAGTCAGAATTTAATAGTTCCTCCCAGAGTTACTTATTAATTTGTAGAAAGCAGAAACAAAAGTTCAGTCTCTCCAAAGTGTTGTGGAGGTGTTTAGCTTTGTTTACATTACCTAGCACAATACATCACCTTCTTAACTGAAGCTAGAAGACCCCAGCTACAAATCTGTGTGACCACATGTCCACATTTTTAAAGTGACACGAAGACAATGCTGTCTTTATCATACATAACATGCTCTGGACAGTAAAATAACAGCAAGCTGAAAACCAGAAATAGAGTTTCCAGAAAAGTTCATTGGACCTGTTAAAGTATGAGACCTTGTTTCTGAGTTGCTTTCTTTTCAGCTGTGTGTTACCAGACATGAACTATGTGGCTAGAGCTGCAAAACCTAAACTTTGCCCTCTAAATTTATATTTGTTAGATAAACCTGTTAAACAGCAGCCAGGTTTTGAATGCTTCTGAAAATCTGCTCCTTTTCCACCGAGAAATCTATTTACTAATCCCATTGCTGACTGCAGGAATAAAATAAATATTTCTGAACAGTAAAGGCTCAAATTTTTAATGGTATGTCTGAAATTCACCCCAACCATAACAACCTCATCATAAGCTTGAAATTAATTATAATGATGACAATATTAAATCTATCATTCTTTTAGACCAGTGTAATGTTCCAGATACTCACATCCACCAATTTCCGTATGTGCTTGTTGATGACTGTGGGGTCAGGTTTAGGTACCACTCCAGATGCCCACTCCAGTGGCACTACTGGCTTGTTGGGGGTGGTTGGGGAGGTAGGCTGCTGAGAGATGGATCAGAACACAGGGATTTTCAAATCTGAATTAAGAAGCTGAATTTCCCATTAAAAGCAGCTCAAAATGTCAGAGCTACAGCCACAAACTGCTGGGTACTCGTGCTGTAAAAATGTGCTTAACAAAACTCCAGGCAAGGTTTTAAAGGGCTGCTTGTTGCTTGTCTTCACCAACAGCTTCAGTCAGGCTCTCTGTGGCACCTGGCAGCCACACTGCCACCACCCAGGGAGCTCAGAAGCAAACCCAAGCAGTCTTTCCTCACTGACATCTCCAGAGGGTCCAACAGCAATGTGACTTGAAGGAAGAGGGAAGGAAGGAGGGTCTGTTCACTGTGTTTGTGGACACAGTGGGCGTCAGAAATAGGTAAGCCCAGAAACTGCTTTGCTCCTCAGTAAAACCTCTGAGGAGATCATCACAGTCTGCCTCTAGCTCCCTGGTGGAGGGACCACACCCAGAAACCAGGTGAGGGACTGCCACAAGCTGAGTAAGTTCATGCTCCTGCTCTGTGTGGCACCAGCAAGACAGCAGGGTGCTGACATCAGGGGCAGAATTGTGCTCAGCAATCCTGCTGGTTTCCAGCTGAGATGTGCCAGGATGCACAGCTTGATTCAGCTAGGCAGCTGGAATGGAAAGGCTCTAACCTTTGACTTGCTCTGCAGATAACACTAGCCAGACTATTTTATTTTAAAAATGTCTTGGTCTTGACAAAATAGTAGCTGATGGCTCACTAGATGCACTCACAGCCTGACTCCCTCCACACCACCACAGTGCTTTGGGAGGAGCTCTGGAATGCAGCTCAGATTCTTCAAGTAGAAAATATAGGACAAACCTGAACACATTTTCAGGTAAGGGCTCAAAAATAACCAGTTAGCATGAGAAACAGTGCAAGACAAACTGGCCTTTCCCTGCATCTGCCACTGGATATCTAGCAGGTGAAGCAGGGTCAAGCAGAAAAAATTCAGTATGTTTTGGATCAGAAGGGAGAGGGTCCACAATCTCAGAAGACCCCTGTGTTAGCTGATGAGCAAAGAATCTGGGTCTCATTTGTCTCCCTCTGGATTGGTGTGACTTGAAAGGGAGACAACTAAGACATGTAAAGATGTTACACATATCATTGTGCATAACAACGGTATTGTAGACTTTGACAGATGAGAAATGGTCACAGGTTCATATTTTACTGTGTTTGGTTGGAAAAGAAAAAAAGGATTTGTTAATGGGTTGCTTTATTAATTTGGCTTTTCCTTTTTCAAGTGTAGAACAGCTTTTATCAATGCCTTGATAGATTTTGACCCATACAAATGTGCACAAGTACGTTTGGGAGGAAAACACCCCCATATCAACAAAATTCAATTTCCATAAGAAGCACAGTGAACCTGGACATCCAGCTCCATCTGCCAAAAGCATTGACTCAAAGCATCTGTATTAAAAGTGTCAGTGTTGTGCTAGACTACCAAGACCTCACAGGGAGCTTTTAACATCTGCTGGTCTGAGTGCACAGTTGCAGAAAGTGACTGAAACCACTGGAGCCTTCCTCTTCCTTCTAGGCTATTCCATTTGAAGCCTCATTCAATTTTTATGCTTTTTTGACAAGTTGCAATGAAATCCTCATGTTACTGACCACTAGCCAAAGGGAAATATTTTTTCCTTCTATTGCACTTATAGACTCAAATGAACAACAGTGATTTTATTTATGTATTTGAAATGCATCCTTATGAAGAAAGGTGCTAACTGGTTGTCCAGAGACTACCAAGCTGAATTTATTAAACATTCCAAAACACTGTTTCTGGTCATGCAGTTTGTGATTCAGGCTGTATCTCCCATTTATTTCACCAGCACAGGGACCTGACTGATTGTAGACTGAGAAAGCATTTTCAGATGTTTGCAAACATCTATATATTTTGGCATTGAAATGAATTCCACTAAAAACCAGAAAAATTACCTAAGTGCATCATCAGTGGCATAATTGTACCAGGCAGAGTTGTCCTCTAGATAACAGCTGTATTAGTAAAAGCTCCCAACAACAAGCTCACTAATGGGTGTGGAAAAGCAGGACACTGTGACAAGGAGGTGCTGCACTACAGCTGGTGGTCATTCCTCAGTGTCTTTTTAGGCTGCTATACTGACTGAAGAGTCTCCTCCCAGTTTTAGCAGAAGGAAAGTCTTGCTCAAGCCCCTGTTGACAGCACACTCATATGCTAACAGATCAGCTCCACTTTTGCCTCAAAAATGATTGCAGCAGCATGAGGCATTTCCTGCATAGTGCACCTGCCTGGGAGGGGTACCCGTGCAACAATAAATCGTGGAGTAGTTGGAATGACATAACTATGCTGTCACGTTGCCTTTGACAAATTTTTCCACATACAAAAGCCCTACATATTCTTTCCCCTCCAATAGAGCCTGTGTGCTTTGGCACTCCATCAAAGAGAAGCAAGCTTCAAAAAGTCTGGCTTCTGTCGATTCAGCTGCAGCTTTTTACCCATTAGGGTGCTGCAATAGCTCAATGTCACTGGCTATTCATTGATCCTCATGCAGAAGTCTCCCACAACTGCTGGGCACTGTTAAAGTTCACAGCATTGTTTATGTTGCTTTTGTCCTGCTTAAAGCTCAGGCCGGAGATCAAAGCAGCAATGTGATAATTTTCTTCATTTACAGTAGCAATCCATATGCTTTCACAGCATAGGGCTGTAACATTTCAACTTTGCAGGCAGTAATGAGAGCATGAGGCACCCAGAATGACTGAAATAAACGGCAATTGTTGTCGTCAAATCGTATCCAACAAGGGCTGGAGACTCAGTAATGAAATTTCAGATGTTCAAGCTGAGCTAGTGTTGACTGTGGAAATATTCATTAGTTTCCTTATCATTGCTCATAATACATAGTTGGGAGCACACACACATTGTCCTCAAACTGGTCTCCAAGAGTGATTAACAATTTTAAACCCCAGAGAAGACTTCTACTTGGAAATTAAAGGGTTCTGCTTCCTTGCTTCTTTTAAGAATGCTTCAAAACTTTAAAAAGCACTGGAAGGCATCATCTCAGGCTCCTGGACCCTGCTCTCACCCCCTGTGAAGCATTTCCAACCACCCTCAGCTTCTGCTGCTGTCAGACTTGAGAGGGCTCAGTCTGAGAGCATCACAGGCTGGAAACAAAGGTAATAAGAATGTGAACACACTGAAGAAATGCTCCGAGGAAGGCAGAGTCCCCAACCTTTGACAGCAGCAGAAAGATTAATATTTGAAGTGAAACTCAGCTATTGATTATGAGATTTATCTGTATTCTTTGATTTTCAAAAATAAAGAAAAAAAGCATGAATGCAGCATTATCTTTAGTTGAACATAACCAAATAAAGATTAATATCTATTCTCATCTGCTTAAACATTCCTTGAGAGCTCAAGATGCAGCCAATTATACATAAGCAAACAATTTTAAAATACTACAGTAATTATTTGCCTTGCCTTAAACAAATCTTTTAACTCTGTGTTGTTTGATGTAATAGCACCAACATCCAGAAAATCAGCTAAGAATCATGCAATAAATAATTGATATAAACTTATAAAAGATATGTATCTAAAGCAGAACTTTGTTTTCCAGGATTTGCAGAGTTTGTTGAAAAATAATTAACACTGAAGTCTGGCATGTTCTACTATTTATATTTATCCAATATGCACTAAAACCTAGAAATAGCGCCTGTGTTTTCTACACAAGTATAACACTAAAAAGCTTTATGTCCATATGAATAAGGAAACACATTAACTGTCATTTAAAAATTCAATCAAGTGCATGCAGACAAAAGAAGCAATATGTCAAAATGCAATAAAAGACAACATACAGATTTGGAGTTCCTTGGCTCCAGCACCAGCGAGAGCTTGTAGATATCATCCTCAGTGTGGTAGAGGTCCAGGGACAGCTATATGTAAGAAAGAATGGAAAACAGTAATATTTACTAGACTGGGTTGGATATGACAGGCTTGTAAGCTGAGATACACCTCTCACTGAAGGTAAACACAAGGTTTTGCCCCTCTGAGCTCAGGAGACATGCCAAAGCCACATGCAGCTCCTGGGAAAGTGGATTTCCACAAGGTAACACAACCCAGGCTGCTGAAGCACTCACTGCTGCACCTGAGGGCTGGCACAGCCCTCACCCTGACGCCACGGGTGAGAGGGGCTGCATGCTGACCCCGTGCAGAGAGGGACGGGGGCTCCAAAGACCACCCCCACACAAACCACTGTCTTCTAGCAGCTCAACGCTCACAAGAGATCTGAGAGAACAACCTGGTGGATGCAAAAACTTCAGGACAGTAGTCGTAGAGGGGCTAGACTGGAAGGATTTCAGATTTTATTCTGGTCAAATTTTGTTCCTCAAGAAGGGTCATAGTAGTGCAGCTCTTCTGCAGAGATCAGCCCATGCAGCAAACACCTCCCTGGAAAGCCCTGGGCAGGCAGAGGCCTGGGAGAGGCAGGCTGGGTTTGCCACTGCTGTTGATGCAGAAAAGTGGATTGAGAGCAGTCCCTGTTTAGCCCAGCTTGGCCTGCTCCTGGTCTCCTCTCAGCAAGTAATGCAAATTTTCATTTTCTCATTCTTTTCCCCAGAGGATTTCTTGAGAAAAAAAGAGAAGGTACTAAAATATGCTTAAAGTAGGATGAATTTGTTTTTACTTTGGCACCTGGGGTCTTGCACTGATCAATATCTGCAGTAAATTCCTCCTCTTTTGGAGTGTTGAAGGAGAAAGGTAATCACCACTGCAGCAAATGTTTTACCATGAGAGGAAACAAACCTTGCATATTTCCTGTGATCATGTTCCTGCATTAACTGGCTTTGAAGAGTTGACACGGTTTGAAGTTATCATCCACCTTGCAAATCCCCATTTAAGCTACGATTGAGTTAAAAGGATGATCCCAAGCAGGCAGATAGAACTACTACTGACTAAATGGCTGTGCCAGAAGGTTATTTTTAGAGAATCTGAAGTGCCAAGGAAGTAGCAAGCAGGAGCAGTGACACCTACTGCAGAACCACCTCTAAGAACCACCCTCTTTTAGGCACAATTTTGTGCAATGAGTAAGACACAAGTTGTGCCCTTTCCCAAGATAGGTTCCCAAAGCAAACCCATGGCTTTAGAGAAGTCTGGAGATCACATTATTCATTTTGTCCAGCTGAAAGATTGCTGATTTTTGCACTTTGTAATTAAGGGCACAGTGAAAGGCTGTGCATCCTGCAGGTTCCTTTACCCAGCCAGCATGCTGCTGTCACAGGGTTAGGTAAGGGCCTCTCCTAAAGACAAAATTGAACCAGTAAGTGCTCTAATAAATATTGTTCCTGTGGTGAGATGCTCAGTGACTGCATTCTGAGGTTCCTTGGTGGCATAAAATAAGCAGCACTCACTCTGAGTGCATGATGTTATCAGGTCAGACTGGGAGTAGGAGCAGAATTGGTAGTTCGAAAGGTGTTGTCTGGTTCCTGTGAAAGAGCACAGTTTTCTCAGCAGTCCAGATGACTGGGTGTGGATTTGGGAGTGGAAATATATCAGTATTTAATGAACAAGCTTGCATCTCTCCCTCCCTGAATTATATGACCTTATCTTAAGCAGTGGATATAACTTCATTAGGCACAATGTGTAAGCATGCAGTGGACAAGGTATTGTCTAGTGCAGAAGTTTCATTAGCACAAAAATTACAAGCATGATGACTATGCAGTTATGTAACCATTCATTTTATATTTTATTTACAGTTTTCCTCTGATAAATAAAGTATAATAAGAATTTTCCTAGAATAAGCTTTAGAGTGAGTGGCAGTTTCTATTCTAATTTGACTATCATTGCTGACCTACTTTTTTCTGAGCAATTTGGAGGGGCATTAAGAAAGGTAGGAGAGTGATCAGAAACACATGA
>VWYP01032720.1:338561-354192 GCA_013400435.1 Pycnonotus jocosus | reverse complement strand
TTTTTTTTTTTTTTTCTGAGTGGAACTCACTGAACACAAGCTAGGGAGGGTGACTTTCAATTTGATTGTTTAGGCAGTTCTTATTCTCTTCACTAGATTGTACAAATGACTGGGACTTTCCAGTCATTTGCATATAGTCTCAGAACAGGTTAGATAAATAGATACCGAGACATAAAAATAGCGAGGGAAAAATGGTGGCACCAAATAAGTTTTAACACAGTTCATATAAATACACTGTGGTCTAGTTGAGAAACTGAGATCCACTTCCAATCGACAGAAAGTGATGAAATATGAATAATCACATTGTGAAAAAAACCAGAAAACAGTCTGGAAACACTGCATAGCAGGTAAGGCCATCCCTTAAGCATCCTTACCAAATACAAGTTTTCTAATGGCAAAACTGTCATTAAAACTGTTTTTCCTCTCTGCTGCACTGCCAAGCTTGTGTTTAGGTCCTCTTTCACTACTTCTTAGCTCCAGATTTTGTCCAGGGAGCGGTACAGAACCAGGTGAAAGGTTGGGTGAAGGTGGAGCAACTGTGGCCAGTAAGGCAGGAAAAGAGGAATAATCACAGACTAAGAGCAGTCATGCACTAAGATGTGAGTCCATCTTCATGTAACATACCCTGGCTGGCTGGCAGCTGAACTGTGACACATTTACTTTGCTTGCCCATGTAACTCAGACTCATTTACACAACACAAGGCTGGACTTGCATCCTCCTCAGCTTTCACTGTCTCCTGTGCCGGTAAATCTGGAATGTGCCACTCTCCTGGAACCAGTAAATCCTGCTGTCCATACAGCAAACCTCTCCCTTGTTTGTGGCAGGCTAACTTCCATGCAAAAGGCTGGCTTCTTTCAGCTGCTTGTTCAAAGCTAAAATTCTGTGAGCTAGAAGCTGACTTTTTACGCTTACAAAAAGATAAGACGGGGTGGAGGGCTGTGGGGATGAGGGGAAAGCAGAGTTCTAAGTTAGTGTGCAGACATGTAAGGCATGAGAAGACCAACTTTCCAAACTGTTGACCATTCAGCAGCTACCACTGAAACCAAGAGTCCTCTTGTTCTCCATGAATCCTTTTGGTCTATATGCAAAGAACATCTATAAAAAGGCTGTAAGCCCCTTGAGCAATTGGCCTGCACCTCTCACCCAAGCATTTAACTCAAGTTCTCACTTCATAGCTCTTATCAAAGTCTTCCAAACATCACCATTTCCAAGCCACTTGAAAGGTATCATCTCCTTAGAGCAAATAGGACTCTACCACTGAGGAAGAGAAAAACCAGGCCATATTCTCATATGCCCATGAAATTCCCATTTTATCTCTTTGTGCAAGTTGTTGGACTAGAAAACCAGTACCCAGTGATTTACTTGTCAAGCAAGCACAGGCCAGGCACTTGCTAAGTGTGGTGTAAAAGGCAGCACAGCACAGGAGGGAGACCAGGCAAGAGGTTTACACATTGCTTATCAGGACAAGAGATGGACTAAAAGCTTGCCCAGATAGAAGCTGCTCAATGGGAAAACAGCAGAAAGGAAGAAACACTTGGGTCAGCTGGAAAGCATTTTACACATTTGCACACATTCACTAGATTTGAAAGGGATTTTCTCTAAATAAGGTAAAGATGGAAAAATGTTTTACAGTTGACATTAGAGAGATAAAACCCAGCAATAAAAGGAACACTTCGTTCTTCATGCTCTGAAAACGGAAGATGATGTAGGCAGCAGGGGAGGCTAAATCTGCTAAGAGACCATTTGCACATAGCAAGGTCAACTGGTTTTAGTTGTCAGTTCTTGTCACCTTTTCTTCTCCTCTTTCTCTGAAGCCAGGCAATAATTTAAAACATTCTTTTCAACAAAAAGATAGAAACATTTAATCTACAAGACAAGTCTATTATTACTATTTAAGAGACTAACACACACACAAAAAAAAAGGTATTGCATTCTTATACAGAGATAAGGACAAAATCTACATACAGGAAGAAAAATGAGACTATTCATATTATGGTATGTATCAAAATTCTGGTCCAGGAACTTTTCATAGAAATTTGTTGGTTTTTCCCTTTCCAGAAGTCACCCTTTTAAACCAATACTCCCGCACAAATGTACTTGATCCACAGCTACACTTCCAGTGACTGATGTGAAGACAGAATTACCCTGGAAAGGTCTTAGGTTTACATACACCTGCCTACTTTATTTATAACCCTTGATCAGGTCTGGAATCAACATTGCAGAATGCAACTTGATTTTTTATGATCAGATTGGCTCAGCCATAACAAAGTCAGCAGAGTTATATTGTGAAAGAATGTATCAGAGCATCATAAGTGAGAAAGTATCCATCATGTACTCAATTACTTCTCCCAGTAAATGGAGTACACTGGAAGAAATACAAAAATACAAGTAAAGCTCCTGTCATTTTACTGAAAACACAGAAAACAAGGAGAATATTTTTTAAAAAATTGAAAAACAGATGCATTATATGAGCTCAGGCTGATACAATGATGAATATATGAAGATCTGAAAGGTCTTTAAAAAAATCTTTAGCTTTCTGCTCCTTTTGGAAAACAGGCTGTCACCAAGAAGAGAAAACAGCTAATGAAAGTGGTAGCAGCAGTTCAGCTTCCATCTCTCACTTCACATTGTCTAATTTCTACCCTTTTGGACTCACTTTGTTATTGCTCAGTTCCCTAAAGCCTGAGGTTCCACTTCCCCCTATTCAAAGCCAAGCTTGTAAGAAATGACCAGGAAGGGAAAAAGTGTCACAAGAAAGCAACTCTCAGCCCCTACAAAACCAAAACAAGATAATAAAGATCTACCTTTATAGTTCAAAATTTAAGGTAAAGGATTGTTGCAAGGGTCAACACCTGTTGCCTGCTCTTTCCTGTCCCACTAATCAGGATTAAGACTTTTCCCAGGTTGTTCCACACCAGACACAACTGAAGGTGGTTTTCCAATTTCTCCAAACTTTCCCAGTCCTCATCACAATAAAGCCATAGGTGTATCCACATCAGCTTGGTTTCTCCAAGCTCAGGCTCATATTTGTCAGCTTCCTTAGTGTAAAGCTCTGCACCTGATCAGTCCCAGTATAAATCCATCACATTTTTATTTACTGGATAGGAAGAGTGCTGTGTCACAGGAATGAATGTGCAGGGGAGTAAAACCAGAGTGATGCTCAAGCTGGAATTTCTCTTGTGTGTTGATGCCAGCATGTCACCCAACTGTTCCAGAGGAGACATAAGCCTCCATTCTAAGTAGTCAGAACTGAGTTTTTACTTCTTCTAACATAAATGCAGCCCTCCATCTGTCATTCTTAAAAGAGTCAATTTATAACAATCCTGTTGCTGCTTCCAGCCCTCACATACGACTAGTAAAACTCTGACTTTCTTAACATCTCATGTGAGCTTGTTTCTGTTTCATACCTTCTTCCTTCTCTTTTTCAAAACTGAGATAACAATATGCACTTAACTTTGTAGATATGAGTATTCCTACTGACACTCAACATTTGAATCACAGCAGTGAATTGGAACATGTTCAATACTTACGGTTAGCAGGTTAATTAAATCCAAATTAGGCTCTAAATGATGAGAAGCAGTTTGCAGGGAAACCAGTTCACTCAAGGTGATGGAAAGCTGCTGCATTTTCACTATGTTAACTTTGTTCTCATCTATCCAATCAGGAAAAATTACATGGACGGCAATCAGGTCTTTCAAATGGACTCCTAAAATAGGAATTTTGAAGCCGACACAGTCAGCAAAAGCCTTGCGGTAGTTGCAGTAGTTTCCATTGGAAGAGACCAGCTCTGTCATTTCGTTCCAGTCCTACAAATAGCCAGAGAAGCAAGTCCCTGTGAAAGCATTCATTGCATTTGCTTAATCTGTTTTAAATGAGCGCAACTCCTGTCAGGGTGTCGACAGTGTTAATTTCCTCTCTGGCACAGGCTATCAACCAGAGGATCTCTGTGAGCTTATCCTGTTCCACTGAGAGGAACGCAACCAAGTGCCTTTCAGGATGCTCTGCCACGATCCAAATATTGTGCTGGTGAGACACCTGCACTGCAGAACCCACCAGACCTCAAAGAGGTGATGCCCACCTCAATAAGGCTGCATTCTGGGGCCCATCATACCTTTGTGACTTCCGAGGACAGATGAGAATGAGTCTCTTTCAGGCGAGAAATAGAGCTGTGGCTGAGACCTCCCACGACTGCCATCAGTGTGTTGAAGTTCTGGAGGTGAAGGAGCTTCTGCAGGAGAGATTAACTATGCATAATTAAAAATTAACAAAATACAAGCAGCAGCTACTCAGTGTGACACACAACAAATTAAAGGAGACAACCCATCATGGCTAAAGCAGAAATCTCTAAACCAGGGCACATAAAAGAATGATTCAGCATTTCATTTTTTAATTAGCTTAGCTCCAGAAGAAACATACAATAGTGACAGTTGCCACCTGGAATGCAACAACAACAACAAAACTTATTATAAAGTTATGTCTGCTAGTTAAAAAAGGCAGGCACACCACACCTGAAGAAATAACCTCCAGTGATGTTGGACAGGTTATTCACTGAGGAAATAACACAAAGAGCAGCAGCTAATTTGTTTATTGTAATCTCCACTTATATTCCTGATTTGTACTGGAAGAAAAAGACTTCTCTGCAAGACTTACCTGTGCAACATTGATAAACTTTGTGATTACTTCTGCTCTTTGCTGGGGTGTTGGTTTGCTGAGGACCATGAGCTGGACCCATTTAGAGATACCATTAAATAAAGCAATAGATCTCTCCAAAGTAGGATTGTTCTCCAAGCAGCCATGGATCACATAGCTTTGGTAGTCTGTGAACTAGCAGAGAAAAGACACTTTCAGTAAAACAGTGGACAAACTGGAGAATCAAATTTGAACTTTGACACTTTTAATTTTAAAGCTCCTCTTGTTTAGAAAGTGACTGTGATTCAGGGTCAGCAGATGCTGCTGCACAACAGCTCTTCCTTAACATCTTTTTGCTGTTGTTTTGGTGTGGCTTTTCCTTAAATGTCAACTTACAGCTTCTCTGTGTGTCAGGAAATACAGAAGCCTGCAAGATGAGTGTGACTGCTACTTCTATCTTTCCCATAATTTACTCAACACATTTTGTTCTGTGTAGTTATATTTGGCACCTTCAAGCCATGGTACTCAATAGGATCCCAAAATTTAAATTTCCCTAAATGTTTGAAAAACTGTTTCCAGCTGTCCCTTAAAGAGAGGTTTTCAATAACTTATCACATAATTTTAGCTTGTGTAGAGAGCTGCTAGCAATGCCAAACAAGATGGGTTTAGCTGATGAAAACCAGCCTGCTAGAACAACTATTTGAGGGCATATGCTCTAACACAACAGATACTTGTCTCTTAGCTGCAGATAAACAGTGTCTCAGTGTTCAGATAATTTTTTTTTTGTTATAGTTAACACTGCCCTTCCTTCTCCCACTTTTTTTAAACAGGTAAAGGCAGAATTCAGACTAATCATATTCTACAATTATGTATCTTTGGGAGAACAAGAAGTACAAGATTAATTAATTCTCAATGGCTGCAGAGAATCATCTGTGATAGCAAAATTCAAGCTGAAGAATTAACAGAGAAGGTAGAAACAGCAAGGAAAAAAAATGAAAATTCATTGCAAGTTTGAGTTTTCTTCCTGGAATCCCCAAAGGAATTCAAAGGCATTTTAAATCTAATCAGAAATCCATGCCTTTTTTTCTTGTCCTTCCCTCCTTCTTTGAGTTTAGCATTGCACAGATCACAGTAGGGTGTTTTCCTATGATTTGAAGTCTAGAGTAATTTACCTTTGAACATTATTACGCTACATCAAAAGTGATTCTATTTAGACTGGTTTCAGTTCCTCATTGATCTCTTTTTCCTTCCTCCCTTGAAACAAACAAAAAACTCTTACATTTTTCTTAGTTTGGGAGTTTGATTTCTCTCATGGTCCTAAACACTTTTAAAAAAGTCTCATTTGTCATCTTGAGAACTTACTGCTTCCACTTGCCACCTGATACAGTAGCATCACATGACTCTTTCATACGGATATTTGCCAGCAGAAATCTGCATTTCTTTTGGCACTTGTCTTACTTATTTGCTTTGTTTTAGCTTCAACTTCAGTCCTCATCCACTTTTGCCTCTTACCCTTGTACAATCCACTGTGAAAAGAAGTAACTGTACCTGAATTTCCCTCAGTATCAAAAATCATCAGGCACAAAAAGGTCAAGGAGGTGCACGGCTGTGTATATCATATGAGAGAGTATAAAGATTCACTGCACTGAAATGTTGAAAAAAAAGTCATAGTTGTGAAACCATGTGAACTCTTTAAAGACAGGCTCCTAATAGCAAGTGACAAAGCTGTGGGCTTCTTACAGAAATTCTCCTAAAAGATTTGTGCTCCAGAAAAGTGAGATGTTCAGCTAGCTCAATGGGCTCCAGATGGTCAAACAACAGGCAGGCTTTTCCTTTCTTGGAAATCTTCTTCCTCTGTGTAACTCTTCTCATCCAGTCATAGGAAGGACTGCAACAGAATAGGAATAAGTCTCAGTTCTCTTTGGGTGTGTGTCAGTGTAGCCCATAGCTGGAATGCAAAATTGACCACAGAGGGACCATGAGACTTCTGGCCTGTGACACCCAGCACATGACAAACACTTAGCATAAGACCTGCTCAAGAGTGTAACAGAAGACAGGAGTTTTGGATGCTCTGTTCCAAGTGATAAATAATAGCAGATTTCCATCACAACAAAAACATAATGTATTCTTCCCCATGATACAAGAAGCCATAATTAAAGATGCTTTGGAAATACAAGAACAGTTCACAACAAATTCTGACATGGAATAAAGACATACTTGAATAACATCAAGGATTAATTTTTCCTCTATAAGTCCACAGGTTGCTGAAGCAATGGAACAACAGAGACAGTCAAACACTGAGCATATGCCATATTTTAAAAGAAAATCTACATTATCAGATGAGATGCAAAAGCATGGCTGGTGGTGTTTAAAAGGTAACTTTCATTCCAGCTTGTCAAGAAAACAGCAGTTGTAATCATTTTGATGTAATGCAACTACATATGTGAATACTAAAAATTCTCCAGTTAAATAATAGAAAATATTGCAAAAAACTAACAGATTACTGATGAGAGGACAAGAGAACTTCTCTGAGAAGATTTAAAATTTACACAGCATGCCAGTTACTACACTGATTGTTATTCTGTATGAAAACTTGTAGGAAAACGTAATACTAATCACTTAATTGGCACTTGCTTTGTCAGAAAAACAATTTATTTCCTGTTTATATTAAAAATTTACATACAGATAGGAATCTTCTCTTTACTGTGTAACTATAACTTCAAATTTTTAGTAGCTTCAAATTTAAAGACAATTTTGTAAGTGCTATTTTTGCTCTCTCAAGATGGGCCTTAATATTTTTATACTTTGTACAGAACCAGAATTCTGCTGTTCTAGACACAAAGAGGTCCTTGACACAACGTCCTTACATGCTGGAGATATCAATAAGATGGATGTGATCCTCATATCCAAGCTGGCTGGCTACTTCTTGAAACTCTTCAGTCAAACGAATCAGCCCAAGATCCAAGTTAAACTCTGCAGGAAATTCCAAAATCCAGTATCTGAAATCCACAGACAGCAGTTAAGAGATGCCCAGAGACTCAGGTGTAACATTCAGTGGCTGCATATATTTTACATACATTTTTTTAATAGGACTCATTTCAGATCCATTGTTCTTTAGACAGAGAGAGTGAACTCGGCCTGTTCTGTAATAATTTGTGACACTGAAGTGGCAGAAGCTACTTTATTTTTTAATTTTTTTTTGCTTAACTCCCAACAGCACAACAAAGCAGCATTCTGGTGAAATGCAAAATTAAAGTGATGTCTCAGGTGACATCCACAGAAGGCACACAACCTGTCCCGACCCAGGCTGCCAGGACACCCAGATAACACCTGCACTTAGTCCCTGCCCAAGTGAGACAACTTGGTCTGCTCAGAAAAGACTTTTCAATGAAAATGCAAATGTGCATTTGAGCAGCAGTTCTGCTGCCCATGTAAAGCAGATGTAAGCCACACAAACTTGTAAACCATGTAAGACCCCTCCTGTGTGTAAGGGGCAGTGGAAAAGGCTTTATCAGCCCTGACTTCAGCAACCCCCCATCACCTTTCTTCTCACTGATGTAACTTCATCCAGAGGAAGGAGGAAAAAACAATTGAGTGAAGAAAGTGTATCATGATTACTTAAAAATTCACACTTTCTCTTTTACAGGGAAATGCCCCTACATAAGAACAGCCCAACACATGAAAGCTTTCCCATGGAAACAAGGCCAGAGCAGCTGGTGCAAGGTTTGGAATACACCCAACGTGTAACAACTCTGGCATCACTAACACACTCCTGTCACCATAAATTATGTAGGGATTGCATGAACTGAATTCTACAGCCCAGTGACAATTTTCTTCTCCCACACTAAGTTACACCTGGAAGCAAAATGTGTCTCTCCTCTGTGTGGCACTGAACTTGTTGCCCTCTGAGAGGCTGATAAGTCATAACACTCGTGAGGCAGATAAATCATAACACAAGTTTTCTGGCAACTTTTTAGCTCGATGCAGTTAAGTATCTTAAAAGCTGTTTGGCTCAACTTAATTGTTTAAACACACAAAAATTCACTCTTCACTGTAGAATGGAGACCAAGTAAAAAATCCAAACCAACCAAATTACATTGATAGGATTAACAGAACCATTAAACCGAAATGCTAAAAGACCAGAAGTGCATTTACCTCATGAAGTAGCAGATTTTCAATCTGAATTCATTGCAGTTCTCTCCATCAGCATCTCTATAAGTGTGTCAGCTAAAGAAAGCTTTGTGTGCCTCAATTCAGCAATGTTGTTTTTATTCACTGGAGGCTGATACTAGAGCAGCTGAACTTTAAAAAAGTATCAAACTTTTCTTCTAGAGATAACCACATTATGCCTCTGGTATTTCATTCACTTTCACAACATCATAGGGGACAGAGACTATTTCCTGGCTGCCCCTTTTTTTTTTCCTCTATCAAAAATGTCTCTATTCTACAGTTCTAAATATTCTGCTGAAAGGCTTCTTTGCCAGCTCTGGCTAACCAAATATGATAATAGTTACAATTACTGAATGAAGAGGTATAAATGACATATAGGTGCTTAGATATCACTGGAAATTCATAGTAGTCAAAGGTCAATCTGTTGTGATACACTTGAAGAGTTCTTGGCCTCATATTTGCCTTTATTCAAGGCTGATGCAAAGTCAGCATTCTTGTACATAAGGAGAAAGCCATCAAAGTCTTTATGTGAGCATAAAGAAGCTCACAAAATTCCACCTTTTAGATGAAGAAAAATTCACCTCTAAACCTTGTTTATCACTAATTAATTGGCACATTTTTACAAGCAGTCAGGAAAACAATCTGCTTTTGACACTGTAATGCCAATTTGCAGCACTTTGTGAAAGGATATGTGGACAGAAGCTTGCCAGCCAGCTCTGTGGAAGGCAGATACCACCGATGCATTAAAAGAAAGGTTCTTGGCAAATGGCTGGAGCAAGGGTTTCCTTTGTCATCTGCAAAAGAGAAACAATGAGTTAACCCCATCATTAAAGATGGGAGCTTTTATTCTTCAAGCACAGTCAGACAGAAAGGATCAAAAGTGGAAATGTTGGCTCGTTATCTAACAAAAAGGTAGGAGAGAACACCAGAGCACAAAAATGCCTCTTGAACAGTAGCTTGCTAGAATGCAGTGACAGTTATTTAAACAGAGGAAAAAAACCCTAACCAGTGCAGATAACAGGCCATAGCCAAATATAGGGCATGGGCAGCACTGTGCTAAACTTTATATAAAGACAGTGCCAGTAATCTAAGAGCCAAATCCAACACTAGTCCATCAAGAGGGTGAGAAGATGATTTATGTACAACTACTTCCAATATTTATTTTATTGCAGCTTTATAGCTTTAAGTTAGCAGTTAAATGATTTAAAAATTTGGATCTGCTTCAAGGAATTCAATGTTAAAGCAGCTCCTCACATCTGTGCCCAAGGTCACATCTCCAGCAGTCTAACAGAGACCCTCATGTCTTTGCAGCTTAGCCACTGAAACTACACAGAGTTACTCCCTGGCAGACTGGGTGACCATCAGTCCTCCCCACCACCTGCAATGTCAGATTATTCTCTGTCTGTCACTTTTTTAGAAGACAGTAGATGATATGATGTATGAAACAGGAGCCACACATGGACTGTGCCTGTTGAGAGAGTGTGTGTACTAGAAGAGACAATATTTCCAAAAGATAACAAGTGCATTGGCTCTGCTAATACTTTAATTAAGTTCTAGAGCAACAAGTTTGATGGGGGCCTACAGAAATGGATGTATGAGATTCACTGCAGCTGGTAGCAAGGCTTGCCCCTCCATCAGTTGTTCAGTCTTTCTCACCTTTATATATGTGTTTCTCTCCACATGGCAAAAAAACCCAAAAAACCCCAACCAACTAACCAACCAACCAAAAAAAATAGTACTTCATTCCAATCAAAATCTGCATCTCCAGGGAATCTAAATGCAGCTTTGTGAATCAAAGCCTCATTTGAAAACACTTAAGCCCATCCATGAACTCATTTGACTGCAATGTGATATATGTCATGATTAATGCTGTTATGAATCAAGGTCTTTTTCATCACTTCTTTCCCTCAGACCTGGTACATCACATTTTAATAAGAGTAAAAGGATTACATGAGCCTTAGGTCATATTCTTGTCAATTATTGCATGATGATTTGGAAAACCTTTAAAAAAATGACTGGTCAAAACCACAGCTGTGTAACCACTCAAGACAAAGATCAATGCCAGAAATAACTCCTTGAATAATTCATCTAAACATTTCTCTTGGTAAAGGCCAGCATTTAAAAAACCACCATACCCACAATTGTGCATTATTTGTATTAAGAAAATTTAATACAGTGTGCATGTGATTAAAATTCTGGCTTGCATGATTCTGGGCCAAATTAAAACATGGAAAATTTTACAGAACAAAAATACTCTTAGCCAAGAGAAAGACTGGCTAAACCAGAGAATAGCAGGACTTATATTAAAAGATTAATTTCAATAACAACAAAATAAAATATTGAAAGAGCATACCAAACATTTCAATACAAGTGTTCAAAAGCTCATCTAATGTTGCAGCCTTTCCAAGAGTGTTTGACCCCATTGTCTTTTAATCGTTGTCAAAAAATAAGAGACATTTTCACCAAGTAGGAGGATGCTTCTTCAAATGCCCAGCTTTTTCACTTTATTTTGTTGGTTGCATTCTTAGCTGGACTTCAATGAAAATCTGAAGAAAGTAAAAGAAATCATAATTATATGATTATAGGGAAGAATTATCAGGATTCCATGCTTACAGTTCAACTCATCTTTTCTATAAACTGCACATGATACAGAGCATGTGAAAGATTGTCATAAGCTTTCCCTACATTCCAGCTTGTGTTTCTAAGCATTGTCCAATTGTTTGTCCACTAGCACAAAATAAATCCATAGCTAGGGTGATAAAACAGAAAGCAGATGGTAAATGAGGGTCTGCATGTACAATGACGCACATTTTGTTCAAGTCATTCTATTTACACTTGATAAGTCACTTTTTGTTAATAACCCTGCTTCTATGTTTTTAAGCATAACCATTTTTCCCCCTGAGGTTATTGGTCCATGATAATGCTAATGGTCTTAATTGGCACAGACCACATAAAGTGTTTAATGAAGCTCATAGCAAACATTAAACTAGGAGGCAATTTTTCAGAGGGCCTTAAGATCAGCTTTTTAAAATAAAATAAATCTTCCCACACTAGTTGGGCTCTCACAGAGAGCTGAATGCACACAGAAACTTCTAAACTTTATTATACATCTGCTATGTGTTTAAATATTGAATACCCATTCACCTGAAGATGCATGGGATACTCTGTTACAAGTTTTCAGAAATAATTTTACAGGTTATATTTGAGGAACAATTCAGTATTTTATTATCTATCTGTGACTAAGCCTCACTACTGCCTGATCACACCAAGTGTTTGAAATGTGCCAAACAAGTACATCCAGCAACTTATCTAGAAGAAGGAAAAAAAAAAAAAAAAGCCAAGAGTAGAATTAAAATAGTCCTTGAAATGAAACGACACAGGAGTTTGGGAAATTAGTTTTCAGAAGTTATTGCCCATAATATCAACTTTTTAAAGCTGGTCATGCAAAGCACTGATGAACTATATACCTGTGCAGTGTTTTTCAAGATCACAACTTTGTACACTTAACTTTTTCTAGAATCCTTCTTTGGACACATTTTTCCTTTTTGACCATACCAAAATTCTTTTCTTAGTGCTTTAATAACTGGTGTCATTTTCATAAATCCAGCTATCTAGCTCTTCCAGATTCGTCTGACTTAGGTTTTCTTTCAAGAGGAGAAAAATAAAATAATTTACCATTTCAAAATATTTTTTAGTCAGCAGTTCAAAAAGTTAAATGGGGAAAAGCTATTGCATTTTCTGTCTAAGCCTAGAAAATTGCTGAGCATGAAATGCAGGAGTGGAAGAGATTTGATCTGGCTTTTAAGTTTTGTTGGTATTCCCATCATTTGTAAAATATAGTGTAGGAGAATATCATCTCTGTCTTCTACTGCCAACAGTACAAAGGCAGCCACACGGTAATTAACAAATAATGCCCTGGGTAAAATTGAAGGTTTGGTGTTTTTCTTTAATTTTACAACCACTATTGAAGTGGCAGACACCTAGATCCTGACATTACAGTGCTGTTCTCCCAAACAGCCTGTCTGACCTCTAAAGGTCAGAGCGTTATTATAATAATGCTTCTGAAAGAAAAATAAAACATTTCCACCAAGTGAAGAACTGGCTGACGGGGTCTGAGTCTGATATCACATCTCTTGACTGCAGACTCCAAAACCCACAGCCATGACATCATTACTTGTGTGATTAAGCACTGCTGTTCTACTAAAATAATAAAGGAATTGTCTATAACCATACCACAATGGTATCCAACCACACACTAGCACCTGTAGAGATGGATGGGTAAAATACAACCCTAAATTTCATCTGCATAAATTAAATAACCTATATTCTGTCAACGGTTCAGTGAAAGAAAGACACAAAAATTAAAAATAAAATAGAATCATACCAGAGTTTTACTACATATAAAAATGTTTGAAATATGTGGCTATTATTAAAAAATTGATTGCCAAAAGCACAGTTGGACTTTCAAACAGAGATAACTTTGAGAATCTCTGCCCCCAGCTACTTTCCAGCATAACACTGAAATATCTTATTGCCATCTAGCTGTTTCAGGGAATGATTGCCCACTATAATGAAACTAATAAATAAATTTTGCCTTATAATGGAATTATTAATGTGATTGGCTTTACTGTGATTAACATAGGCTATTAAGGACACAAGAGGCACACAGTCCTCCACAGCCACCCATTCTCATTTCTTTATCAGGCCATTTGGAATTGCAGTCTCCCCTACAAGCCTTGCTGGTAACTCACCACATGCTGAGAAGGGATTTCAGGAATAGGTGAAGACAGCGACAGCAGCAATCCCACCAACACAGACCTTAGCACCCACTCAAAACCAACAGCGTTTTCTCCTTCATTTAGGCAATAAAAACAACCATAACACCCCTATGAACCAAGTCATGGTGTCAGGCATGTCATGCTTTATTTTATGAAATATTTCTATCATGGGATGTGCACTTCCTCCCTATGGGGAAAGCAGAAACAACTGCAGTGATGTGTTCAGAGGTTAGAAGGTTGTCATGGAATGAGCTACAGAACAGAGCTCCTTCCAAGTCCTGCTATCACCCTCACTGCCACATTCACATGGTCCATTTGAGCAGATGAGTTTCCTTAGTACTTTTGTGCAGTGTAATTGCATTTTGTCTTCAACACTTTGGAAGCCTTGAGATGGTGCTATTGTGGACTGTCCTGATAGATCCCTTGAAACAAGTATGTAGGCTGTGAGCTCTTGAGACAGATGTGGTCATGTACAACACAGTGGTTTTTGAAAAACAAACTGGTTTTTGAAGAAATAGGATACTCTGCCAGCAAACTTGGGATCTTGTGCAAAAGCACCAAATGGTGTGAACAGGGTGGGCAGCATGAAGCCAAGGTTTAAATGTTGGCTGCTGTCATTAGTAAAACCAAAAGCCTTTACTTCTACTGCTGGAGGCTACTAAGGGGAGGTCCGCACCCACAACCTACAGCAGTTTAAATAATATTAAAATATCAAGCCTGTACAAATCCATGTGTGGACACTCTCAGGTGGATTTCAGGCAAGTTGTATCGGTTACAGGTAGAGGCTAAATCAAAAAGTTAGTTTTAAAAAGGTTTAAATTTGACATACAGGGTAATAATTATTCAGCTAAATTAAATTCAAGCAGTTTTGTGGCCAGGCCAAATTAAATGTACATGTAGCATATTCCCCATTTATTAAAAGTGGGCTATTTTGCTTTTACTTCAAGACAATAAACAAAGGCTCATGCAAAGAGTCCCACCTTGATACAGAGGCACCTCTATGGGTCTCAGTTTGTCCATAAACTTTCCAGAGGCCTGCACACAGAAGACTCATATTCTTTACAAGATTAGAACATTCTTGGGGCTTTAAATAAGCCAGACCTCCCCTCATCCTCCCTCCTCCAAGACTACACAACACATCAGTGAATGCTAGCATTAAACAGCTTCCATCTGGCAGCTGGAGGAGTGCTAAGTGGGAGCAGCTCAACAGGGAAATCCAATCAGTAGCAGCATGCAGGAAAAGAAGTTGAGAAGAAATCATGTGTCAAAGAAAGTTTAAGAGTACCTTCCCTTGCTACACCTTTTCCCATTATTCTGTCTTAGTCATATCCAGGGCAAGCTCTTCAGGACAGAGATTGTCTGCTTAGCCTGCAGATGTAGAGGAGGCTCTCACAGTAAGACCCTTCCCTGTTATTAGTCTCCACATATGTTAGTGTAATTACCATAATAAGAATCCTAGCTGGGACTGCACCTTTGCCTACCTAGGTGCAATCAAGACATCTAATTGGGCTCAAGTCAGCAGGGATCTTAGGTTGCCTACTGTGTGGTTCCTGGAGTTTTCTCCCTCCCAGCAGCTGGGTATTTCTAGTAGCTGGTCAGTAGCAGTTTATTTATTACAGTACAAATAGCTCTATTTCTAGAAATCGAGCAAGTGACACAGGGGCAGGTTTCTCCCGGGTCTGACACAGGCAGGAGCTGTGCAGGGCAGGACAGGGCAGAGATGCTGGGCTGTCAGGCAGCCTGATGGCACCGCCTCTGCCCAGCCCATGAGCTCAGCCATCACATGCAGCTGGCTGCAGGGTGCCACATCTGGCTCACCAATGACCTTTGTGTATGGAGCAGGGACATGGAACAAGGGAGACATTGTGGCACTGCTCCATGAACACAAGATACAAGTCTTGCTGTGGGCAGGAGAGGAATGAAAATGGAATATGGGAGGCTTGGGCTCATCTGACTTCCCAGTACTCATTCACCTTTGTTGCACACCTTCAGATCACAGTTACACAACAAACCACAGCAACTGTCTGCACCCTATTGCTTTGATGTACTTTTC
>VWYP01032720.1:175304-338555 GCA_013400435.1 Pycnonotus jocosus | reverse complement strand
TTTTTTTTTTTTTTTTTTTTTTTTTTTATCAAAGGGGAGCTTCCAAAGACACTGAACAACAGAGTGGGATGTGTGTGTTCGAAAAGAGATTAGGACAGGTACTCGGCTGGTGGCTAGCTAAAGCCAATCCTTTGGTGAGACAACCACCAGTGCAAGAGGTCAGGGTCTGTACTCAGCAGTTTCTCTCCACTGCTGCACCCTTCTCACTCTGGTCCTATGCTCCAGCATGAGTTCTCTGTGGGCCACAGTCCCTTCAGAAGTGCACTTCCTCTTCCATGAACTTTCCAATGGGTCAGAGGCTCTTCAGGGAAGTACCTGCTCTGCCACAGAGCACTTCCTTGTCCTCTGACCTTATCATTCCCTCTCTTCTTCCCTCCTCCTGCTCATTCCCTTGTTCTCTCCATGTTTCTCCCTCCTCAAAATTTTCTGCCTTTTCTTAAATATGTTTTTTCAGAGGTGCCACAAACTTGACTAATGGGCTCAGCTGCATGGGGTCTCTTGCAAAGACAGCTGGAAGGGGCTGTGTCTGACATAGGGCAGCCCCTGGCCTCCTCCCACAGAGGCCATTCCAGAAGATCCTCTGCTGCCAAAAGCTTGCTATTTACATCCAGTACAGCCTCTAAGGGATGAGCAGTTATGCCTTAGCACAAAAGTATTCAAGTTACAAATACTCAAAATATATTTCATTATGCTTAATTTTGAGAGAAGGCTCCACTCAGCTTAATATTCACTTTCACAAGTCACCCAATCAGCACTGAAGGGTATTATAAGCTATTTTAAGCCCTAGACATCCAGTTTTCTGTGGGAACAGAGGTTAAATTAATAGGGCCACAGGTAAGAGACCAAGTGCATATATGGACCCACTCACATGGACTACCCAGCTGTTGGTTCAGACCCACACACATAAGACCATGGTGTTTTGTACAAGTTCATAAATTAGCATCTGGAGTACAATACACGCTGACCTAAGATAAAAGAGAAGCTTACAGAAATCATGAGGAATGCCAATGGACAGCCACATGACCAAAAACTCTCAGTAATCAGAAAGTCACTTGATTAAGGCTTGAGCTGCTTAGATAGCATTTTGTTTAGCATTCTTTGTGTGAAACATAACCAAGATGATTTCAGAGACAACGTAACACCTCTACCAGCACCACTCCCAGGTTTTCTCCCTTATAATTCACCTAAAATAATGGACAGCTTAATAACTGGATTTGCAAAAACAACAAAGGTTACATTCCCAATGGCAATACTAGCATTTTATGGAATTGGTTATCTACCATACTTTAGGTTTGTCCCATCCACTTCCATATTTGTCTCCCGTATTTACTTTGTTGGTATTTGCCTCTGTAATTTTAACTCCAGCTAATAAGTGTTAGTAAAATCTGAGCAGACATCCTTGGTTTGTTCCACATACTATGCTGATGACATCTTCCACTTTCCATGGGTCAGGGTAGTAGAATTTCCAGAATGCATCAGGTTAAAAGGGAGAGCTAAAGAAGACTTTAGTTTGTTTTCAAAAGAAGGAAAACTCCCAGCTGGACTTCTCAGCAGATTTGTCATGAAAATGATTTTGGTATTCCCAGTATAGTCAAATTACCAATATCAGACATTTGATTAACGTGTGTGACACCAGGGGATGCAGCTCTTCTGACAATCTTTGTGCTTCAGACACATTAGAGATCTCCAGCACTGAGGGACAGGACAGCAGCAGCAGTAAGAGTTTCACACACACTCTAACCTGACCTTTTTTCAGAAGCCAAGCGAGACACCATCTATACCTCCTACAAGTTACACTACTGCCTGTAAGCCTTCTGAGAAACTCTTGGCAATTACTTTTGCTATTCACAGACTTGCATAGAGCATCTTTCAGGAGTAAGTCTGTTTTGTTAGCCCAGTCAAGTCAGGGTTAAAATACATCTTATGAGAATATATTCACAACTGGTTACACTGTTGCATGCCTATAATGAGGCTGGTCCAGCCCAAGCTAAAAACAATTCTTTTAGTTATTTAAAAAAAACATCTAGGGAAATAATCAACCCCTCAGTTCTGAAAGACAACCCCCCAGAATATTTATTACCATATATTTGCCACAAAATATTTTAATATTTTATTATTGTTTACCTTAACCAGCTATGTTCTCTTCAAGACAAGCCAGAAAAATCACACTTTTTTATTAATTAGATTACTAAGAAATCCTAGGCCTTATCGGCCTAGACTTTCTTGTATGTCCAGCTTGGAAATCTACTACAATGCTTGTTAGGTCTTGAATTTTAACTAAGCCAAAATTTTTCAGTAGCAGCATAGTCCCTGGGTACTGACTTCTTTCAAGGTGTTAAATATTCCAGGAGTTATGACAGTTTTAGAAGTCAGCATTGCTTTTAGTTTTACACAACTTTTCAATCAATTTTAAGGCAAAGAGGAGTCATGAGAGCATGTAACTTGTATTAAAATTCAGTAAGTTTGGTGTCAAGTTCTTGTCTAATAAACTCATGGCTTCTAAATCAATTTTTCCCTTAGACAAAGCTTTTTTCACTCCTGTAATTCTGTAATTTCCAGCTGTTTCCCACTGTAGACTAACTACTCATGGAACACTTTCTGGGTGACATGGAACACACTGGGAGACAGCCACACTACAAACATCTGTGCCACCCTTTATAATGATACCACAGGAATTGCAGACACATATGGAGCTTCTCAAGCCCACCAAGCTCTACAGGCTTGTGCTGGTCACCCAAACAGCAGAGATTATAGCTAAGTGTCCCAAAAGTAAAATTTTAAAACACTCCCCCTTTTCCACTGGCCATCTCTGCAGGTATGCTGTATCAAGGCAAGACAAAACCATTATCTGCAGTCACAGACACCACTAAGGAGAATTCAACACCTCCTACTTACCTGCTATCATTTTCAGCAATGATGAACACATTTGATTTCTCACTATTTCTGGTTTCTGGCCTTTCCCAAACTGAAGAGCTGCAGTTACTGTACATCTACTAAAAGCAAGGGTATCACCTTGTGAGAAGGAGTGGTTAAGTGCATGTTCATTTTTCCTTCTTCAGTCCTGTTAACCCTCACATTCCCTCACATTTCTCCCCATGAATTCACAATCTATACCTACCCTAGTGTGAGGAGTGGCCTTCCTGTGTAGTGAGAGCAGTTTTGCTGCTGACCTTTCCTCCCGTGACTACAATCAAAACCTAGATTGGCTTCAGAAATGTCTCGACCATATATTTACAGCCTGGGAAGTACTTATCAGTGCAGTAAATTGAAGGCAGCAACTGGCAAAACAATAAAGGCAGGAAGAGGCTTTCAGAGACTTAAGTAATGGGAAACTGGATGTCTGAGATGGAGCAAGACAGAGTTAAAAGGACAGAGGGCAGGACAGAGCTTTGGCTGCTTTCGCTCGTTTGGCGGTTACAGTGCATTTGTAATCGGATAATCCTGTGTTTTCCCTTTGATGAATGTAGAAAATGGTTCACATGTAGCTGCTATTTCCCCACAGACCTGCTAATAGGTCCCACACTAGGAGGGTGGCTGGACCAGTTGCTAATGGCCAGCAACCCTTCTCAGTCCCTGGTGGCAGCTGCCATTCATTTGAGAGCCGCCGCTCTTCAGGGAGAGGATGCAAATTCAAATGGCACAGACAGACCTGCTGCGCGACCTGGGAGCTCATGCAAATTGCAGCCTCCTGCACGCTCACACGGAGCAGGGGTGCCTGGCTTGGCTGGTGCTATGGTTTTGCAGCTGCAGAAGGCACCAGTGCCTCACGACTCACAGGCAAGCACGCCTGCAAGAAGCTGGTAGAGTAAAAACACAGCCCGGGGGTCAGGAGAGATCCAGTATCTTTCTTTTTGGAATTCTGTCAGCAGATGCTGGACATCAAAGTCCATAAGCAGTTTCTCACTTCTAGTTATTACTTCTAAGTTTCCCTTGGAAAGATGAGTGGAACAATGGCAGCTTCATATTTTTAGTGATGCAATGAGAGCATTTTAAACACAGGCGTACAGTGTTTCTTGGGCCAGTTCAGAGATTTTTTAAATACTAAGCCTCCAACAAAGAAGAGCAGTAAAGAGATTATTAGCTGGTTTTAGTACATCTGACTGGATCTTGCACTCTCTTTTTCAGAGGTAACAAAGCAACCATCAGTGAGCTGACTAAACTTTGTTTCCTCACAAAGCAATCTACTAAGAAACACGTACTGGTTAGTACAAACATGAAGAAACAGCAAACCTCTAAAACTGTTTATGATACAAGAAGTCTACAGAGTACAGGATATGAGAACAGTGTCAGTTCCTATATTCCTATATCCAAGCTCTTGGACCAGAGTGAGGTTTATTAATAACCACATACCTTCCTAACAATAAGACATCTTGCAGCCAACAAGTTAAATGCCTTCTTTAAAAAGGGAGTAATGTAAGAATGTGCTGTATATAAAAATATACAGAACAGCAAGACAACTTAAAAAGGGGAAGGAGCAGTGTAAAAACAAAATCTCAAAGAAAAAGGAGGAAAAGTATCTTACAGCTGCTGCTTTAATAAGTAATACTTCAAACAAGCGACTTTGATATTTATTTTGCTAATATTATTTTGGCAGTTATATACTGATTGTATGAAAGAATGTTTAACACAGGATTGCAGCTACAAAAATATCCCACTTCTACAACCACATAACACACTACTACCATAGGACTTCAGAAAAACAAACTCTGTCAAAACCCATTGGTTAAGTTTGCAAAGCTCATGTCTTAAGATACAACACTGTTATTCTTTAAAGCTCATGTATGCTAAAGATTCACCATTATTTGAAAAGCAACAAGAACAGTTGCTGCAGCTGTAACAGCTGAGAATCACATACTGCATCCAGTACAATTTTGGCATGGTAGAAAAAACCCTGCCAGTTAATTGGCAGTATAACTGTGCAGCTCAGACCATCCCAAGCAACTTGAAAGACTCTTATTGAATTAATCCAAACCTGTTTGTTTTGAATTTATAGAGGACACTCATAACTCTTTACTCTTTAGCATGTAATTATCAAATTTAAGGATCTTATCAGAATTTCCTTACAGATCTGCTAAACTCCAATAATTCTGAAAAAACCCACCAAAATCCTGTGGCTATGTAGTAAAGCTAATATCAAGTGAAAATTGTGGACAAGTAAGGGGAAGAAATTAAAGGGTGAAGCAGTTGGGGAGATCTTGATTTGAAAGCTGGTTTAGAGGCTTAGGGACTTGTTTTTCTTCTATTTAGCATTGAAAGACTGGCTGCTGTTGCAGTCAGGTTTTCAAAACAGCTCTGCCCTTTTCAAGCTTACTTACAGGAGCAAACTATATTTCTATAAACACTAGTATACCAGATAACCATGCTCAAGTCAAATTTTACACAAATTTCTACTTCAGTATCATCAAATTAGTTCAAGTATTCAAAAAGGAGATGGTTTTGAAACACAGACACGAAACAAACTTAAGATATGTTAATCTGAAAACAAGTGTCTCTTATTTTAGTTCTGCGATATGAGCTGAGAACCAGATCCAAAAGAAGCATTAAGAGCCCAAATCCTGGCTCCCTTTTACTTCTGTAGCCTGACTCCAGGGACGTGTTTCTCAGCCCCGTCTCTCACTTCTCACCTCCTCACCCCAGAAGGTGACTGTCTAGAGCTTGCTACCTCTTTCTGCACTTTTGATATTAAAGTCTGAGTCAGTAACATCAAGAAGCTTCCTACTCAGGTCACTCCTAAATCCTTTTGGGATCTGTACACACAAAAGTCTTCTGCCTTGTCTGCATTAAGCATCCTTTAGTCACACCTAACATGCCAATCCCACACTACATAGGTGCAGTCATGATGCCCAAAATCTTTTTCCAAGAGCTTCGAACATTCCTTAAAGCTATGAGAGGTACAGGATCAACTCTTCCAGTTAATGGAAGGATTGCTGATCTCACTCTGTCTTGGTTGAGACTACAGAGGAGATTTACCATCCTCAGAACTCAGTGTAATTCCGTATTACATGAAATAATGAAGTTTCTTTGGTCTGCAGGGAGCAAGCAAGAGTATGACTGTATAATTTTTAAGGGGGAGAGCACTCACTCAAGAAGAGAGGGAAAAAGTGAATTTTAGTTCCTGCTCCAATTCCTACTCAAGATAAAAATATACAGACTGTCATTAGGGCAGGGCCTGGAAACCAAGAGTTTTAGGAAGGGTGGCAGCTATTCCAGGAAGTATATGTTCGTGAATTCAGCACAGCAGAACATGAGTAAGCAAGCTAAAGCAGGCAAGGCATCTTTAGCAGAGGAGATTATTACCAGTCTTTTAAGGAAGTTATTTCATGACCGGTGTGATAAAGCTGCCATGCCATGGCTATTCTGATTTAGAGGACAAAAATCACGATATATCCAGATAGTGAGTTGACTCAAGCCCTATCAATAGACTTTTTCTGTTGGAATTTTCCCCACTGGTAATCAATGATGTATTTGCATAAGACAGGGGTTTTTTTTACTTCCCAGTAGCAACACCAGAAATTTCCAAACCAGCTCTGGGCTTGAACAATGTGTTGTTGTGACACAAACAATTTACCAATGTGTGCCACACGAACCAGCACCAAGATTATGGATTGGGTGGACCTAAGTGAATTATGGGTTATGAATACAAGCCTATCTGTAATAATGCTACTTCAGATTAAGGAAATTCCATTTGTTGAGAACAGTTTAAGCTGGAGAAATGTTCATTTTTCTAAAGAACACGAACAAGAACACAGCATTACTACAAAGAATGTATGAACTTTTGGTCATGTGTCAAAGGTAGCCTTATCAACATGTTTAGCAAGCATGCACATACCCTCCACACAAGCCATGTTCAGTCTATTTGACCATATCATGTATGACTTACTTATGTTCCAGTCTCTGAGACTGATTTCTATGTTGAAAATCTTCAACCTGTTTCAGGCATGGGGTGTAAAATATACTTCAGAAATAATGGGAAATCCTTGTTCATCTCAGAGATCCTGTTCCTGCACACACCTATACACACCTCCAGACCCACCTGCACAAGCCCATCACTGCTCTGAGTGGAACAGATTTCCATAGAAGGGGTTGAAAACAGAGGCAGTTTTACCAGGACTGGAAGGAGTTGTATATGGAAATGTATTGATATATGTAAAGTAATATCAGTATATATATATCAGCTACTGTATATTAAGCTTGGTATGGCTTTTGTGGTAGTCCAAAGCAGACATACTGCTGAATCACTAATATTACATTTGTGTTAATTCAAGATGATACAGTTATTTTCTCTTTGCAGGATCTAAATATTGAGGTATCTGAGCAAGAATAGCTCAGGTTTCACTAATTTTGCACATATTATTATGCCTGGCAGGTTCTCAAGATGCTGCAGCCCACTCCCCTTGCCTGAGAAACTCCAGATCATTAGTAAGGAGCATATGCATAAATCACAGGTGGGAGAGTACTCTGTAGAGAGAGTCAAACCATTTCACTTATTTGAATGTGGTCAAGGGGAGCAGTTATTCAGAGAAGTGAGACAGCAGATGGCCACCAAAACAACCAGAGTAGTTCTCAGGGGTAATTGCATTTTCTGCTGAGCTGTAAACATCAGCCCTATGAGTATTTCCACACACCCACACGTGTTCCCAACCTCATAAACACTTAGAGGTTGGCTGAACTTTCTGATGGGATCTCTCATGAATTCAGCTCAGCAAATACCTATGTATTTGCAGGATTAATCTTTGTAGCCGAACTGGACTCACCAAATCTGTTTTGTTGGTGTTGCTGGTGTGTGTAGCTGATAATCTTTTACATTCATTACAAGAGAAAAGCTCCCCTTCCATCACAACACCTCTATTCTGGTGGTCAGGTGGTTTTTAGATGTGTTACACCAATAAGAAAACCTATTAATGAAGAAGTACTGCTTCACTGGTTATTCACATTGAATAGAAAAAACACAGAGAAAAGCAATGAAGAACAAAAACCAGAAGACCAGAGAATTTGTTTCAGGCCTTTGATCCAAACTCTAAGGTATAAAGCCTTGCTATTTCTGACTTGTATGAAAGGGCCAACATGAAAACAAATTCATCAAATTCAGCAGTGAAAAGTGAATATACCATAAATGTGTTAAAAGAAAACACTCAGCACTAGTTGTTTAGAGTACCTGTACAAATGTATTGTAGCCAGGCTTGGGTGGCTTAGGAAAAAAAAGAGAATTACACAAGTGTTCATATTTCTAAAAGTAGTTTCCTCTCTTTATTCAGGAATATCCTGGGAGTGGCTCCTTGGTACAATGGCATTTTCAACTAGAGAGAGGAGCTAGCACAACTGTAGTTGCTCCTCAGCTAGATGTTTTGATGTAGAGCAGAAATGTAGCCATTCAGGGAACTGCCAGGCTGCCCTGATCATTTCCTCAGAGTAAAGGGAAAAGATTTAACAGGAACCTTCTGATGCTCTCAGTGACAAGGGTCTGCACTGAGCTTCTGCACAAGGACAGCAATGTGCCCACTGTTACCCAATCTCCTGTACAATGTAATAAAAAAAAAATTCCAGGATGAACTTTCAGCTATATACTGGACTTTCTAGAGACACATCAAGGGGAAATGCAAGGGCAGAGAACTTCCCCAAAGAATCCTGAAATTTAATTAATGTGCTTCATGCCTATGCAGACCCACCTTGACTTACATGAACATCATGGGGGTGTATATTCAAGAAGCTGAGCATTGCTTTTTTAATGAGATCAGGATATTATAAAATAATATCAAAACGTGGTGGTACAGAGGTTGTGTTTTCTGCTTGAGTGCAAAATCAGTGTGTGCCCCAATGGTGTTCCATGACTGGTGTTGCAGTGACAGATACTGCAGTTAGAATTCACAAAAGACAAAAAGTGAGGAGAGCCTGAAGATTGCACTTTTTTCTCAAAGTACACTGGCTGTGTTTAACAGTAAATATTCTTACCAAAATGAGTAAGTGATAAAGATTGAAACAATTGCACTCTTGAGAATCTTGTGATGTTGATCAAGTTTCCTTCATTTTGTGAACAGAGAATTTGAAAGTCTAGTCATGAGTCTTGAATTGAATTCAGAATCCCATATAGTAATGACAGCTGGAAGCAGGGGTTTTTATCTTAAACTTTGGAGATCCAATTGATTATTCTCCTTGATTTTAAATTACCTTTATAACCAACAGTAAAGAGGCACAAAACTGAGCTCTCAATTTGAGACAATTCAGTTTCTTTGAGACAATTCAGTTACCACTGTAACAAGACGTTTTCAGACATTATTACCTGAAGGCAAGCTCAGCAGTGCAGTTATCTAATGTTTACTTTGTAATCATCACTTTGTCTCTTTTACATTACACTTAATTCCCAGCGCTGCAGGAGAATTAATCAGCTGTACAGGAGGCACCTATAGCTGGCTCACAGTCCAGCTGGTGCAGAGCCACAGTCCACAGTCCATGTGCAGAGCCACATGGCTTCACATCAACCTTCTGCACCAACACTGGCACAGTGGCTGTGGAGAAGCAGGGATGAAGAAGTTACAGCAGGTATTGACTGAGCTCATATCTATTTTCTGGTGGATTTGGAGTTTAACTTATGTTTACAGCAAGGTCCCTTCAACAGTCTTGGACAGTTTGTTTAACAGAGAGCACTCATTACAAATATAAAATACAGTGTCTGGAAACAAGGACACTATTATGGCATAATCTTACTCAAAGAGCAGAATTCCTATAGTTCTGAAGAAAAATAAACTTATTCTGGGATCAGAATAAAAAAGTGACAGGAAACAAGTTATTCTCCCTTCCCCACATGGGATGGAGATGCAGGCAGGCTAGAGGGGCCCCATCGCAGCCAAGGTGCCCAGGGCACCAGGGGCTCCTGACACAACGCCAGGTACCTCAGGACCTGTAGGGCTGCTCTGCTAATGTTATTCCACAGTATCCCTGGGGGAGGGCTGCAGTGTGCTGAGAGTTCTTCAGTTCCTGGTTCAAAGGCAGCCTACCCTGGGAGACACAAACAGGCAGGAAGCCACACAGACTTCTGGTTTTGTCAACAATTGAAACCGATTGACATTTTCCTATAAAATTTCCAATTAACTGTCAAAATCATAAGCTATGGTTTAAAAGAAAAGTAAAAGTCTTCAAAGAGAAATAATGATTCACTTTCTTATGTGAGAAATCTTTGAAAAGCTTATTCTCCCCACCGTTAAAGGAGAGATTGTATGCAACCTGTCAGTGTTTACTCTTAGACCTTCCTCAACAAGACCCTACTGCTCTGCCTGCCCCTCTTTAACCTTCCCCAGAGCAGCTTAGTCTTATCACATATCAAGATCCATCACTCATTCATCTGTTCCCGTTTCTCCTAAGTCTTCCTCCAAAGAAACCTGATCCATCTCTATGTAAATAATTGATCAAAAGTTCCTTTTTATGTATCCTACACTCCGGTTTTAAAAGAAAACTTCAGACCATAAGAGTCAAAAATTATCAGACAGGGACATTAATCATTTATGAAGCAAAACCACAAAACATGCAAGTACCCAAAAATAAGTCAAATTAAGAACTTGGAGATATTTAGGAGACTCCTTCTCTGGTTTTTAGGGAGGATTTTTCAATCTTCACAATCTAATTATGCATTATTATTCAGAACGGCTCAATAATATCTTAATTAGTACATCTTCAGTCTTCCTGCATTTCTCTACTTCTGCCTTTTCCTTTCAAAAAAAACTCTGCATTCACCCCCAGGAAGTAACCAGTCACAAGCAATTTTGTTCGAAGTGATCACACTGTTTTGAGGGAGTACCTCTGTCAATTCCTTACAGTAGTACTTTTAAGGCAAACACTGAAATTTCTCTATACTCAAGTTACATCACTACCTATTGATTAGCTCTACAGAGAAAGGAAAATGCAATCATCATAAACAGCCTCCTCACTCCATCACCTCAGTAAATAACAACCATATTCCCTTCCTGGCTAGCACGAGGGCGAAATGCTGTACCTGCCTTGTTCCTGCAAGACCAAAAACTATGCTGCTAATCACAGGTCAGAAAAATACAGGCAATCTGAGCATGAATGGCTGCTTATCAGTGAAGTTTCAAAAATATGCTTCACCCTTTCAAGTATTTTTATGAAAGGTCTAGGATGAAAATGGGAAAACAGTGACAGTTTAGGAAAAAAAATCAAAAACAGGGAAAATCACTTACTGTGCTTGGTTCTGCAGAGGTATTCAACACAAACATCACCCTTCCTTGTCCAGCTGCCAAGTGCTAAAGCATGAAATGAGCAGCTGTTTCCTTCAAGCTGGGGCTGTGTGTCTTAACTAGTCACATGCCCCTTCTGATAAATCTCACTGCCGTGCCAGGAGGTTAGAATCTGAAGATCATTATTCCCCCTATTAGAAAATCCTTTTCATAACAGCAGCCTTTGCTAAAGCATTTGACTGGAACGCGGCGCTATGTGCTCCATAACTTCTGGTTTTTTGTTGGTAGGGTTTTTTTTTAATGACTAACACCAAACAGTAGATAAGCCTTAATCAACAGTAGGGGCAGCACAAGTGGAAAGTTAAACACATCCCCGTTGATCACTTCAGGTTTTTTTCCGACTTCAGACCTTGCTGTGTTTTAACATAGGAATTTAAAAAGGAACAGGAAAAATTAAAACACTATTGTGTTCCTAGTGTCTTTAACACGAGGCCACTCCAGTTATCATGCAAAACACATGAACAATCCCACTTTTGGGGATTAGCTTTTCTTAAGGATAACATTAGTGTCTTTTGTGTTTGGACAGTAGAGTGATGAGTGTTAATACTCATTTTAATTTTTGCACCTGGCATTTTTACATCATGGATTAAGTGGCTGCATTTTGCCCGACATTGTATAGTCAAACTGAGACAGACCCTTTGAGATGAGGACTATCTCTAGTCTAAAGAGAGAGAGAGAGAGAGAGCAAAAAAAAAAGAGCATCCTTATCCCCATGTTCCCAGATGTAGGACAATTGAAGGAGAAATGCCAAAGTTAAGAAAGAAACAGGTTTTGATGGAATTTTCCAGGGTGATGTGTAGTCACATATTACTGAAATTCAGCTGAGACTTTACACTTCACTCCCTTTAGCTGGGTCACACATTTAAAGATATTTAGGTATTTAAGGACAAAGGCATACAGTCAATGGTATTTGGAGGGTGAGGTGCAAAATATAAATTTCTGAAATTCCCGTCCCACATATAGGATACACCGTGCTGAAGCTCTGGTAGTACCACAAATTGGCAAGACTGAAAGGACACAGGCAATTGCCATACATCACTATAGGATGTGGAAACGGTATTTTGCTGTTTGGTGAGCAATCCAGATCCTGCAAGATGGCATTGGATTACATTGGGCATTATAGGGCATTTTTCTGAAATACAAACTGCACCAATAGACAGTGCTGCAAACAAGATTTGGACAAATGAAAGGAATTTCTCAGAGCCAGCTGCCTGTTTTTAAAACTGTTAAAATAGAATAGCATATCTAGCTGCCACATTTGTCAGAACCCAATGAAAGCCAGCAAATCCCTGAAGATGAAGTCTGCAGTGACAAAGGGTAATTCGGGTTGCTTCCTTTGACCTCACCCAGCTCTTCATATTATATAAACCAGCACGTGGTTACAAAACCACGCATCCAGCAGTGCTGCCAGCATAGCCCGGAGCAGGGAAGAAGCCCTTGTGCTAATTACCCACGCCTGCCTTTGTGAGCTTCTCCTGCCTTTGTGAGCTTCTCCTGTTTCTCAGGACTCCAGGGAAACAAGTTTTCAGAGAACAAACTCCCACCTTGATGGAGATCTCTCAACCCAGCCAGGCATGGGTGTATCCAACCGTGGGGAAGCTTTGATGCCAGCCTGGAGGGCCAAGGAGCCCCGGGGTTGGGGTTTCTGCTCAAAGGGCTGGCCTCCTCTTGGCCTGAGTAAGAGGGTCAATGCAGAGGGAAGAGGAAGGCCTGGGAAACAGGGAATGTTTGCTGCAGGTGTGTCCTGATGCACAGCCAGGCTGGGCAACACCTCAACAAGCTGCCTCTCGTGTAGACTGGGAGACTCCAAGAGACTGTCCCAGGGCTTGAGGCTCTGTGGCCCAGGGGCCTGTACTGCTGCTGAGGAGGCTTTACAAAAGGAGGTTGTAAAAACAACAAAATTAAAAATAAGAAATAAGCCCATGAGGAATGAGTTAAATTTAGGCCACTGGAGACACGGCAATTTCAAAAGGAGAGCAAGAGCTGCCCTGGCAGTTCCAGCAGACCCTGTCCAAGGATCACAGAACTGGGTGTGAACACCTGGCCTCACTCAGAGAAAGGAGAAGGCACTGTGCTTTAAGGCATGGCCCATTGACCAAGTGAGTTTTCCTTGATAAATGCCATTTCATTTCCCCTAAAAAGCACTGAGATCAAGGGTAACAAAACTTTACAGGCAGTTTTAAAATCGCTCCTAGATTTCTTTACTACTTTGTACAAATTTACTCCCTGTTGATCCTGAAGAAAACATGACTGGAACGTGTTCTGAAAGAATCTATTTGTCTACAAATATAATTTTTATTCTCTGATTATGCAGTATCAACTGCACTCTTACATTTTTCAGCAAGTGTTAATATCATTGATTAAATACTGGTCGTACCTGGGCCATTTGAAATAGCACAGAGTACAATGTCATCACTCTGCACTGAATGGCTGTCTTTATTTGGTAGTCATGCTCCACACAGGAACATAATTTGATGATAATGACAGAATGGCAATATTCCACAAACAAGCTGGGGTACAGTCCCTACAAAGAAAAGTAGCCTTTGTACTTTCTGAAATGGTAGACAAATAAATTATTTTTTATGGCTTTGTAAATACTATCATAAACTGCAGTTTGTGTGGGAAAAAGTTCACCTCTATCCGCATGCTAGACAAAAAATTTTACGTTACAGAACAGAGAAAATGTTGTAGTTACAAAACCAAGAAAAACCCAGAACAGAGAAATTATTTGGGTGTAATTCCTGAAAATAAAGGTCTTAAAATTTTTGGAGGTTTTCCTTTTTTTCTATTCTTTCCTGTTTTTTAAAAGAAATACAACATACAAAAGAAGATCAGGTGGTTAATGCAGTTACAAAAAATTAGGTGTGGTGTTCTTACATTTATCAGATAGCATCTTAAATATGACAAAAGCTTTGCTGTGTGGAACACAACAGTATTCTGGCTCCTCTTTCTGTTGAGAAAACAAATGAAGACTGGATTGAAAAGGGTACATTTCTTCCTCTATGGACATTCATTTGTAAGTAGGACACGACAATCCTTACAACTCAAAAGATTCTATGATTAATGCCTCAAATAAAAACTAAGAATTGGACACAAATTTCTCAGTCATGCTGAAATAAGACATGAGACTGAAAAGGAGCAACAAAAAATAAGTACAGTTAGGACTGAATCGTGATAGAGATGTGTGCATGTAAGGTAAAAATTTTAGTGTCCCATAGTGTGGATGGCTTTTAGAATAGCCTCAAGGAACTAAAGAATGGAAGAGTTGTTCATTTTGGTTTGGGTTGAGATCAGGAAGATTTTGCTTTTACTGGTGCTGGATAAATGGATCCAGAGCCTCTCCTTCCTGTAGGATAGGCTTTATTTCATGGCTTCTTTTTAACTGTTGTTTCACTTTTTTTTATGTACTTGGCTATGTCTTGCTTATGTGTCATTTAATTAACTGTAGGTGTTTCAATTTAGAAATCAATCACTGATAGCTTATCTTAACAGCAGTGCTCTGATGGTGTGCAGAATTTTGAACTATATTTTCTGCATATGGCAGTAATGGACATCTGTTTTGTGGGTTGCCTGAAAATGTGTCTTTTCTGCTAATACATTCTCCTGGAATTTATGGAACAGGACGTAACACTCTCAGTGGACATAAATACCAGGTTATACTAACTGCAGGTCTGTGTTGCTACATTTGTTTCCTAAATGGCTGCATTACTATTCGACTTCAGCGTTTTAGAATATGTGGACCTCACATCTAACAGACAAACTGGCTGGTTTTTGGTCCACCTCACTGTCCCAGATGTTATATAGCCTTCACTATCAGCTGAAGTGAATGAAAGCAGACCATGGAAGCCTTCACTGGACAGGATGCTTTATAAATACCTAAGTGCGATTAAAGGGGCTGCTATAAATAGCCCAACAGCTCTTACACAAAGTTTCCAGCTAAAGGACATATGAGGGGCACAACAGATAGGAAATCTTGCTGAAAATACTGCATATAAGGCTCTCAACCTTACATTACATTAAATCAGTTTTAAACGTTTATGGGCTATATTACATCCCTAGCAATTTAATCAGTTCCAGGTTCTGCAGCGTAGTTCTCTAGGGGGCACAGGAGTACTGCAAATGCCCAGTGGACCTCCCCTTCTGTGCCCAAGGGTGCACCCAGTAGTCACACTACCTCTAAGAGAGTGAGAGCTGAGAGGATAAGTTATCAAATTAGGGCATCCTTGGGTATGACCTTTGAAATCAGTCCTTCCTCTATATCATCAATTAAATGTCATAAGGCGAGCCCAGAGCAATGCTTAGAGTCAAGGCTGCTGGTTGCTTTTCACTGGAAAACAGTGCCCTTCAGGGATTTAAGTATATAAAATAATAATTTAAATGGAAGTTTGATATGCTGTGGTAGTCATCTGAAATTCAGAGTTTGTGAATTAAACTAAAATATCCAATAATTCTATTGTCAGAAATTATGGAAGGAAAAAAATTATTGTGCTCTGTTAAACATTTCTTTCAAGTTGAAAAACAGTAATAGTTCTGGTCTGTGAAGTACAGACCTGCTTTTTGACAGCTTAGTTGCACCATGACAGGCAGTGGGGGATTTTTTGTTGATCTAATAAACATTCAGCCCAGCTATAAGCCTCTGACAAAGGTTTTCACTTTTTACTGTGACTCCTGAATTCTCTGGGAATGAAGCCACTCTGTCAGTAGTCTGTGCCCTCAGTGCTTCTCATGCCATGGTCCAGAGGGGCTCTGGCTTGTCCTCTAGGCTGTCTTCCCACCACTTTTGGACAACTCTTAGTTTTTTCCTAAGCAATTGGTTTGCTTAGTGGAAAACCCAGGAGCATTATGCCTGGAATGGAAGGGATAGGAGAGAGAATAGAATAGAACAGAATAGAATAGAATAGAAATATTTCAGGTTGAAGGGACCTGTGAGGATCATCTGTTTGGATGAACATCATCCAACCGTGAAGTGCAGACCTATAAGAGTAGAGGAGAGAGGATCCACGAGGTGGAGATGGGAGGTGGAAGGGTGAAGCTTAATGATAAAGGTGGAAGGCAGCCTTTTCTGTCATGTACAGTACCAGTGGGACATCTCTTCTTTCCTTCTTTCCTCCTTTTGATGTCCATCTTGGAATCTGTATGCTGGTTTGTGGAAATGCTGTGCACTCACAGCTGCAGGTTAATGGTAATTATATCTTAACTTATGTGATATTTGCTTTAAAGAAATATAGGGAGACATTACATTTTAGGAATTACAAATTCGACATGAAAATACAGGATGGTCTTATTTTTTCTGTATCTTTGGTTCTCAGATTTGGAAAGAAGATGACAATGACTGATGAGGTGAATGAAAACCTCAAGCCTACTCAAACAAAAAAACCCCCATCCACAGGACAACCTTCATCACACTTATTCCTGCCTTTCCAAAGCCCACAGTATTCACAGAGAAGCTGGAAATTACTGTAACTTACTGTTACAGTAAGAACACTGTTCTTTCCAGTTCACTTTACTTGTTTTTTCCACCTTGAGGCACAAAGATGGAATGAGAAATATGTTGTTCTGCACTGTGAATCCTAAAGTGGGCTGGCAACTCCCTTGCTAAGAGATAGGGTGAAATTGTGCCATGCAGTATAGCAGGCACTAAGGACAGCTTCTGTAGCAGTGACAATAGACCCATGATTGCAAAAAAACCCCCAAAACCCCAAAGCAACAAAAGCTCTTCATTGTCTATTACCAAATACATTGAATAGTTATATTCCACAGGGTGGATATGTCCATTTCAGAAACACAGCCTGAAGAGTGTGTTCCAGTAATTCTAGACTTAGATACAGTAGCACAAAAGCACATCTGTCATAAAGGTTTTTTTTTTTTTTCTAATACTGTCTAGATTGAAGATTTCTAAACAGACTTGTGCATTTGGAAGAGGTTTGTTCTCTAGATTTCTCCAGCCACCTTCATTGTGAGTGATGTGCTGAACAAGGATGAGGCATTGCTGTAATGCTGAATGTACAGCAGCTCTCAGTTTTTGTTATCTTTTCTGCATCTGGTAAGTTTGAGCTAGTCAGTAGTTCCTTTACCATTTAAAAAAATCTCCAATAAGTATGAGCTTTTTTCCACACTTGGTGCAAACAAATATAAGACATCAAGAGTATGAAATCAGGGTTCTTTTCCAAGTTTTAATGACATTCACTCTTAGACTTTAAATGAAATTATAGTTGCACAAGAAGTTTTCAATTCAGTGAACATATGTTTTAAAATGCATTTATTTCTGTTTTAGCAAAAGTACCTAGTTTTCTGCATTTTACTTCTCTCTCCTATTGCAAGTTCAACTGCTCTCAACTTTGTTTTGTATAACTCATTTCAGAGAATGTTTTCACTCAAATTTTACAACTGAGAGAATGTAATCTGCCAAATTTGTATCACACGTGAATAGTGAAAAATGTTTTTTCACTTTATTAATTTTGATAAACATGTTGTCACCACTGATGTCACAGTGGTTCTTGGTTTGGCAAGTCAGTCTTTTCTCAGTGATGCAGCACAGGCTGGTACTGAGTATCTAAGTAACAACTTAGAGCACTACCTTCCATGTTGCAGCATGACATAGCTCATTTGCATTGACATTACAAGAGGGGAAACAATGGAATCTAATAACAGACCCAGAAAAGACAAAAAACCAAGTCTATTTTCTTCTTCTCTCTAAAAAAACCCACTTGACCTTTTAAAACAATTTCTGTCAAGACAGTAAAAATTAATGCACCGCTCGCTTATGAAGAGTAGCATTTTTATGCATTGTAAAATGAGGCATGGATCACAAATGCCTACCCTGATAGAAGTGTCAGGCAGGATCTCTACTTAGTCCAACACACAGCGTGTTTATCAGTCAGACTCTGTTATCCAGCAGCCTGTCTGAAATCTGCTGCAAATGTCTCAGGGTTCACTCTCCCAGCTTACTCTGAGATAGTGAATTTGCATCCATCTGTGCCTTCCGACTATGTATGAGGTATTCAGTGCAAAGACAAGAGAGAGGCTATTGCTTCCATGCAACTTGGTTGAGAGGAGATTTGCTTATTATAGTCACAACACTTAATATTTTGTACGACAGAACCCCTTGGGGCCAAGGTCTCTATATATAACTGCTGGATTTATTACACTTGTTTTACTCTGGGCCCTTCTCTGTTGTTAGTTCCAGTTCCATTTCTTTTAGTGGTATGAAGACATTATCCCCTCCTTTTATGCTTTTGCTGCTTTTAATTATTGCTTAAGACAGTTATCTCTAATAGAACATATTTGAATGACTAGAACTATATTAAAGTGATGTGTTGTGTTCAGAATTCCACATAGGCTGTGTTCCAGTATAAAACCACAGCATTGTATGAAGGCAGTATGAAACTTCTTTCTTTTAAGAGAGAAAGAAGAGACTATCCATGATTGGGAAGAAGGTCAAGCAGCATGGAAAAATTCAGCATTAATCCACTTCTTTCCCTTGCCTGTTCCCATTTATGAAGTTATGAAGCATATTTTGTAGTTCAATTGAGACTGAGTTTGGTTTTCCTTTTCCCTTTAGAGTCATCTTTGAAGATTTATCTTTATCTCTAGCCTTCAAAGATAATTGTAGTACAGTAATAATCCAAAATAACAATGGAACACTATGCTGGAACACAATGCTGGAAAAATAAGGTGTATTAGAATAGAAAGGATTCTAAGAATGCTGAGCTATTGTAGAGATGTCGTTACACATTAATTTTTCTTCTTTCTATCCCAAGCGAATTACAGCTCTATAATGTAAACAGTCATTAATTAATAAGTGGGATAATGCCAGACCTTTTAGCTTGATTTTAAATTCCTTTGTCCAGCCCCACCAACGGAGTTATTTGGTACAGGGTTGGACCATGTTGGCAGAGCAGACTGCACACAACGCCCTGTGTCACACCAAAACTCTTCTGGCTGTTCACTGCATTTCTGCTATCTTGACCAGCTGGCACAACTTCATTGCAATACTGGCAGCAAGGTGGCCACTTTGCATTTTCATTTTCCTGGGGCTCTGTGGTGCTGCACTACAGAACTGATAGAGCAGGGCCTTGTGTTTTTTACTGTGCAGTTGTTTGAGTCCACAGAACCTGTTGGGGGTCATTGTGATAAATGAGTCTGCAACCATTACTAGACAGAGGGCTGGGAAGGGACACTTCAGAGACGATATCCAGTGTAGAAATGAGAGCAAAGTGCTGCAGTGAGTTTAGAGAAGAGAGGAGGACTGAATCTACCTTTACATAAGGTAGAGTGTTTGTCATTTTCCCTGCTGCCAAAAGAGGGTACCCCTCTGCTTCCCAGGAAGTTCTGTACTAAGTAACAAGGAGATTACCAACCCTGAAACTCAGCATAAACAGGAATAAGATAGAGACAAAACTACTTCTCAAAGCCAACCTTTTTTTTTTTTTTTTTTTTTTCTTTCCTGGGGTAACCCAAGACATGAAGATAATTTGCATGGTTATTGAGAAGGTGGACTTGTACTCTAAGACAGTCTTTCTTTTCCCTCCTTTTTTTTTTTTGTGTTTGTTTGCTTGTGGTTTTTTTTAGTACCATGTATTGTACATATCCTTTAACAGCACTCTGCTAACTGCTGTGTGTTCATGTAGCAGAAACTCACTGCTACTAATTCTTGGAAAGGAGACCCCAGGTCAAGTCCCCCACTTTTTCTCATCTATTGTTCAGATAATAAGTCCTTTCAAACTGCTTAGGTGTTACCAAGTAAGAGATTTGACAAATTAATTTTAGATGGACTTTTCTGTTTTGTTAATACAGCTATGTTTCATCTGTTCCTGAACAACGGCTCCTTATTTTGTACCACAATTTGCACATGGTCTGGGGAGAATGAGAGAACTTAAGGTAAAAAATATAGCTGCACTCTGGCATAAAGATTGATTTTAAAGAAGCTTTTTTAAAAATCCCTGCTTATGCAACAGTACTTTTCTAGTCCACTAGAAGAGCAGGAAAGCAACCAAAGTAAAATTAATGGCTTTTTCTGATAGCACAGAGACTTCTGGGAGAAACACTCCATCTTCCATATACACATTGACCTTCACCCTTGTGCAGTAAGTTGGTGCAAAGCCTGCACATTTAATTCCCATTTGAGCTAAAGGATTTGTGTCAACCTGAACAATTCTCACTGTTGTGGGTGGCTACTCATGTGTGTAGAACACTGTGATCTTCCCCTTAAACTTTTATCTTGAACATACTACATCCATACTCTTCTGTTGCAAGCAGGGAAGCTTTTGGGTTTTGGATAAGAGAAATGTGAAATTAACATGCTGTGTCTGTAGTCAGACTAGATGATCTAATGACTCTGCCAGGCTTTAAATTTTATCAGTCTGTTGAAATAATTTTGCTTGAAATCAATGAGACTATCCATATGCTTAAATTTAAGCACCTGCATAAACATTTTCACGAGTCAGGATGTTATTCAGCACAAAGTTATGAGTGGGGTGTTTTAGACATTATCAAAGAAATTATTTTAGCACCAACATTTCTGTTGTGTTGAACAGCTGCATCTCTTTGTAGAAGTATTTTGATGCTGTCCGATATTGAATGTTGATTTCTTAATGTGTTGTAACTGGGTTTCTTTTTGTGTTCCCTCTTCCCCAGTTCTGTTTTTTGAGTGAGGCTGCTGCAGGCTGTATATGTGTTCTCAAAAAAATCTTGCTTCGACTGCTCTAAACACTTGTAATTCTCTGCTCTTTTTTCCTATAATGTTAGTGGGCCTGACTGTGACTTGGAGCACAAAGCTTCCTTGTAAGAGTGTCTGGTATAGTGGAATAAGGGCTTAGAGAGAAATTAAGATACTTACACCAGAGCAATTGCATGAGGAATAATAAATCTTACTAAACCTGAACTAGCTTTGCAGGAAAGCATGGCATGACTTGTCACCCAAAGTGCATTATTTTTTAAGTCATGTGGTTTTTCTTCAATTCAGTCAGCTTTCCTGGAGCCAGAAATCCACACTGCCCACACAGTAGTGACAGCTGACTGAAGTATTTATTTGACAACCCTAAACCTCTTTAATTACCTGGTAAAATAGTGTCAGGATAGGAAGCATGTGAACCTCAACTTCCTTCTGATATATCAAATTCTCATATTTCATTTTTAGCTTGGAGCTTTAATAATTGCAGCCCTGTTAGTACTTGTGAACACTCAAAAGTGTTTATGTTGAAAGAATCTCCTGCAGGGTACTTAGATCCTAGCAGGTGGTAAGATTTTATAAGGTGCTGGGGTGTAAATTTCATTCTAAGTCCTTCTGAAATCACAGAATCACAGAATAACAGAATAAACTAGGTTGGAAAAGACCTTTGAGATCATCGAGACCAACCTGTGACCTATCATTACCTTATCAGCTACACGACGGCACTGAGTGCCTCATCCAGTCTTTTTTTAAACACCTCCAGGGACGGTGACCCAGCCACTTCCCTGGGCAGCCCATTCCAGCGCCAATCACTCTGTGGAGTATTTTTTTACTCATGATTCTATCTTCAGAACAAAACCCTCAGTTTGCAAACTCTGATCTCATGAACATGTGAACTCTTTCAGTTTTGAAACAAATCTTTATACATGTGTGTTTATTAAGAGTATTAATTAGGGAGTTTTTAAGTACCATCTATTTTATTCCAAAGGCAAATGTGAAAGTGCATCAGGACATTTTTGATCACCTTTTCCTGTAAACTACAATGTAACTGGCTGATTTGTGAATGATCTTCTCCTTATAGCTAAGGAAAGGTTTCTGTTTTGCTACATTCATGCAGCGGTACCAAGCTTTAAAATAATGTGTTGGGTGCTGCTGACCCAAGTAAGTCTGAGTAATACAGTGGGTTCTGTTTAGTTGTATTGCAGTCGCTGCGCAACTGACACCTCATGGAAATGATTGTATTCATTCAACACCAAAAATTGCAATGCCTCCTAAATTTTTTAATTAAAACACTCTTTTTTCTGTTTCTGCTTAGTTTTTGTGCAGAGCAATCAGTTACAGAAATTGAAAGCAAGGAATGTTACCTGCATGAGAGCATGCTATGCTAGTTACTCAAACTGCAGTCTAAAGAGCTCTCTCTTGCAAATATCTGTACAAGCTTCTAGTTTTACTGCCATGAGAGCATGCTATGCTAGTTACTCAAACTGCAGTCTAAAGAGCTCTCTCTTGCAAATATCTGTACAAGCTTCTAGTTTTACTGCCATTTTAGTCTTCACAAGACCAGGCTTATAACCACCTAGAACTGAGAATTGCTGTAAACACTGAATACTTTCAAGTCAGACAAAGAAAAGCCTGATCCTTTCCATGACTGTTGGCTTACATCTGCTTCATTGGAATTGCTGCTTGGCACCTCCCTGGATCAGATTTTCAGCTGACTGCTGCTGTTTACAATTGTACTATCGCAGCTTTTCACCTACATGGATGACATCCTGCCTTGCTCTCTTCACAATAGCAGACTCTAAACATAACAGCATCCTACGGGGATACAGCAGAAGAACAACACATCACACTTCCTTTTTACTCACCAGCAAGGTTTTACCATAAACCGCTAATCCTGGACAACATCTGAACAACAAATGAATAATCTGAATAGCATATGCTTAGAGGTGATGTGTTCACACAAATGAGACTAATACAAAGGTTATTCTCATAGATCTCTCGAAGCAGATAAACCTGAGTGTATTATTCTACAGCTTCTATTTTGCTGCCTGCAAATGACAACAGCATTTCCTTTGTTAGAAGTGCGAAGGACACGTTGAGAGTCAAAGAAATCAAACACAGTCTTAAAAAAATAATTTTTCCATCTTAAAAGTCTGCCTTGCTGATGGTAACTCAGTGAATTAATATGGTCTATACACTGATATATCTTAAAATGGAGCTTTTTAAACACACAGTCATGATAGTATAATATAACATAGAGTATCTGAAAATAAGCAGAGTAGAAATTTCTACCCATATTCTACTGTCAGTTTAAATTAGACCTCAGAATGGCAACATGTAGTATTTCAGTGCAAGCAACAATGAATAATATATCTTGATTTGATATCTATATGTAGTATATTTTTTTGTATATGCATGCACACACACACAAATTACCTGGCATAATAAATTCTAAAACTCTAGAAACTTTCAGTTGCTTTAATTCAGGCTAAATTCCTACCTTCAAGTGTACACCATAGGACTAAATTATCACAAAACTTGCATTACATACATTTTGATATCTTTCTATTGTCCATATTAACACATCTTGTATAAATATATACTTTGCCCTCCCTCTGTCTCTCTTTAAATCTGTATTTTTTAAATGAATGCAGAGTTGACACCATACTTTCCTTTGGGGCATACATTTACCACCACATTTCCCTAGTACTTAATCACAGTCTATAAGATGAACATGACACAAGTCGGGAAAATAGCAAAGTTATGTTATGGATTTATGGCAAAGGCTTCTTTTGCTTAAGAAAAGTTCTGAGGAATCCATAAGTGAATTCAGATTTGTCTAAAAACCAGACATCCTGCCAAAATTTTATGTAAAAGTCAGTTGCCATTCCTTCTCCAAAGCTCGTCCTTTTTTCGTTTACCAGCCTGGCCACACCTGAAAAGAAGTGGAGCATGCAGCAAGTAGAAATGCCAGAAGGAGGCACTTACCTTAATTTGATAGATGTCCAACTTGCATCACTCTCCTTTTTTGAAAGAGCTCTTGTCAGGATATCAAGATGCTGAGGTTATTTGCTTCCAGCAGTGTCCTGCCCATGACTCCCCCACTCAGCAGCCCTGGCAGGGCCCTGGAGAGAGAAGCAGGATTGTGCTCTGTTCACTCCCAGCAGCTTCACTGAGGCTGGGGCTCCTTTGAGCTCAATTAGTTCTAGATTGTTTGGCTAAATGGCAGCCACACTTCCTTCTATTCTTTCCCAACTTAGTTTTCCTGCCTCCAGTGGTGCTTTTTCCTTTCTTTGGACTATAAATAGGCCTGTCACAACACAGTCTATAGCAGTAAGGAAGGCAGGAAATGCATTTAAACAAAGGAAAGATCTTAGGGGGTTTTGCCCTCCCCTGCCAATGTAACTAAAAGAATTTGATAGGGATTGGTCTGCAGACACAGTTCTTTTTGCATGAGGAAAACACTTGTTCAAAAACATGTTAGGATGTCATCTTTTGTACTCCACAAAAAAATGGAGAGACACAGTAGCAGTAGGCCTTAGTCTCTTGAGTAATTATTACTTCCTTAAAGGATTTAATTATGGTTAAATATTTGAATTTCTTTGGGATTGGAGAGTTGGGAAAAGGATTTTTGTTTTGGCTTAGAAAAGAGGACAAAGTTGGCTAACATGCTTTAAGAAGACAAAATATGTCTTACAGGATGTGCAAATCTTCCATGGTTAAGAATGACGTTTAAGGTCTATCAATCTTCATTTTGTCTGAGTACTCTCTTCCTCAGTGGAACTTATCCTGCAGACTAGAAGGGTTTAAGCAAACTAAGTGTGCTTACATGCAGGGAAACAGAACTGTTGTGCATGTATTCAATGAAGATGGTTCTGCAGCTAAAGCTCCCAGATAGCAAATATGCTGAAATCCTCAAATATGTTCCACAAATTAATATGAGAAAAAGAATTATTTTGATATGCTTTTTTTAAAAATCAGAACTCTCAATATAATTATTTTCAGCTTAGTGGTTTTAAAAATACATACCAAGCTTCCAAGACTCTCTCAAGCTTGAAAAAAGAAATTAACAATTTTCACATTATACTCAGTTGAGACAGGAATATAGTGTGGTATTTATCCGTCTCTACCTCTTTGCCCCCTCTCTACATTTTCTGTTGTCAAGGGTACATGCCTTGCCTTTGCTTTATACAAATTAGGTAAATTGCTGTCAAAAAACTTTATGCTGCTTTTTATGTTGGTAGTTTTATGTTAGAACTGCTGTGTGTTTACTGAAGGCTCTAATGCATGGTTTGGGATTGGTAGTTATTTTAGTGGGAGGGTAGAGAAAAGAAAAGGTAGATGAAAAATCTTTCTTCTCTTTAAGATTTATATCTGAAATATACATGAGGGGTCACGCTGAAGGTGGTGAGAGTTAAGGACCCGTGGCACTTAAGGAATCTGGAGAACATTAAACCTTTTGTTTCAGACATGATGTAGGCAAGGATCCTGATGGTTAGCCAGTGTGCTGTTTTACATACAAACTAGTAGATCTGTATTAATCTTAGGTAGACTACACGATGCCAGAGCAGTTTATATAATACTCATCTTTAGGAAAGTGCCTGCCTTGTTGAGAACTTTGCAAAGATCCTGTCTGCCATGACAAGAATGTGAATGTTTATGAAAAAGAAGAGACATACAAGTGGTGTGTGAATAAATATTGTTGATTTTTTGAGAATTAATATTAATTCAAGACCAAGGTTTTCCTTGAAAGTGCTTTTTAAAAATAAAGTTAAACCAAAATGGAATGTTCCAAGCAAAACTCCTTTCAAAATCAATAATTTAATATATAGAAGGACCTGAAAGTTACGATATTTATGGTACTTTTTTCTTGTGTTAATAATCATATTTAGGAGACAGGTAGAAAGCCTTTGGAAGATTTTCATCTTTACAGATCATGTCCTACAAATCTGACTAAGAGAAATATAATTCTTTGTAGTGAACAGTGGATCAAATATTGACTTCAGCTGAAACATGTAACCAGACTTTGCTTAAAAGACTCCATCATGGAGATGTCTGAAGGCCAGCTGCAGTCTTTCTGGCTCTTTTGGACCTCAGATGAAGGCTGAAGGATTGGCAATGTGTAAAAGTTGACTGAGCAGCTGTGGAATAGGCCTTACTAACTCTGTTTCTGCAAAGTTGGTCTCCACAGTATAACAGCACTGAAAAGCAAAGCTGCTTAGCAGTAATAAACTTGCACGTACCTTTATTCAGATGTAGTTCACTTGAAATCTTAAATCCTCTCAGTGAGTTACTAGTGGTTACAGACTTGAATTTGCATCACACGTGCTCTGTGTGCTGTTAGCACCAAGCAGTGCCAGAGCCCTGGAGAGGCTTAGTCTGGAATAGTGGCTTGCCTTGTGCCAGCACCGTGCCAGTAGAGCCCAATTGCACAAGCCTGCTTGCACTGATTTTACTGGTAGCCTTTCTTTCAAAACCACACACATATTTTCTCAATGTTATTCAAAACACCTCTAAACATTAAAAATAGATTGCAAGGTTAAAGCAGAATTACTCTCTTCAGTCATTCTGCCTTTGCACACTGGAAAAATTCTCACCCAGTGTATAAACTTTCTTGGTCCCACTTCACCATTTCAGCCTTGAGGAGATTCTGTCTTGAAAGAGATCTTCAGAGTTTTCACTAGAGACTTTCCCCTGGGAATTGATGAGGTAGCTGGTGGAGCCACCCAAGAGCTTGGAGCAGGGTGAGAAATTGTTGCTGAGGGCAGATGCTTGTAAAGTGCAGTGAATTTTCCCCATGTCAAAGCTGAAGAGATGCATTTTCTCCGACAGCCTCATTTCTACTTGTCCTGATGCATTAGTCTCTAGGACAAACAATGACTGCACAAGCAGATACAGGGTAACACTGTGGTGCCCACAACTTTTGGGGACCTGCTTGGTCCCCTGGAATTCAAAGCAGTTCATTTACATTCTGCGCCCTAAAAATACATGTGTGTGTGCATGTGTTACAGACATAAACAAACACTTTCTTTTCAGTGAGTTTCTCCGTGCAGACGCAGCTTCTTCAAAGTAAAGAGAACCATGAATTCCTCACCACAGAAAACTTAAGACTGAGTTATTGCATGGCAGCATGACAAAAGGACTTCTTTTTGCTGGACACCTCAGAGGGGATTTGCACAAATATTGATTTCTACCACTGAGCCACAAAAATGAATTTAGATGCCTTGATATGCTCTTCCCTCACCACTCCACCTCCCCTACAGCTGATAGCTGTGTTAGTTTTAACTCTGCATCTGGCTTTTAACAATTAGAATGCTAACAATGGTATCCAAACTCCCATGAAAGTGGAATACGCAAGTTTTTCAGTACAGCTTCCAAAATAAAAAGCTGAACTACCTGAACCTTCTTCTCTGCTTTCATGTTGCCCCTCCCTTGCACTGCTGAGCAGCGTTGTGTAATGACACTCTTTCCACTGACATCAGTGGAAATGGGTTTGACATCAATTCAGCATGAGCAGGGAAGCACACTTTAGTGCCTGTAATTCATTAAGTAGCTTGAATCCCTTATTTTGTTATTCTTGTTCCTCTTACCTCCTCAATTGTCTCCTTCTTGCCTTCACATTTTATTGCCTGGTGGAATATGCTGCAAGAAATTACAAAACTTTTCCTGGTAAAACTATACAGAGGAAGAAACAAAGAACTAGTTTTTAACTTCTATAGCTCTTGTTTAGTCTACCTGACTTAACACCATGGAAATCACTTGTCTCAGTAATACTGAGTAAATTATAAGAACTTTCCTTTTGATTTCTGATTCTGTCAAACACAGATGGTCTTTCCGGACTGCAGTGCAGGCTGTGGGCCAGATCCCCAGCTTCTACAAATTGGGGTTGCTTCATCAGCTTCAGTGGAGTGACACTGATTTGAGCTGTCTGAGGAACCCTGCCAGTTGGTTTTTATATATCTGTGCCAATTCACAGCAGCTGAGGAGCTGTGAGTTTAAGGGCCTTTCTAATTGTAGCTTATGTTCAGTGTATAGAAGATTTATTGGTTTTCTTCCCTCTGCCACTCAAGCAAATCATCAAAACACATCCCAAAGATCTGCTGCTTACAGCCATGGGGCAAGGTGAAGAACTGTTCATGGTGATCTTAAAAAAAGGAAGGGAAAAGCACAGGTCAGACTCAGGCGATGTGTCAACATACAAGTAGAAGACTGATTGTCTCCCCAGTGTGTTTGTGACCTCAGGAGTTTAGCACAGCTGGGGGCTGTAATCCCTTATCCCATAACCTATCTCTCTATGCTTTTGATTGCTCACATATATCAAAGAAAGAGTGATTATACATTTTACAGCTAGTGCATCCCTGGCAAAAATACTTCCTACAGGAACTGGTTGACTTTTTTATCGTTGCTAGAAGCTGTGTGTACATCATTTTACTTATCCTCACAGTCAGATATAGATTAGGGAAGAAAATATTTTATATTGGCTAAAATCTTTCTACTTTTTGTTTGGGTTATAGAATTAGGTTCTTATTTATGCTAGTTTCACTTAGTTACAATTCATTGACCAAGATGAGTTACTTTCCCCTATATGTCTGTATGAATTTATTCTCCTGTGGTTCCTTTGCCACTATGCCAAGAGGCATAACCAAATGCTGACCAAACGTTTTTGGATTTCAAGATGTTGATTTCCTGCATCTGCCAGAACAGGGGAGACAGGTTAAGTTAAGTTGCGCTAAATGTCTTTGTGTGGGTTTATGGAAAGATTGCAGCCCAAGTCTTTTTGCTGCCATTTGAGGTAGGGCAGCCTGTTCTAAATGGCTTTTTGGGGTACTGATATGCAGTTCTTTATTGGAGTCTGAGTCACGGTGACAAACTTGTGCTCTTCTGCTAGCATGGTGGGTTGAACACCAGAAATCCTACTGGAACACATGCGAGGAGGGGAGATGACTAATTTGACTGACACAAGGTGACATTTCTTCAGTGCCAAATATCTCTTGCTTGCACCTGTCTTGAGAGCAGCTGATTGCTGCAGTCTCCTCTTCTAGAGGAAGAGGAAGAGCTGCTCCACCGGCATTCCCATCAGGTGCTGTGATAGCTGTCACCTCCTGGCTGGTCCTGGCTGGCCGTCATCCGGCCCTTGAGAGTGCCCTGAGGACAGGCATATAGAGAGAGTCCCAAATCATGAGGTTTATTCAGTGACATCAACGATCACAGTGGGTATCTGTTTTGTTATGTTGGGAAGATGAGAGTTTATTCCTTTTTTTATTTAGGAACTGTTCCAGAGCAGTTAATGCTTTCCCTGTCTCCTTATCCTGCATGTATGAGCTAGATTTACATGAACTAGACCAGCTGTTCTCAGCCTGGGGTAGGAATTTTGTTATGCAGGGAGATTAAACGGTTTGTTTTTCATGCATCAGGAAGAGCCACCTCAGAGTGTTAGTCAGCTGGACCTGTTAGGTGCCAACTTCTACCTTAGGCTGATGGCTGTTTTAATAATAACCATTGTTACACTTAATTGCTCTGCGGGAACTTTCAACTTCTAGCATGCTTTTTTTTTAATGCTGATTTTGGGCTCAGGCTTTTCAGTTCCAGCTATGTTCTTCTTTTTCCGGGGCTTCCCATTCCTCCCGTAGCAGAAACACAAATTCTGTCTTCTTGGAACTGTTTCTTAAGACCACTGTTTGCCTCTAGGAGCTGGAGCTTTCCTTCATATTCCTTAAAGGAGGACAGCGCGGCACAGCAGGTGCTGCGCTGACCTCTAGTGACAAGTCAGGGGGACAGAAAGGATCTTTGCTGCTCAAACCCGCCAACAGCAGCTTCCCTCGGAGCACCCCACTCTCCTGCAGTGTTCAGCCCAAACAAATCGTAAGGGCTTGATCTCTCCTACTGTATCTCCAAGCCTTTATCATGTTTGCTTAAATTTCTGTCCAGTTGTGGAACAGCTGGTGTCAGACTCAGATCTTCTGCTGGCTGTGCAATGGGAGAATTCTATTGACTTTTATTAGCACTTATTAATTATAAAATGAACAAATTTTGCAAGCTGATGATATTCCATTCCACTTATGATCCTACAATAAAATTATTTATATGAAGATAACATAACCCTCGAAACCTGGAGTTTAAAAAGCTGTTTTGACTTTTACATTTTGCCTTTTAATTACATTTAAGTCCATGTGTCTTGTTGCCAACAGGGGAGTTAGAAGGGTTCAGTGAGATTCTACTTGTTACGAAACACAGAGAAAAATTTTATAATTATCAAATGTCTCTAGGGCTGCTAGATGTCTTTCAAAAGGTTTTAGAGACTTCATGCCTCACAGTTTTAAATTGTTTTTTAAATTTTGAAGTGCCAGAAAATCGCTTATAAACTAGGAGTAGAGTTAATCCTTGTGTGAATCACTGAAATCAGTTGAGTGCACTTAAAATAGAGTTGCACCAAAATTAGGTGGGACAGCCTTCATATTAACAGATACTGTCAACTGTACTTGTACAGAGCAATGAAGAGATGATAGTGGAAAAAACCACAGGGAACTAAACCAGAGGTATTAGAAGTGAATCAAATTGTGAAGGAGACTCTGCAGGGACCTTTTGTTTGGCCTGCCCTTGGAGATCGGTAGATCATGTGCAAGAGGCTCTTGTTCAAGGTCCTTGCCCTTGAGTCCTGGATGCTCCTGGGTCTCTAGGACCTGTTTTGAGTTAGGTGTTTAGGCAGGGAAAATACCCCTAGTGTTGGATTCTCCTAGACTATTGTCCTTAGGGTACACATTTACAAGTGTTTTGTTAGGTCTCATATGTTTAGATGTAATGTTTTTAGCAAACACTCAAACATAAACTGAATTTTACTAGATGAGGTAAGGGCCATTTTGGCTAAAAATAGTTATTGCTGCCTTCTGGTGGAATAACCCAATACCAGAACTATTGCAAATGTGAAATGAAAATATATGTCTGAATGCAATATGTACTCAGCAGTGAAACCCTCAAAAGCTCCCTATCATCTGCTTTGGTTTATATCCAGTGTGCTACAATGAACCAACATTGCAATCAGTAATACAGCTAATGTAGTTTCTCTTTTTTCTTAGCAGCCTAAGTGAATTGAAAAATATATTTTTTTAAAAGATGTCTAATCATGAGCAAATGTGAATGAAAATTCTGTGCTCATTCAGCTCACTGTTGTGCAAAGCAAAGGATTTCCCTTTCCTGTCTTATTTTTGCAACTTCCTTATTCTATGTTTGCTGTTCAGCTCAGTTTGATGATGCTGCAGGCCAAAGAACACATTCATTGCTAAAGGCATGTTTGAAAGTTCTTGGTTACAGTAAAAGAAGGACAAAGATGTCACCTCTCTCTGCGTAGTTTTGTTACTTAGCAGTGGTGGCTTCTATTCCTGTGAGGAGAGGGATCACTGTGAGGGAAATGATCGGTTTACCTTGGTGGAAGGTTTTCCTAAGTACCGGAGAGTAGCTATCAATTTCACCACATGCCAAATCTTTATTTAGAGACTGAAAACTACTTTTGTGGCCTCCAATGCCAATGAACAGGAAGGATGGGATACATGAGATGCTGAGGCTTTGGATCATGAGGAAATGACAGGATGTACTGGAGGCAAAATAGCAAAAGCGGGACTTCAGTGAAGACAGCTCCTGGAGAGGGGTATCAAATGGAACAGAAAGGGGGGAATGCCCCTGGCCAGACTGGCCAGAGCTGAGCTGGATGGCTGCCTGCAGCAAGAAGGACAGGTGTGTCACAGCCTGAGAATGGTGCCCACTCACAAAGTTACAGGAACTGCCCTGATAACAGTAAAGTTTCATCCAGTTTTAGTTGAAAACAAACAATATCCTGCTGGGGAGGGATTTTGGAACAGCTCTTACCCACTCTTGTGGGCAGCTACTGCCTGGATAAGAAGTGGCAGAAATTGAACTTTTAATGTGAAAAAAATAAAAAATCTGCTTAGCTGCACTCAAAACTTTTCTGCCAGAGACATTCCTCATTAAACACACATGGTGGGATTTTTTTTGAAAGAGCTTGGCACAGCCTTTTCCCTGCTCCCACTGGAATCCATGTAGGTGCCACAGGTTTCAGTGGGAGGAGAGCTAAATCAATATGGAGTGCTTTGGAAAAATACAGCTCAGAATGGATCCTGGCAGCCTGAGTAGATAGGGATTGGAGGTGATGCTGAAATTGTCACGTAGAAATTTTCCATGCTGGCTAGCATTACCCTCTCCATCCTCCTTGGTTCAGAGCTAATGGAAAGCAGTGTGTGGCAAAGCCTGACTTGAGGGGAAGGGAAAGTCAGTGCTGAATAAAATAAGAATACTCTAATTTCCTCCCTCCTCTGTGTCTTCTGTCAGGACAAAAATTGCAGAACTTCCCTTCTTCCTGAGGTTGCCACTTAACTCTTCAAGAACATATGTGTTAACTGCAAACAACAGTGCACATTGTGCATACTGCTCCTTCTGGATGGGATTCTCCTGATGTGGGCTGAGCAGGCTGGTGCTCTGTTGTCTCCAAAGTGCACCTGGCACATGCTCAGGTGTGGGAGAAGTAGGGGTGGAGGTCATGTTCCCTCTGTCCCGTTACCTATCTCCCATAAGGATAGGCAGAAGAGGCTGCTATGCTGGGTCACAGCCTGGTCTCATGGAAAAATATAGCTTGGAAGGGACCTCTGGAGGCCCCAGATGCAATCTCCTACCTTGGGCAGGGCAAACTTCAGAGTTCAGGGAGGTTGCTCAGCTGCTGAGGCACAGAAGTAATTTCTCCAATCTAGAGGGGAAAGAGCAAAGCGATCGCAGGCCTCAGACACATGTGAGACAAAACATGCAGCCTGAAGACTGTCAAAATATCCATCTAGTGATCCAGTGGTCTTGAAGGAAATCTGGCATAGCTGACATTCTGTATTTCTTTGGCTTATGTCATTCTGTCCCCATCAGGCAGTAAAATCTCTGACTAATACAGGCTGTTTCATTACATGTTCTCTTGTTGGTGAGGGGCAGGGTGGTGTTTGGGTTCAAGATCTTGCACAGCTGTGTCAGCTCTGGGGGTGGTGCCTCAGATGGGTCCAGATTTTCTAGTCCTTCTGTTCTGTGAGGCTATTCCTGCAGTTGAAAGTAGTGACAGTAGGCCAGTCCTGCAGCAGCCACTGTTACTCTCACAAGGTGACTGTCACTCACTGAGAAACCTTCAGCAAGTGGCTGGTTTTTCTCATTCCCTCAGTTATTCTGCTTCTCTTTTGGACACATTGCATTCAGCTTCCCTAGGTAAACTTCAGATCTTCTGATAGAAAAACTATACAAATACCAAATAAACACAGAATCACAGAATCAATCAGTTTGAAAAAGACATCTGAGATCATTGAGTTCAACCTATGATCAAACACCACCATGTGAACTGGACCATGGCACTTACTGCCACATCCAATCTTTCCTTAAAACACCTCCAGGGACAGTGACTACACCAGTGGTGGTCTCAGAAGTGATCAGTGGCCTCTGTTACACACAGCAATTCACCCCTTCTTTGCCTGAATGGCTCCTTAATAACTCCCTTGGCTTGCCTGGTGTTAGAAGAGGCCCCAGCAAGCACAGACTGCCCTTCAAAGTGGGTGGCATTGTTAAAAGAACAATACTGTAGTGTCTTCTAGAGGCAGCAGCAGGGTTCCTGAGTTTGCCATCCACTTTGAAGGAATGCACTGTGGTTTAATTGCAGCCCAAATCAGGCTTATGACATGCTCTAATTGGGTCTGTCACCTTTCTTTTTGAGCAATTAAGAAAGTGCCAAAGCCAGGAACCCCTCTCCTGTCAAATTCAAATTCAACCCCCACGAGGGTAATGATCAATGTGAGCTAATAGGTCATGACAACTCCTTTGGTGCCTTTAGCATTTTAGGACTTCTCTTAGTCAGGAATTTACTTGAGTATGTCAGTTGCCACTGACTAACTGAATATCTGTCATGACTATGAATTCTGTTTCTTGGATCCAAATGATCTGTCCAGCTGTGAGAGTTTTTTTTCCCAAGGAATGTTAGTGTTCACTTTGATAGTTTTAACACCAGCTAATTTTTTCACTGAACAGCATCCCAACATGAAACTATCTGTTCATATCAAATGTCTTTCCAGCTGAAATGCACGTAACTCCAGTTCCATAGTAATTTCATTCTCATTAACACAGCAGCATTAAAAGGGAACTAGCAGAATTCAGTTCTGCCATGTCAGCAATTTTATTTTTTGTAGCAAGGAAATGTCTGCCTGCAAAAGGACTGATTTTTTTTCTAGAGATCCATATGTATGCATAAAGTATTGGTGCCATTTGGTATAAATTGTAATCAGTTCCAGATTCTGCTGTACTCAGAAACTTGAATCATGGAATTGTACGTGGTGGTTTCTGTATTTTGAAAGCTCTCACCTAAACCGCAGCTCTTGTAACAACTAAAATGGCTACACCCATGGTGTCCAATCCCTTGCCTTAATCATGTTAAGAAAATGTTTGTTTAACTATAAATCAAAATTGTATTCCTAAGCCCTGCAGCTTTTCAGGTGAAATGACAGAACCAGCCCTGCTACACTGGGGCATAGTAGGTGGGCTCAGAGGCTGAATTTCACTTAAATTCCTTCAATTGTGGTTCCTTTGTCAAAAGCATTTCTGAAGGCCTGGAGCCAGGCAATATGGAATACTATGCACTGGGATGTAAGTGGGATTTAGGCTGCTTGGTCTGCTTTTGGCTCCCTGCACGTGTTTTAAGGCATATTAGAGGTACAAAGAGGTGGAAGGGAAAGGCACAAGCATGCACAAAGTCTGCTGCCTGCTTATACAGTGTCTGCGATTGATAGAAGTGTGGCTGTAATGAGGACATGGCTACTGAACCAGCAGAATCTTTCAAGCTTCATTCAGGGCTTGGGTCAACTGCTGCCCTCTTGAATTGGGTAGGGGAGATGGAAGATGGCTGGACACACCAAAATGTTTTTTGTGAATTGCTGCCAACAGACACTGATAGGCCAAGAGATGGTTTATGTTTGCTGGGGGGATTGTTTTCTATGGAACCAGAGTCAGCATAAGCCCTCACTCTGAACCTACTGGTAGCTCTCAATGCTGTGACCAATTTCAACCACATCTATAAGGCAAACTAGAGCAAAAGGCCAGCACAGTCTGAGGTCTGTGAACTTTGATGAACAGCTAGAGACAAAAGACCCAACTAATCCTCCCTGCTGAGAGCATGGACAACACTTAGTTTGGCAGCAGTTGTGCCAATGCATCTGCATCTGTCAGCCTGTCGTGGCACTCACACCTACAAATGGGTGCTACCTGTGGATGGATTGATGGAACACTGGGATGCTAAAAATCTGAGGCTGGGGAGAGAGCTGCAGTGGTGGCTTGGGGCCTAGGCTGTCTTACAGAGATGAACACAGCTGGTTACTGAAGCAGGAGGAGGTGGGAGTCAGGAGAGCACTGTCTTGTCTAGGAATTTTCATGGTGGCTGAAAGCAGCCCAGGGCTCATCCTGAACCCAGTGAAAGGTTGTAACTGTGACCCTGCTCTTTATCAAGATCATAGGATTAACCTTGAGCAGGACAACTAAGAGCTCTTTAGTTACAGTATTCACTAATAAGACTAGACCTTCCTTCCTTCTTCCTTAACCACAGCAGGTAAGAAAGAATTGTTTTTGTGTAATTATAGACCAGCTCTAGTGTTTATAGACCACCTCTTTCTGACTAGAAGAGTGACCTGCCCTCCACCATCTCCCACCTAATTCTAGAAAAGTCAACAGAGTTGGGCACTTCACAAAGAATCTCTTCCCTAAAGCTCCCTCTTTCCAGAGTTTTATTGATAATGTTTTACTGCATTTTAACAGTATCTCCACTAGTCCTAGTGTCAGGTTCCAGCAGATAGAGAGAAGGGTCCTGGGAAGGACAGATGGTACTGCACATTTACAGTCACATGGACTTCAGTAAGGTCTACTGTAGTGTGCAGAACTGAAAGGAATACAATTTAGGATATTTTTGGTTCAGCAGCTGATCTGAATATTGGAAAATAAATTTATTTCAGAATCTAAACAAGTTTGTTTGGGTGGAGTTTTTTTTTTGGTGTGTTTTTTTTTTTTGTGAAATGAGAAATAATAACCTAATTTTTTGACAATTGAACCAAATTTGACTCCCATTTAAAAATCATAAGTTATCTTTCTTTTAATGCAGGGTAGGTCTAAAAGACACAGCAAAACATTTCATTTAAAAAATGTGAAAACGACCTGTTTCAGGATTTCTGAAAGAAACTCCTTCACTCTGGAGGTCAAAGTGAAACATCTGTCAGTCCCCTAAGCTCTTTCTGTCCTTCCACTGAAAAATAAGAGCTGATGGGAAGGTACAGTTCATGAAGAAAAGGAAATTCTCCCCCTTCTCCTCAGTATTTCTGAAAACCAGGCCATCATACTGTAGAGTGTTATTTGCAGATTTAGTGGGAAACATGCCTAAACCAAGAAAGAAAAAAAAAAAAATCCATGTGAATCAGCTTCCAAGTCAAACAGTTTCTGTAGGTCTGTGTTTGAAATCTTCCCCCTGGAAGCCTGACTTCAGGCATTAACTAATTCAGATTCTGGTCTTATTAAAACAGTATGAGAAAGAAAAACCAGCCAGATAACTCTCTAAGACTATTGTAATGTAAATTAAATCTAGTACTGTAAACACCTGAGGGCTGATTCTTGTAAAACAAACACACACACAAAAAAAAGGAAGGGGGGAAAAAAGCCAAAATTAATACTTTTTTTCTACAAAAAGGTGATTTTATTGAGTTTTAATATACAGCTTTAATATGTTAGGGTAATCATACAAGATCTCTCTTGTGTTCAATTTACACATTACAATAGAGATGTGAGCTAAAATCTTTTGGTTTAATGTACAAAAGGAATCCAATGTTGTCCACTAGCAGCTTTGAACTTGGCAAGAAAGGTTCTAAAGACTTTAAGTGCAGTAACAACCATACAGAATACAAAATGCATATAAGGACTTTTTGCCAAGGTATATAAACATTTGAAAACAAATGGTGCCTGCTCCACAGGGCAGACAACTTGCAAATTAAAAAAAAAGTCACTGACCAATGTTCCAGGGAAGGAGGAGCATCACCCTGTGTAACAGTTCTTATAAATGGACTAACAATATCTGTATCATAGAATTTGTAATGATCAGGAAAAAAAAAGGTCTGAAAAGAAACAGTAGGCAAGGAAATGAACAATCAAAAAATGACATAGTAATATAAAATATTTCCATCACTATTTAAATGCCAAATTAATCAAGCAATAGTAAAAAAAATCCAAAACAAAACAAAAAAACCCCAATAAACAAAGCTCTTCTGTTTAAAATAACAGCACTGTTTTTGATTATTTTCAAAGATTTTTTTAATGAACACACTATATACTTGTTTCTTTCATACAGAGCAATGTGTTCATTTGGTCTGTCACTTCAGTGAAGCTGATAAACAACCAACCCATCATCACATCTTACCTTTGACACATTTTAACCCTTTTCTCTCCTTTTGTTTGCTACTCTGGTGCCTTCTCTTCTCAAGTTAAATACTTTTCTTCCTTTCCTTTATACAGTGCAGAGTATATGGGCTTAGGATATGGAGATTTTTCTCTACTCCAGTTCACTCTCTGGTTCTGAGTTCAGTGGTGTGCAGTAGTTTGGCTTGTCTGAAGGCACGTACCCAGGAAGACACAAACACTTGTAGGACCCTTCTGTGTTGATGCATTTGGCATTCTTGCAGAGGGACATCCTGTTGTTCAGCTCATTGCACTCATTCACATCTGCAAAAAGGAGACATCAAAAGACACATGCACTCAAGTCTGGTGTGTAGTTAATACTCGTTTAGTTCCAGCATTGTTAGGACTAGAACAACCTGTACAAAAGCCCTGAGAACTTTATTTTCAGTTCCAATTGGATGGAATCAGGCTGGGTCAAAAGCTCTAAAAGATGAATTGGGAAGAGGTGGAAGTTATCACAGGAAATCAATAGGGTATTAAAGGGCCTTAAACTGTTAGATTACCACGTCCAAATGCAGCCTAGCTGCACAACAAAATTAAGTAACCACTTACAGGTGTTTATCTGATGACTGAAAAGTGACTTTTAAGAAAGAAGGTCTAAGTTTTTAGCATAACATCTGTACTTTACCGACTCAATACTTTAGGAGCTGCTGGTGTTGTCAACTGAATCGTTGTGAAGGGCAAACTATCTGCACTCAACATCACACAGCTTTAGCCTGACATGCACAGCAGCTACATATTTTCTTACTAGGGAGGCCAGCTTGCCATAAAGTCCTGAAGATTACAAGGCATGCAAGCAGCTTCTCATCATAGAGCTGGGAGATTCCAGCTGTGTGTCACAAAACATGATGATAAACAAGGTTAGTGCAGACCTTAAAGTGAAATAATCCCACTATTTGTACTAGGCTTCTACACTGAGGGGTGGTTGCTCTGCTTCATCTTCTCATTGACGTTTGCTGTTCCCATGTTTAGCTCTTTTAATTGAAGATACAGATGTCTTGGTTAGTAAACATGCAGATTTAGTAGTTTGACAGTGAGAGACATAGTTGAGTCTGTTGACTGTTGAAATCTGTGAAAATCAGGGGCCAAACTTCACCAACTGGTTATCTGCATATTTAGGCAATCACTCTGACTCCACTCTAAAAATCTACTCCTAAAACCACTCTTCTGCTCTGGATCCATTTCCATCCTCCTAGCTTACTAAAGACCGAAGAACATTTGGTCTGTACATTAAAATCTTGATATAAGTTTAAGCTTCATTCCATAAATGTGTCTGTTCACTTCTACTCTCTTAACTGAACACAGCTGTAATGACCAAGATGCACTGAGGAACACCAAGGTATTTTTGTAACAGTAATTACTGGCCTTTGCAGTAAATAAAACAAAGCTTGGATCTTTGATACAATTCAGGTGATCACATCTAACCCCTTTGTTGGAGGCCTCCTAAGGTCAAGTGACTGAATAAACTGACAGACTACCAGGAGATAAGAGGTGATGTAACAGGTGATATGCCATCCTCACCAACGCAAGTCATTTTGGCCATGTCCAGGTGATAACCATCAAAGCAGTCACAGGTGTAGCCTTCCTGGACTCTTACACATCGGCCATTTTCACATCCATTCAGAATACCACATTCCTCTGCTTGAAGCTCCTCAAAGCTGTTCAGGAAACCTGGGAGGAGAAAAAATTGCAAACAAGTAGGTTACAAAGCTATTGAATCAGTATACCCAAATATATAGTGAAGAGTCTGAAATTCTCTCAGAAGTTTACTGGAATGTGACTTGACTTTGCAGAAAATAGGTCAGCTTTAGCAGAGCTACACCACCTGGAGTTTTAAAAGTACCAGAAAAGTGCTATGCTTCAAGATGGAAACTGAAAAACTTGGTTAACTCTTAAGTTTTGTGTTAAAAAATCTGCGATTTTTTTTTCTGTAGAATGAAAACTCCATAATTTGTTTGATTTTTAAAGAGTAAGTCAGTGTTTTCTAAATAGTACCTTTTATTTCAATTGTTATGTGTATCAGCCTTCAAGGAAACAAGTGGTCACACAATTTGGGATAAAAGTTTCTTTAAAAAGGATTGTAGAAAAATAAGGTGTGTGTGTAGAGGGGTTAGAGATGCTTTATAATTTATCCAGAAGAAAACATATTAAAAAAAAATCAATCCCAGCTGCCATAAGGAAAATAAGAAGAAATCAGAGACTGCTTTCCTGTTGTGGTTTTTTGTTAACAGTCCTTTGGCTTGTGCTTCAGTGACTGCTGCCAGTACAAATACCTATAATCTACCAATTCCTTCTTGTCATAATTCTAGATGGTGAGCAGTCAAAGCTCAAAGAGTTGAGCTTTTTTTTTTTTTTTTTTAACCTCTTATACAAAGAGTTGTCTTTGTATTCAGTAGTTTGCATAATGCTTTTTGTGCTCCCTGCCTTAGGGCTTTTGTGACAGTTATGCTTTTATATATACGGAAGGATTTATACTTACAAAATTATTTTACATTTTTACATGTTCAGAGATTGTCTCTAGGACTGAATTGCTCCTGTAAGTCTTAGAGTTTTTTTCACTAGCTTTCTGCTCAGGGAGTAATGATGTAACAGGACTGCAGATGGCAGCCCATCACATCAAACAGACTTCTGTGGAAAAAGCTGAGAATGTTTGAGTCATAAGTTTAATAGCACAATGAATATATGGAGGGGAAATTGGAGCTGGAATGCAATAGAGTAGGATATATCTCCCCATCTGTCCTGTAACAGGTAGTGGCTCCATCAACAAGCCAGCAACTTATTGAAAAAGTTTACTGATTCATATTGCAACAGCTGTAATACATATATTTGCTAAGCTACCTAGGAATATGAATTTCTCACTTCCTTATGGGTTTTTGGTTTTTTTTTCTCTTGTCTTTTCTTATTTACTCCATCCTGTCTTGGTCCTTGAGGCCCTCTTTTCTACTGACATGCTTTTGCCTTTCCTACTCTGCCCTTTCTATATCTTCCTCCATTTAACTTCCACACTACCATTTCCACTCCCCTTCTCTTTGACTACAAATACTGTTTCTATCCTGGATTTTCTAGCATAGTGGGCTTCTTAGTAAGGATCAAGCTGGTCAGTAATAGGCTGAGTAGATTCTGAAGACACTGAACACATAATGTGATGTAAGTACTTGCTGACAGATGTCACATCTCAAGAGCATTTATAATACACAGGATGCATACAGGTGTACATTAAATGGGAAACATTGCAGTCTTTTCCATGAGCCTTGTAAATCACTTCTCAGTGCAACAGTATTGAGGATATTAAGCACTGTCATGATGCAGGTAACCAAGTTTCATTACTTGCTGGAGTCCTCTGGCAGAGCTTGCAGAGGGCTCAGGAGAGACTTTTAAAGTAAAGACCTTTTCTAATTTAGAAAACAGTGCCAAGAAAGGGAAAAGTGTCCCCCCAAATACACAGATATTTTTAAATTAATAAAGCACATAATTTATTAGACATATAGCTTATATGTAGGTATATATGCATGTGCATAAACGTATGTACACACAAATATACATATGTCATAAATATGTATGGCTCTGTCATAAATACAGTATTTATTTAACTGGATAAAACTAAAATATATATCACTTCCAGCAAGTTCTACTTCACAAAATATACTCTAGTTGAAAACAGCTCAATGGGATCTGCATTGTAATTCTGAGGTATGTGTTTGCTTCTGTAGAAACTGATGGCACAATGACAAATATTACACTGAAGTACATGGCCCTGCCATGGGATGGGATGTATTGTTGTATTCCTCACACAGCCTGCAGCAGGACTGTGTTCTTGAAGTCTCTGATGCTCTAAACAGGATGGCCCATCTGATTCAGTGATAGGATGGGAGTAAGAGCCATGAGCTCTTATTCCTCTGTCCCTAAGAGGTTGGAACTAGGTGATCTTTAGGGTCCCTTCCCACTGAAGCCATTCTATGAAGTGGTCTCAGTTGTGAATTCAAAACTTTCCACAATTTATCATATTTATTTACCACTAAATTATGTACCTTGTTTATACCTTGTGAAATGCCTCTTTCCAGATTAACAGTACATTAACATTGCTTACTCAGTCATTGTTCTGGGTTTTTCATTGTGTAATCAGTAGTTTTCAGCTGTGTGACATTTCAGTTACACATCAACACTCAGTAACACTGACTGGGGAAGAGCATAGTAGCAACTTGCAGGCCATGTATAGGTAAAGCACAAAAGTTACCAGATCCTTCAGATATCTTCCACTTCTCTTCTCTAAAACTGTGATAAAATATTCTGGACTTGTACAGGGTGCCTGATTTTGAGGAAGATGCTGAAATCTGTAAGCATTTCTCTCCTGCAAATTTTAACAGTGAGCTGGGCCTGACCCAACATAAAGAGCCCTGATATTCCTCAAGTACAAGGGAGATGCTGTGTACAATCCCTCACACCCTGCTTGGCAGCCCATAGCAGCCAGCCTGAAGTCCATACATATGTGTATTCTCTGATCACACTGTGCTGTACATTTGCTCTGTTAAGCAAGAATTACTTGCATGCTTTCATCTCACCCATGCAAGTTCTGCTGGGAAATCATGGAAAGATGAAGAAGTTTTTTTTCTTTTAAATTAAATGCACTCTGGAGAAATCTGTCCCATGCTCCGAAGGAAAATCAATTTGTGAGAAGGAAAACTGGCAAGCCTTTTGACCCTGAGCTGTAAAGCTGTTGGTAAACACAAATTTAGTACACTTGGCACAAACTGTTTCACTAGATTAAAAATTGATTGTACTCTGAGCCCAACTGGACTCTTATACAAACCTGGCTCTTGAACTGGAAGACCTGACTGAAAGATAGTGTCATAGGAATAACCAAAGCATAAATAGGCCACACTACCCAGAAGCAAAGAGAAGAGGGAAACTGGCTACAGGGAAAAAAACTGAAGCAAAAATCTCATTTCAAGATTTTTATATAACAGGGAATCTTGCTTACGGTCTTCAACAAAGTATGGATTGGTTTCTGGAGTGTAGTGCTCCTCGAAGTCAACTAAAGCATCCTGTCCATATGGCCGCCGAGATCCTGGAACAGGAATGTTGCACAGCTGGGCGTAATCCTCTGAGGGGGGAAAGAAAATAAGATATAAAAGTAAACACACTTGTAACACAGGCTGCATTACATTAGTCCCAGTGAGCTGTGGTTCATATTTGCTGGAAATAAACTTATCTTCCTAGAAATGCCATAAATCTGCAGAAAAGAAAATTTCCAGAAAGCATTCTCTCTTCAAGAAGGATGTCATTACAGTGTTAATGAGCCAAATATATACTATTAAGTCATAATAGGGATAACACCAGGGATAGATTTGAGTCAATAACTGTACAAAAAGTTATAGGTCAGGTTCTTCTGCTGTGCACAGGAAGCAAGAGCTGAGGGATGCTGTGTATCCCACTGCTAATGCACTTCTCTCCAGGGCTCTCTCTGTTTATACTCCTCATTCTTTGGAAAAAAGGCTATCCCAGACCATCATGGCTGCTATCAGAAGCCTCCTCAAAGGAAGCAAATTGGGGCAGCTACAGCCAATACTTCTGGCACTATCAGCCTATTTGCAGCAATCAGAGAGAAAAATACTTCTAAAATAGCCCTCACTTATCTACAAACTGTATGTTCAACCCACAGGCCTAAAAGTGTGAGTGGTGCTTCAAGTCTTCTCTTGGCTGTGAATCTCAAAGAGCATGGGGAAACACACAGGAGAAATAGTTACATCTAATTCTGTGCCTCTCTCTAAAAGCTAGACTACACAAGTTGAGACCAAAGCAACTCTTCGTTTTAGATGTCAGAGTCCACGTTTAAAAAGCTTATGCAGAGTTTGTCTCTCATAAATCAAATAAAAATTGTGTCAACTCCATTTTTATTACCCTTTACTAAAAGACATACAATACAATTTATTTGAAAACCAAAATATTGTTAAAATACAGCAAGCCAGGTGCTCTTTTACTGTTGCTACAGTCTATTTAGTACCTGGTTCTGTGAAGATTGCCTGGTGTTCTGAGAATCAGGCAGAGAAAGGACGGGAAAGAAAAACCACCAAAAGAGAGGGAGGAAAAAAAGCCCTAAGCAGATACAAAATCCAAGAATTGCAGATGGTTGCAGAGCCAGAAACCTCATGCTGTGTAGAACTGTCCCAGACAGCAAATAGTTGGATAAGTCCAGACTGCCTCTAGACAGCACAGAGCACAGCCCTACTTGCTGTCCAGCACTGTAATTTTGTTTTTACAGGTAGTATCTCCTCCACCTGGAACAATTTTATTTTGTACTGAAAAAACCAAAGTGTTCAAAAAGTCTGTTTGAATTCTGTGGTCAACAACTTGGCCCTTTGAGAGCACAAGACAGAGCAGTACAGGCAAAGCTTGTCTGTGCACACCCAGAGCTGCCACGGCTGCCAGTCCAAGTCTGCAGCACAAACTCCCCAGAGAACTTACAAATCATCGTAAATCCCACCACATTCTGGTGCAAGAGCAAAGTGGTTTCCTTGGAGGTATGTCCTCCAGAATATATTTATAAACAGTAATAATATTCAAACACCACTTTCCTCTCCCAGAGAACAAAGTACACTGCCCAAGAGCAACATCCCAGGGCACAGGAAACAAAGCCAGCATGGCAAAATAAATGACATACAGCAAAAGTTACTTACAGCCCTGACTGCACAGCTTCCCTCTGAGATACTGTGATAATGAGCATGGTTTTAAGAGTTGTCATAGGACCAGAAACACCCCATCCTTTCCTCCCCACATCTAACCCCAGATTAACATCCATGCATGGAGACAGGAGTGACCCCTTCATTCATATGTACACACAGGAAAGCTATGCAGAATAGCAAAAGCACTTTCTCACAGATGCCCACAGATGTTCTTGGCAAGGGAAATCTGTGTTACACCATAAAATACTAATTCATCTGGCTTGTGTGGAAGGAACCACCACATAAAAACAGCCAGTGAAAGGCAAAGGGACAAGACAAACACCTCTTAGAGATCGCTGCTTCTTTCACATGAATGTGATCCGATGGGAAGGACTGAGCAGAACCTGGACACTGGCTTCCCAGATTACTCAGTGCTAATTTTGCCATTAGTGATACTGGTAGTATAAACAGTATTTTAGTTCTGAAGGAAGCAGTTGGAACTTTTGAAAATCCATAGAGCTGGAGCTCTCATGTACATGAGAGTTGCATAGTCTGACAATTGTGCAAGACTATTTTATATTGCATGCCTGTCAATGCAAAGTTGTTAAACATCTAAAGAAGAATTAAGAAATGCTGACAATAGAAACTTGTTTCCTACTCCACTGCTCCTTCAAAAATCAAGTTCTGGATGTCTGCATTTTTAGGTTTTATACCTATAATACTCTCTTAATTCTCTATGTTCTCTTTAGCTGTCCAAGTAGTGTAGACTAAATCTCTTGTCTTTTATAATGTGTTGATTCAGTCACTAGCTGCTCAGGCAATAAACCCAACAGGAGCAACAGTGACTCACCTAAGGAAACAATAGTAGAAATTCAGGACCAATAACAATAAGTTATCTATTCTGGTAGGTTATCTATTGCACCTTTCTCAGCTTGTCTTTTTCCTCTTCTTTCTCTTTTCTTTTCTTTCCCCCCCCCCCCCACCCCCCAGGGAAGAAAAGGGTGGGCAGAGAGGAGAGTACAAAGACTGCAAGATATATGGTGGACCACATTCTGGAAAGGTTACGAGAACTGGCGTTTTGAAATAAGGTAGACTTGACACTTGGATCCCTGATAGAAATTAACCCATCAGAGTGCCCCTGTGGAGGATAGAACAAGTTGCAGCAATGACACTTTCTGTTGTTTTAAACTTTTCCCCTTGCTATGCTATGTTCCTATAGTTCAAATTAAAAATAATGTATTTTGGGTCACTGTAATGTGTGCAGGTCACAGTTTTCCAGGGGAGGGAACTGAATGAACAGAGTGCTCTAAGATTTGTGGGTGAAAGTATGACTGGTGCACAGAAGCTTGCAGGCAACTATTCAAATGGCAGAACAGCATGACATTGCCCTAGGGAGAAGACAAGAGGAGACTGAGATCAAGAGGGTGGTAAGGGGGCAGAGACCAAGAGAGAATGTGTAACTATCCCTGAATGACAGAAACATTTCAGTTGTCACAGAAACCAATGCTCACTTTGAAAAGAATCTTTCAAGTAAAGTTGAAATAAAATATTCTATAATTCATAATTAACGAAGAAACCTTTTTCTGTATGAATTTATTTTTTTTCTGCTCGCTCATCTCTTGGCTGTGATCACAGACAATACAACTACAGTTCAAGAGAAAAAAACCCCAACCCTTTGTTTTTAATATAGTTTAGTCTACATTGGTCCATGTGTTTCTAAGTTTTTCTCATAACTTGCAAATGAAGCATAGAGACAGCTTGTTGTATAACTCAGGGTGGCTATTATAAAAGGAAGCTGATGTATGCTTCCAAAAATGTAAAGGGCATTTTTCAAGTCAGATGTATTGCATATTAAACAAGTGTTAGGGGATTACATCTAGACACACATGTGTACTGGCAGAGACGTTGGCTGTAATTGGTGATGAAAGCTCAGCTGACAGAGACGACGCGACATAAACTGGATGGATCGACTGGCTTTTAGGTGCTTGTAGGCAAAAATGCAGCTGTGCAAATGTGTATCTAATTTGCATATACAGTTGTAACTGAGCAAGCCTTGTGAGCCTTACTTGCACCCAGAGGCCTAAAAATCCTAATGTCAGAAACATTATTCCATATTTTGTGTATATAAAGAAAAATATTATATAGAAAGCTTTTCCTGACACAACCGTGAGACAACTACACCACAGCCAGTCCAGCTCCTGCCCATAAAGAAAGCTTTATTTCTGTTCCAGCTCCTCAGAAATGCCACCATCACACCCACAAAAGAAGCCAAGACTAAGAAACCAAACCAGATCCTTCAAATTATTGAAGAATGCAACAGTTTTCATCAAAGGTTCTAGACATCAGTCTAAATTGGTTAAGTTAATGCTGTCTCAGGAGATTTCATCATATGTGAACCAAAGTAAAGCTATTTCTGCTCTATATTTAGACGGTGCTATTTGACAATTTTGAGAACTTCATTGACGTCGCCCATGCTAAGGTTTGCAGTGAACAGCATTCATATCTATTCTGTATCTGAAGAACAAGGTAAGGGTATCAGTCTTAAAGGTTCTTTTTCATTAGTTAAGAAGGATGTTCATATCCTCTCATGTACACACTCTAAATGAAATCCCTGAAAAAGATTCACAGTGGATGTAAAGCCACTGCTAAACTGAAATAATTACCAAATTGATTGTCTCAAAACCTCGTGGTAATGACCTTTTGCTCCTCTACAAGTTTCCTGAAATGATCTTCCCTCTCCTTTTGCTCCAAGTAGATAGTTAAAAGTTGTAGTAAAAGTCAGGTTGTTTCTAACACAATTTTGCACATGGCTTTCTGACTCCTTGCTGATTTCCACGTACACTTGGAATGTAAGGTTCTATGAGAGAGAACCTTTAGCCAAAGCTACTCTGCCTGTCTCTCCTAACCTTCAGAAAAAGCACTGAAACTCTTCATCAGCAGAGATTAAATCAGCCAGAAATCTGCACAACTCAACACAAGAACTTGAATATTCAAGGCCCAATCACTGCAGTGAGGATAAAGCATATAATCCATCTGACCAGAGTCCTTACCACAAAGGAAGGAGGTACAATGCCAGCCCAAATGGAAAGATGAGCAATGATCTACAGAAAATAATCCAGTGCCTCCTTGCTGATCTTTACCGTCCCAAAAGAGGACAGATGAAAACTCATCCTTTACACACATTAGTTTTTCCTGTGCTTCCAGATCTTCATGAGGGACATTAGCCAGAATTTAAAGGGAACACTATGTTCTCATAATATGGAAGCTCAGCCCAGAACTAACTCATAATGTTTACAAAGGATACACAGAGTTCCTTTGCAACAAAAATGCAATCCAAACAATCTGTTCTGCCAGAAATGGGCAGAATTCAACTCCATGTAGGCATCTCTGAGGGTCTGCATCTGAATCAGTTGTTCATTGTCCATTTTAATCCATGGAAAGGCATAACCACTTCTAGGAGAGCATCTCATTGTAAAGCACATGTCTAGAACAGGTGAGGGGAATACACTGCTCAGGGTGCTGATTTATCTTTCCTGATGGAAAGAAAAACTGGCAGGACCAGCACTGATGTGGTTTCTACATAAAAAAAACACAGTATGAAATTGTCCAAGAGAACTCGTACATTAAACAACACCCCAGGTGATAAATTTTACCCACTACTCTCAGTGTTCTCCTAGCATGGCCTTTGCAAATGCTAACGTGGAGATAAAAAGAAACTTCAAATACAATATGAACAGCAGGTCTTTATGTGGGTTCTAATCCCACCATCTGAAATATCTACTGACTGGAGATCTACCATTGTCTTTTCTGCAGATCTTCTAAACACGAAGTTGTTCCATAAAACCCCACAAAGTAAGAGAATTTAAAACTAAAGAGTAGAAAAAGTATTTGTAAGGATGAACAAATAAGCAGGCTGATAAACTGAATGCTGGTGCCTCTTACAGTTGCCTGAGAATGTGTTCACGACATTATTTTAGTACTCGCACCAACAAAACAGTCCAAGTTACAGATGTAGTAATGTACCCCCACTCTCAATAGTCATTAAAACATCTGCTAAAGCTGCTGAGTCCCAGACTCACCTTACCCTGCTTTTCTGTATGAAAGCTTCTCCAGGCAGCCAGCTACAGTAGAGAAAGTATCCTCCTTAACTGATGGACATCTCTTTGGTTCAGGAGCTCCTAACACCACCTTACCAGCATCTTAGGGTGTTACTGAAGCAAAGGTGGTACTGCACTGCAATAGCCTCAAAGCTATCACTTTGCAAATACAAAAATAGGCTGTCTCTGTAAATTAAATGCACACCACATTACTGAACATTTTCTAGCTGTTAGTTCTATCTCCTCTCTTCAAATTTCCTGTAACCATACACCTTCCCTAAAATCCATTCCAGTCCTCTAAGGGAGCTTCTGGAGTCTCAGAATGTTTATAGTTCAGGTTCTACAAGTTCAAATTAACTTGAGGTGTACATGGCTTTATTTTAGATTTCAGAATTTTTCAGTCTGGGCCAGTTGCTCTGTTTTCTGGCATGGAGGCTTCAACCCAGCTGCTAAACCTACTGCTGCCTGTCCTGCTACCAGTTACTAGACCATGGACTCTGGATGGAGAGAGCTGGGCTGTTAGACACTAAAAGTTGAGTTGTTAGACACTAACAGTAAACTGATCAAGGAAAAAAGAACTTCTGAAAGCAAGTCAACCCAACATGTATTTTTTGGGGGGTGGGTGCAATGAAGAAAGGGTGTTTTGCTGTTGCTTTCTAAACCAAAAAGCATCCAATTTTCTAATTTTCCTCAACTGGTCAATTTCTGCAAATTGCCAATGACAAACCTCAAGTGACACAGAAGTTTTTTTAAGAATAATTACTAAACTGTTATTACTGTTCCTTAGGCAAATAAAGACTAATGACACCGTGAGCTCAGAGAGAATACACTTCAGTAGCTGACATTTTGGTATTGGATGAAATCTGTGAAAGTCTTTATCCACAATATGATGATATCACAAGATGATAATTTAATTGAAAACAATGTCTTTACAACCCTTGTTTGCATGAGTCAGATGTACTCAACCACAGCACTACAGCTCATGTTTGCACAATTTTGATCAGGACTTTGAACTAATACTTTGAGTTTGTTCCTGAATGTTGTCATCAAAATACTTATCAGTCTTACTGTTGTTATGGTATTGCTGCTGATGTTTGTTGCAATATCAACAAATACAACTTATTTTTGTCTCAGTCTCTGAATGTTTGGAGTCATTTCAGTGGGGTTTGTTTAATTAAGCACTGATTAGTAGTTTTTAGAAACAGTAGCAACCATGTAAGTTCTGTTTTCAGGCTGATTTAAGATTATATTTCTTTTTGCTTAATATGGATAAATTCTTACAAAAATGCTCTATCTTCCCACTGTTTTTATGCTGGATCCTACTTGAACAGGATATTTAAATCTTGTCATGAAAAATGGAAGCACTTTAAGGACAAGTTGGGTTGCAAAATCTAGAGGTTATTTTTAATAAAGCATTAGTATCTTTAGAAGGGACTTGCAAAAGTATCACTTGTGGTGGTAGGCCTGTATTTCCTTTTTTCCTGAGGGTGGTGACCAGATCTTCAAACACAATGGGACTATAAACAAGGTAAAAGGAAACCACAGATCTATACTATGATCCAACCCATTTCATGGTGAAAATTTTGTGGTGATGATGCTTTTCACATCGCCAGGTCTTCTTTAACATGTGTTACAAATCTTCAGAAAGCCCCTAACTGGGGAAATAAGCAAACACCTTCAGTAGTAAACCTGGCCAACACAATACCTAAGTATTTAAAAATGGAGAAATTCCAGGTTCCCCAGCCAGGACTTGAACCTGTGACCTGATGGCCTGGAGGTGTGAAAGCACTCTCTTGAGCCAATGATATCACTTTAAGTGCTACAGACTGAAGACATGTCAAATGAATCATTTATTCAGTTCAGTCAACTTTAAATTTTTCTTGGTAAACGTTCCTGAACACTGAGAAAGGCTTCCAGGTTTCTGTGTGGGTGAGTACACGTGTGTGAGGACAAATGAGCACATACCATCTCCACTAAGAAATGAGAGCTTGTGTGTTTGTTCTGACATAATAAGCATTCAATATGCTTTTATTTTTAACTATGCTCCAATCTATAACGGTAATTTAAAGTATTTGGGATCAAAGTATGCCTCATAGTTTCAGTTAAAGCAGATACTTCTCAATGCAAATGAAACATTGCATAAAAGTTATCTTGTGTCTGAAGGGAGAAAGATTTTATTACCCAACATAATGCTCTTCAGTTTTCACTAAGGATCATCCAACTGATGTTTAGGATGTTATCCATTGGGAACCTCCATGTAATTTTTTAAATTAATTTCTCAATTTTCTTCATAGAGCTAGCGGGGAGTTGCTGGCACAGGATTGAGGCTCCAGAATCCTGTGTTCCTAATGATCAAAATACATCTAATATTTTCAGACTGAAATAGTTCCAATTTTTTCCCCTCATATCAGCACTTTTGTTTAAATCAAAAGCTTCTGGGAATCCTCCATGATTGTGCTCTAGAGGAGAGTCTTCAAATTTGCAGCCTTTGTTCTGCAGCTACGTTTGGAATTTTTCATCTTCCCTTGTGAGGCAGGTTCTTTTTCCCTGACCATGTTGGTGGTCCTTCTCTCCTTCTTTTCAAATTTACCCTGCTTTAAATATAACTAGCTAGAAAGTTACTCTCCTGAAGTAAATCTTGTACCTAATTTAACTCTCTCTAACAGGAACAGCTTTTCTTTGCTGTCTCAGGATTACATGCTTGCATGACACAGATGGGTCACTCTCACCATGTGATAAACTTTGTACAAAGAAAAACTCCTTTAATCTGCTCAATCTTTCCACTTGAGGAGTTCCAGTTCATAGCAACGATTCTTGCTATTAGCTGTTGCCCTGTATTTGTCTTACTATTACATTTCTTTCCATTACATCTGTTATTCTACCAGGTATAGTAATTTGATGTCCTCATATAAGATTTGTTCTGACAAAGACATTTCAGAGATTTCCATATCTTATAAATCAAGCTGTCACACCCTGTTTTTCTTCTTCGGTCTCTCCCTGGGACAAGCATCAGCCAGCAGTTACTCCAGCCAACATCATCAAAATCAAATGCTTTTTTTTCAGTTGCTGCATTTCCAAAGCAAACTCAAACAAGTAAAGATATCTAAGAACAGGTTCAGGAACCTTGCAAGTAAATTATAAAAGCATACAACCCAAGCAGACAGAAACAACCACATTAATGCTTCACTGAGCTTCTCTATGTAGTTTTTTAATTCCTGGGGTTTTGCTACAAGTAAAACATGTAATGCTTTAGCCACAACATTACCATTAGAGTAACACAGACCCAAGTAAAAATCAAGGAATGTTCACAATAAAAATGCTTTAGCAGTGCAGGATGGTATTCCTACGGAAAGATATGTTACTGAAAGATGCATTTATAGTAAGAAAGCTGTATCCAAGACCTTGGAACAGTTTATACAGGGGGAGGAAGAAGTTAGTATCATACCAGACTGTGTGTACCAGGGCTGATGTATCTCAGGCACAGCATGACATATGCCTATGCTGCTTCCACTGGCCCCTTCTCCAGTCCCCAGAAACAAACCTGTGTGCCAGTGACATTTCTCTCTGTATCCATTCAGCTTCTGTAGTCACCACAAGTAGCACCATCTACCCGAAATATCATGGAGGAGTATCAGATTTCCAAACTTGTCAACAAAATACAGTCTTTTAAAAATATGACAGCCAGCTTTCTTTTTAACACTAAGTTCTATTCCCTGGAAATTCTTCAGTCCTTATTGCCAGCCTACTTCCCTTCACTGGAGGGGCTAGGGGTTTTTTGTTCTTTCTTACATTATTGGCACAGGTACAGATGCAAGGGATGAATGTGAAGGCATATTTCAGATTTCACTCCGAGAAGCGACGTGCACGTCTCCTTACCCGACTCCTTCATGGGACACAGTGCGCACTGCATGCCCCAGGCTTCCCCGTACAGGCAGCAGCACTCCGTGTATGTGGTCTGCTTCCCAACCAGCGGCCGACTACAGACAAAATCTTCACTTAGGTGCTGCCAGCACAGGTCCTGGTAGACCTCAGCTTCTTCTGTTTGTTCTGATGGAGAAGACAGGATTAGGTCATCATCACAGCACTGTTATTTAAATAAGACACTGGTATAATGATAAATTTTATAAATTTAGATTAGAAAAATAGCTTAGCTTTACAAACTTTGCTGAATAGAAATTTAAGCTTAGAAGTCATGACCTTTTTGAAGTGGCTGAGGTGGCTCATCTCTTGAATATTCAGCGTTGGAAAAATCTCAAAAGGTTCTGAGTTGTCACATTAGGCCAATTTAAAAGCATATTGTACTGCATACCCCCAAACCAAATCTTTCTAAATCATAGTCATTGCTGAATACTTAACACGGATTCAGCTTGGCTCCCATGTAAGTTAACAGAGCTTGACAAAAAACAGTATTGGGGAAGAGGTGAATGTTTGGGGAACTCCATCTACACAATGGATCTCTAAAAGTTATTTTGCTTTTCTTATATTGCCATCAATGGCATCTGAAAGAACTTTTACAACTAGGGCAGAACTGAACAAAAACTTCATATGGGCTCCCTGGGAGACTGGACAAATACTTGGAAGAGAGAGTCCCATTAACTAAACAGACAAACTACATCAGTCTCAGGAAATCCCCTGAGCTGAAAATAGCTGGAGGCTGAGAGAGTGCTGGGGAGGGTGAAGAGAAGTATTGTTTTTGTGCCCTCCTGGTCTCCAATCATCCACTTACAGCTATTGTTAGAGACAGAACACTGCTGTGAACTACTGTAACATTCTTATGAACATTAACAAAAATCTATATTTTTGTCAAGGCTGGAATATTTCAGAGGCATAATAGTTTTGACACAGATCTCAGAAGAAACCATTCCCAGTCCCAGCAAGTTCTGATCACTGCTGATCACAAGGAGAGGAACTGTAAACTTAATCTTCCACATGGAATGTAAAAACCTCAGCACAATCATTTTGTGAAGACATCTGCAAGGTTTTGATTTTGTTCCAACACGGAGTGAAAAATAAGTGTTGTCACAAACCAAGGTTCTGTTTTGTCTGTGCATATCCATTTACTGCATTTTTACATTACGCATGGGGGAGTACAGAACTGAAACCTCGCCCAAGAGCAAAACTGAGTTCTGAATGCACAAAGGTGATCACAACTTAGATACCTACTCTACGAAGAGCTTGCCAGAACATGCATTGAAAAGCAGCAGTGGGTCTCTGCAACCAACTCGAAATTCTGCTGCTGGCAGCAAAGGAACCAGCCTGCCCTTTCCCCCTCTGACAGGGACATTGCCAGTAGCGATACAAGGCTTGAGTGCTTTGTGCTGGCTGAGATGATCAGTGCTGTGTCAGCCTCAATGTCTTATGACACAAGACCCTTTGGGCTCTTGCATTCTCTTCACATCCTAGATGAACCCAAAGGACAATCCTGCTCTTGGTTTGTTTAACTGAAGATTGAACAATAGAAACACTGTGGTTCTTTCACAGTTCCAGGCAACAGGGTGACCACATTACTCCTCAAAATATCAGCCTTACAATTTGGAGTGACTAAAGCAGGCATTCAGTTGTATTCCCATTTCCTTTTGGAGAAGCATCTCAGGAAAATTCACTGCAAGTTGCAGGAACCAGAGGTCTGGATTTATGGCTATTTATACAGTGCCAGCATTAAATCAAACCCATTGTAACAATTCTTTCAAAGACATGAGTGGCACAGACAAAGCTGTGCAGACTGCATAGTGCTGTGGATTTCTGAGACGTTTCTAAGAATCTCATAGGATCTAACATTTTTTTCTGAAGTCAGTGTCTACTGAAATTAAAAGAACACACAAAAATGTTCCTTTAACATTGACGGTGAAGCCCACAGCTTGAAGCTGTGAGCTCTATGTACCTTCAATGTTAATCAATTGAAAGCACACATACAACTTTAGCTATTTCCTCCTATATCCTGTCATTCCTGGTTTTATTTTACTTTGGTAGAATCTCCAGACTTAGCCTGCAGCCAAACCCCAGCCTTCCTGAGACAGAAAGCAGGCTGTACCTCATTACCTACAAGGCTGGACAAGGCAGACGCAGAGCTGGTGAACTGGCTAAAGACTCCTCAGCCTGAGCCTAATCTCACAATACTTCCAGCAATGTCCTGTCTGTATAGGCAAAGTGGAACACTGGGGAGTCCTACATCATGATGCCTTCTGGATCAACAGACGACGGTCCAAGCATTGCCTTCCAAAATCCTCCAGAAGAGCAGGCTCATCCAAGGATGACCCAGTCTAGGCTTAGACTTTGGGTCTGTAGCCATGTCAGCACCACCTCACAGAGGTGTACTCACTTCAGTAATATGTATAATGGATCATACCACTCGAATCTGCTGGTCTGATGCATCGCTTTTCTGTTGCGTCCAAAACCATTGGGTGTGTACAGAAACAGTTGTAAGATCCTTCTGTGTTAATGCACTGGCCATCAATACAGCTGTTTGGGTCCTGACATTCATCCGTGTCTTTAAAATGGAAGGAAATGTATCAAGGAGAGCCAGCACAAAGCATTTGCATTGTGTTAATCTATGTTTCTATTTTCCTATATTAGGAGCAGATTTCACTGCATGCCTTCTGTAAATTACCACAAATACCCATTGCTGGCAAAAAAATCCTGCCTGTGCCCATGGAGAAGGACAGACATCTGAAGGATGCTGACCTCTGATCCTCAAGCCTCAGGAAGCTAGTAGGGAGAAGTACTAGGGAGGATAAGGAAGCTTGTTGGAGGGGTTGCAGTGCCAGGAACACCCTGCACCCAGTAGAGCTGCACTGCTTTCCACATTTGTCTCCCTTTAGGACAATACCAGCAGGCATTAGAGCTGGGCATACTCTTAGTGTTTCTTCATGAGCTTGTCAGAAGAAGGGATCACCTTACCTAGTCATAGTAGTTATATTTCTTCGTTTGTCTTGGAAAGCAAAAGCTGAAATTAAGCTCAAAGGGAAAAGCAGGCCACTTCCGATAAATTACATTTAATCAGCTAAAATCCCACCCTTTGTAAAGAATAATCATAGAATCCCAAGGTAAAAGGCTCTCTTACTGCAGTTGAAAAAATTGCTTCCTTCCATTATGCAATTCTGCACATTATACATGGTTCTCTGCTTACAAAGCAAAAGCCAGGGTCATGGTCATGACTAATTTTCAGTTGAATACCAGAACCTAAGGAGTACAAGGTTGTGCAGGCTAAAATGGGCTTATCAATGACCTCAACTGTAATTTCACATTGCATATTAACTCCTTGTGGGAAATATCTGTCTTTGAAACAAAAAAATAAAGTCTGTGTTAATCTGATTAAGTATAGTAAACCCAGAACACTTACCAAATGAAAGGTGGGATTGAACACACAAGGTTTTCCCTGCTCGCCCCATATACTAAGAACAGAAGGCTAAATTGTACCTTGGCAGAGTGGAGCAGCAGTGTGCATGTAAGAGAGAGCCCCCTCTGATCACTTTGTGCTGTCTGCATTAAGGCTGGCACCAGCTCTTGACTGTGCACTCAAAGGAACAGAAAAGGTTGTTCTGGAGATGCAAACTCCTGGGAGTAATTTGCTGAAAAAGGAGGCAAATAAAGCAAACCCTGCTCTACATGCCACAGCTATGTCATCCAGAATTGCTGCTCAGCCAAGCAGAAGGAAGGGAAATGACCCAATGTGTCTTACAAAGCTGCTACAGGAGTCCAGAGGCCCAGTGTTTCTCCCCTTACTGGGAATGCCACAGTTCTGATGAGAATCCTGCTGTATGAGTCTGCTTGTTTTGCCCATCTGCATACCATTATAGTGACAAGACCACTTTAAATAAACTTACCAAAGCACTGGAGCTTAACAGGGTCATAGTATGTGCCTTGTTTGCAGTAGCACTCATAGCCTGGCTGTGTATTCAGACAGAAGCCATTTTTACAGATTTCTTGTCCAAAGAGTTGGCATTCATCAGCATCTGGGGAGAAAACATTAAAGGCTGTGTTACCATTGGTATTATGTTGCAACGTAGACAAGCAAGATGGAATAAATCCCATACACTTCTATGTTCAAGCAAAGTTCAGTTTAAACAGAAAATCCCAGGAGCACGGATATCCACAGGAAAAAAGTCCTCAGAGAACTGGTGTGGAAGAGGCTATGTAGCCAGAATGGAAAAGGAAAAAGTGGTAGACCATTACTTCCCCTTGTCAGAATTAAGTCTCATGGCATACAGAGACTGGAATAATCTGCAGTTTCCCTTTCATTCCTTCGGTATCACATTGCTCTTAACTCCAAGCAAAACAGATTAACAATATGGCCTGTATTTTCCCATATAATTTGCTTTACTGAAGGTATTCCCACCACAGATCTAATTTAAGAACACCATCTGGTTACCAAACTAAGCAGTTATGCTTATGGATGGACTCTGTGACTGCTCTTCTCTTTGCACAGAATTTGGTGACTCTGCTGTGCACTGTAGGAAAACTTCCTATCTGCACTGTTCATGGCTTTGTTTCTCAAAGCACAACTTCAGGGCAGCCTTCTCCCACACAGAACCAGTTGTGTCTGTGGCTATGGCTGAACACAGGGAGGCAATCGCTACAGAACTAGTGATGGCTGACAAAGAGAATCTACCACACTTTCAAATGAGGCTAAATGTTTTCAGGGAGGCTTCACGGAAAATATATGCCAGCTCATATGTAGCTTTGCACAGTTGTACACATTTTTTCCCAGTCTTGTATTTATGTATTTGCTACTGTTGGAATTTCATTCATTTCCTTTTTTCCAGCCTACTTTTCATTTGCTAGACCTACTTAGAATAGTCTGTTAAAGCTAGGCTGGTAGTAAAAATGGCAATAAAAAGCACAACTTAAAGTAGGTCATTCTTCTCTCAATACCAATTGTTTTAATCCACTGTCTTCTACATATTTACTCCCCACTTATTCTGGAGCAACACAGATTTTACTCCAAAGCTGTAATTTCCAGCTGTACAGTAGTTTTAAAGATGAATCATTCAAATGCTTCCTTTTCGTCAGAAGAACTGAAAGATCAAGAAAACGATTTCTTTTCACATCCACTCTTCCAGCCACTAAGTGGCTACAAACATTAAATATTTTGACTGTTTAGCAGCAAGAACAATGCAAAGATTAATAAGAAATGTCATGTTCACATCTGTCTTTTTCCTGTGGAACATGGACTTGTGTCTGGAGAAAAATGGGAAAGCTTGGAAGCAAACCCAAGGAAGGCTAGCAGGCTATTCACTTCTGACAGATAATTCCAATAAGAAAACAGGAACTGCTCCTACAAGCAGAAGCTTGTGGACAAAAGCAACAGTAACAGTTAAGTTACTGTAACAGAGAAAAGATCACATTACCAAAAGAGCACATTAGCAAAAGTTATTTATCTATTTAGTGTTTGTCCTTTGTGCCATTCCCAAGGTTTTACAACAGAACTTCACTGAAAAGGGAAAAAGTCTTATTATGGCAGGGATTTGTGGAAAATATTTCCAGATGAACTACTTCCACATTTCAGTATTTATAGCAGGTAGAGATATTATTGACTCTGAGGTAACACAAAAATAACGCAGATTTTATCTGAGATGCATTTGGATATGCTGCGCACATAGCAAGCTCCAAACTCCCATTGTGAATATACACAGAAATCTTAGCTCTGTAAAGATAAACAACACCCTTAAACAATCCCTGAACAAAAATACTCTCAGAGACTTTAAGATGAGCTCTGTGACAGTCTTAGAAATTATTAATATTGATGGCTACTTCTCAAACCTGAAATTCTGCTGATCTCACTTCTCCTTCTTGGTGATGCCAGCTTCCTCCCCCCCACATTCACCAACTTCTATCACTCTCATTTCTTTACTACTACTGGACTACCACCAGTAATTATTCCATGAAATCCTGTAATGAAAATATCATTGCTGAACTTCCCTTCAGTTTTTATATTCATTCTCCCTTGCAGGCCAAATATTCAACAGAACTCTCTCCTCTCTTCCAACTCCCCATACATATATTTACAAATTTAAGCTGGCATTGTATTCCATATGTAAACGAGTATTTGTGGTTTGTGGTCACAGCACCTATTCTCGCAGTATATAGCACTTAGCAGAAATTAAACCAGAATATTACAGAGACTGTGTAATTGACATTCTTAATAATCTGTAAAGTGATGATTTTCAGTAATGTTTCATACTACAAACTGTTTTTATCACCTAATAAAATTTGAATTAGTATGTTTACATTCCTGGCTCACATTTCTAGTCAATCAACTACCAGAACTTCTGAAATAATTGAACTTAATACAAGTCAGTACTGACCTTTGTAATTCTGAGCAAGAAGCCCGTAAGATGACTCTCCAGAGGGAATGAAACCTTTTCCTTCAGGACACAAATCAGTAAATTCAGCTGGGAGAGAAAGAAAGCAAAGAATTATGGTGTTGAGAAGAAGGTATTCACATACGTAGTATTACATGTATTTCAGGGTAGTTTGAGATATCTGCCTTGTTTGCATCTATCAGGCAATCATACACACCTTTAGTTTAATGGGGGATGTTAAATGCCACAGTCTGACTTTCCCCTGCTCTCAGTTTGCAGAGCTAGCTTTCACAAACCTCACTAGGGTGCCCACACCATCACAGAGCTCCAGGCAAACTCATTTCTCTTGCTCTTTGGCAGGAGAATGTGGTCCTTACTATTTCATGATGCACTGCAGTTATAACAATATTAGTAGCCAAATTATCTTAATTAAAGCTAGCATGGGCCTCTCTGAGCTACACTGCAAGCTGTAATCTAGGCATACTCCAACTGAGATACAAACCCCTGTCCACATTCTTCAGCCCTCATATAGGAAAAACACCAATTGACTGCAACAGGAGAACATGGTGTGCATTACAGAGAGAAATTATTTCAAGTGTCTTGGAGACTATACAAAATCAAACAAACCTATCCAAGCAGAGAGGCCCCTTTTTCATTATGCATTTCATTTCAGTTTGACTGATTCTAAGGTAGTTAAAACAGGAATTAAACATGACAATGCATTTCTGCGAAAAGTAACATTTAGCATTTAATCTCAAAAAGTTTACGCATGTTCCCTTTTATGTGATTCTTTTCCAGCTGGATTCTGAATTTCAGCCATCCCTGTTTATGTTTCAAGTACTGTTTTCAAAATTTGTGACAAATATCACATGGCTCTGTTTGTCTAATTTAATATTTAGAGGTTAAACAATGGTCTGCAGAGAACATTATTAACTGAATTGTTCACTAAGTTGCTAAATGTAAAATTAATTCTGTAACATATATGACTAAGCTGTAGTGCTGTAGAAACAGCATTACAAGGAATAGCTGCAGCCTCAAAAATGTTGTAATGGTTACCTTTGTTTTCCACCTTGTGGAAAGAATCTAACACGTTACCATAGCATCTACAAAAAGCTTTTGTGAGAGCCTGTCCTTGCTTAAAATCAGTTGGAGTTAACACTGGTCAGTAACAGGTTCTTTTTATCCCTAGGGCAACTGCAGAGAAGCCAATGGATTTACACTAGGTACGAATTATTCTCATCACCTCTGTGGAGGCCTCCTATGGATAAGTCATGACTAAATACTACAGAAAACGGAATTTAATGGGCAAGCCTTCTCTAAAGGCAAAGCACACTCTGTAAACATAACTACAATGCTTCAAAAGCTTGCAAAGGGACAGAAGGCCTCCCCTTACCAGTTCCAACGACAGGGCATGGGAAGATTTCACAGTTATCACCCCAACCAGCACCCAAGGTGCAGCAGCATTCTTGTTTCGTTACATTGGATGTAAGCACATTGTCACAGAAATTAGCATCATTCAGATTGTAGTAGCACTCCTTCTTTCCATCTTCCTGTTGATCAGCCTCTATTGGCATTTCTAAGGCAGAAAAGAAACCACACAACATGACACATGAAATTAGTCACTTTTCCAGGAGGTCAAAAGGGCAGAGAAAAAAATGGTTAAGTACAAATTTGGTTGGATTTTTTTGTTTGTTTTTTGTGGGTTTTTTTTGTTTGTTTGTTTTTAACATTAGAAAGAATGACAGAAGTCAATGATGTTCCTTTTCCTTTCCTTTGGCTTTTTCAGACCTGTTCTCCAACTTGACTACAAAAGGATTCCTCCAATTTGCACTTCTAGCATTTTCAAGCAATACATGAAGTACCTGCTCTCGTCTTCTGCTACTAATGGCCATGCCCAATTATTGACAGGATGCTCTTCACTTATGAATCCAAACGTTCTTTGCAGAGGTAAGCAAATATTACAACCTCATTTTTTCAAATAAAGGGGCTAAGGCATGAACTGAAAAGACTCAGTTTTCAAAACAATGAGCATTTACAGCCCCTTTTAATTTCACTGGGAAAAAGGCATGCTCCACATTTGAATACAATGCCCTTTATAATTTTTGCAAAAGTAACTTACTGACTCCATGGTAAGCAGAGGAATATAATACAGATGTCAAGTTAACTGACTCTATTTTACTTTAAAATAGGAATCCAGCCAAAAAGGCAGATTTATTGCCTTAAGCACTGAGTGAGTCCTCTCACAATATTTATATGGACTGGAGGCAAAATAGTCTGTCCCACAGATCCAATAAATACCCTATTAGTATAATAGTCAAAGACCTTTCAAAAGCAAGGCACTCTTAAAGTACACCAAGAAGCGACTTTGAAAAGAAATACCTATTTAAAGCTTCTGTGTTTGCAGAGCTCTGTCTACCTAACATTTCACTTGACAAAAATTATCATCAAGGGCTCAGAAGTGGGAACTACCACATAAAATTGTTATTCACTCTTGATTGATATGAAAAACTTTTCACAGGCCATCAGTAAAGTAACCAAGTTCTAAAATTAGATATGCTCACATTTATTAATCAAACCCAAAACTTTATTCAGGAATTTGAGATAGATAAAACCTTGACATGACTAACTATTTTCCTTTTTATCTTGGGAAATTCTTTATGCTTAGTACTTAACAAATGTTTAACTCACAAAAAACCTATTAAAATTTTTGCATATTGGCTCATTTTTCACTCTTTGAGATTTCATTAATTTCTATGCAGGCTCTTGCACAATAAGCCAAGAATGAGACACTTCTCAAGGGACACAGCTCTTGAGGCAAGAATCAGAACCTCTGTTTTACTGAGTGACAGTGCATTTCAAGATGCTACTGCAACACGTTGGTTTCATGGTGCAGCAGGAAAACTGTGAGTTGCTACCAGGGACAGGGTGGGATGACTGGCACAACTGGAGCATTGCAATGAAGTATTACAAACTCCTGAGAAGGAACAGGCAAGAAAAGAGAGGCAGTGGGGTAGCCCTGTGCATTGAGGAGTGTCTCAGTTGTCTGGAGTTGAACGATGATGATGATAGGGTTGAGAGTTTATGGCTAAGAATCACGCCAAAGGCCAACAAGTCAGGTATCCTGGTGGGAGTCTGTTGTAGACCACCTGACCACGATGGAGAAGCAGAAGAAATATTCTACAAACAGTTGGGATAAGTCTTGGGATCCCTGGCCCTTATTGTTGCGGCAGACTTCAGCATACCAGATGTCTGCTAGAAATACAACACAGGAGAGAAGAAGCAGTCTAGGAGACTCCTGGAGTGCATGGAAGAGAACTTCCTGACATATCTGGTGAGGAAGCCAACCAGGGGAGGCGCCCCACAGGACTCACTGTTTGTGAACAAAGAAGGACTGGCAGGTGATGTGATGGTCAGAGGCTGTCTTGGGAAAAGCAGTCAGGAACTGATAGTGATTGTGATTCTTCAGAAGTAAGGAAGGGTGCCAGCAGATCTCCCACCCTGGACTTCCATCTCTTTAGGAGACTGGTTGAGAGACTCCCTAGGGCAGCAGTCCTGAAGGGCAAAAGAATCCAGGAAGGCTGGATACACCTTGGGAAGAAAATCTTAAAGGTGCAGGAGCAGGCCATCCTTATGTGCCGAAAGATGGGACAGGAAAGGAGATGACCAGCCTGCCTAAACAGAGAGCTTTGGCTGGAACTTGGGGAAAAAAGTGAATCACCTTTGAAACAAGAGGCAAGCAACCCTGGGTGAGTTTCAACATCCCACTCAAAAAGTGTTTGTGAGGTGGGAGCTTGAAGATAGTGATGTCCAATAAATGCTGAAGGAATTAAATGGACTCCAGCTCTTGCTACTTCAATCCTATTATCATTCCTCACCCACATTCCCCAAAGCAGATCGAGTAAGGCAACTTTACTGGGCATGCAAATACTAGATCCATTTGGAGAAAAGCAGATTTAAAAATGTTAGCATGGCTTGCCTGTTATTGCACTTCAATAGCATGAATATGTGTAATAGTTCTTTTGGTTTCTAATTAGACACAGACAATTGGATTTATTTCTATTTTCCTCAGAAAAGTGACTTCAGTTTTGGGAGGCTGAGGGGCTGGCAGATACCTCCATTGAAATTTAGTATAATGTTGCCACCTGCAAGGCTTTGCAGTTTTGCCAATATAACTGAATTGTACATTAAAGGATACACCCAGCTGGCTGCTTATTTCAGCTTTGTTAGTTTAGCCTGTGGTCAACCCTCATCTGATCATTACAATTTTCCATAGGGTGTTGAATTTCATCAATTGAGGTGTTTTGTGGTATCAGTTGCTATCCAATAGGAACTATATTAAGACTATCATGTCACAGAAATGTAGCTGAACTAAATCTGCCATTCCAAGGTGAGAGCACAGTACTTCAGTCACCAATTCATCTTCCTTGGCCATTTGCCATCTGTCTAACTGAATCAAAGCCAAATCTTCATCAGAAGAGAAAGCATGGCTGTTTTCATGATGTTTATCAGAGAAAGAACATCAGAAGCTGCCCTGGGAGGGAGGTAGTCTCATCATGTCCTTGTTTATTCTCATTTTACATATGATGTGTTGGTTTCTCCTCCCATTATCTGTTCAGCAGCTTAAATGGCTGTTGTTTACACAGCTGTAAGCAAGGGTTAGTCAAGAAGGCGTCATGAATGTTTGGAAAGCAAATGAGACACAAACCTTTTTTTTTTTTTTTTCCTAAACCAAGACCAGTCTATGTCTAGAAGCTTATAATTTCTCTGTCATAGACTATTAACCACTTAGTAAACAGGGTGTTTTTGAAAGTGATTTCACCAGGTATGTTGACAAAATATGACAAAAAATGAATAGTTATTTCTTGTACCATTGTTGATTCTGGTTTTATTTTTTAGAAAATGTAAACTATCTCTCTACTTAAGGCATGCTGGTAAAGGAAAATAATTTTACCACATTTTTGATATAACTGTTCTGTTAACAGCCTATGAGAGAAATTCTGTATAGTTGCTGCTGGATGGGATTCTGAAGTATTTCTTAAAAATAGATTTATATACCTTAGCATAACCTCGATCCAACAATATGCTTAGCATATGTCTGATGCAAAAACATGCATCAGTAATATAAGATTCAGTGGATAATATGGATTAGCATATGCTTAGACTTCAGTATACAGTGAAATATTTGCCTAAATAGTGTTCTGTTAACAACTGTGATCTGAAAAAAATAAAACACAGAACTGATGGGATCTTAAATACTGCAATTATATACCACATTTACAGATGCAATCAGAAAACTGGTTGCAAAAAGGAAAAATATTCACTATAACTTCATGACTTCTAAAAGGTCAGCAAAGACTCAGATGACTCTGAGCAAAGAGCTTGAGTAAAAACTCTCACTTTAAGAATCTGATTTTCAAGAATAAGTAAAAATATACCGGTATATGCCTATTGTCAGGGTGTACTTGTTTAGATTTATCAATTGACTCCACATGTGACAAGCTACAACGCCTAACGTGCATATCAGTGCATATACATGCATATGCATATATACAATTCAGGGACTAGTGCAAGGGATGCACACGTAAAACTTGATAGCTAAGACTTTGTCCACAGAAAACTGAAATTCACTTAACAATTAGAAAACCCATAATATTTAGGAAATTCAGAATCTGTACTCATGCATCAAATTTCTAGCCTTAAAGAACCCTTTGGATCAAGTTTATAAACTGTTACTTTGCAGCCTCAAATTTTTTGTGCTAGTGGTTGGTTGGATTTAAGGGGTGATTTATTTTGTTTCAATATTAATCAGTCTAGAAGGGACTTATGGTTTTGGACATCAAAACCATGATTTTGACTTACTGATCCCATCAATTACTGTTAAATATATTGCAAAAAACCAATTGGTTATATTTCACATAGCCAGGAGAAAGCAACATCTAAATTAGCTGTAGGTACCTAAGTGGGCCCAGGTACCTTAGTGGAGATCTCCATGGCAGTGCTGTGCCTGATGCACCCCAGGACAGGGTTGGCCCTCCTGGCCACCAGGGCACTGCTGACTCGTGTTCAATTTGCCAGTGACCAGGATCCAGGGTGCTGCTTCCCAGCACCTCATTCCCAGCCTGTCCATACATCCAGGGCTGTGCCATCTCAGGTACAGAATCTGGCACTTTCCCATGGTGAACTTCATACAGTTGGTGATTGCCCAGATCTCTGATTTGTTGAGATCTCTCTGCAGGACCTCCCAGTTTTGTATCCTCTGCGAATTTACTCTGTTTCCCGTCCAGTCCTGTGTCCAAGTCATTTATGATGATGTTGAAGAGCACAGGGCCGAGAATGGAGCCCTGTGGAACCCCACTGGTGACAGGTCCCCAGTCTGATGTCACCCCATTCACTGTAACCCTTTGTGCCTGACCCGAGCCAGTTGCTCACCCATCCCAGGATGTGTTTGTCCAGCTGTGTGCTGCACATTTTTTCCAGAAAGATTCTGTGAGAGACAACATCAAAAGCTTTACTGCTATCCAAAAAGATTACATCAACTGGCTTCCCTTCATCAGCTAGGTGGGTTACCTTGTCATAAAAGGGAATCAGGTTTGATAAGCAGCCCCTAATGAAGCAGCCCCAATGCTGGCTGTGACCAATGACCATGTTGTTTTTCAGGTGTTTTTCAGTAACTCCCACAATAATCTTCTCCACAACTTTATCAGGCACTGAAGTAAGACTGACAGACCTGCAGTTGGCAGGGCCCTCCTTTTTGCCCTTTTTGAAAATCAGGACAAATGTTTGCCATCTTCCAGCCAGCTGGGACCTCTCCAGATTCCAAAGACTGCTCAAAACCGATTGAGAGAGACCTCACAGCGACATGAGAGCCTCTTTGAGTAGTCTTGGTTTAAACCCATTAGGTCACAGAGACTCACAGGGATCCTGATGGAGCAGCAGATCCTGCACAAGATCAGGGTCAGCTGGGAGTTTATAATTCTCACAGCAATGGTCCTCCAGATCAATAGGACCCTCTTAGCTTGTCATCCGTGTTGAAGACAGAGGCAAAGAATGCAATGAATGTCTCTACCTTGTCTATGTCCCTGTTTGTGAGGTGACCATCCCCATCCTGGGGGGATTAACGGGCCCATGTAATTTCTGCGCTGCCTTTCTCCATTAATATATTTAAACCCATCTCCTTTTTATTGTCCTGCACAGTAATAGTCAGCTTCAACTCCAATTGAGCTCTGGCCACACAAATTTTCTTCCAACAGTGGCCAGCAGCATCTCTTATTCTTCTCATGTTATCTGACCTTCCTTTCACTAGACAGACACCTTCTTTTTTTGCCTTAGCTCCGAAAAAAGATCCCTGCTCAGCCAAGGTGGTCTTCTGCCTTGACTTCTTGACTTTCCACATTTTGGAATTGCCTGCTCCTGTCCTCCTAGGCACTGGTGCATAAAAAGTAACCAGCATGAATAGACCCCAGCACCTACAAGAGCATTTTCTCAGGGGATCTTGCTAACTATTCTTCTCTCAAGTGGTTAAATGACATGCCAATCAAAAAGCTAACTTTTGATTGGCCTAAACCACGACACTTGAATTCTGCTATCCTCATATCTTTAGACTTGAAACTGTCAAGCTTCCTCTTGTCATGAAATTTTAAACTTGATTGCTTTGTGGTCTCTGTGTCCAAAACAGCCATCAATCACCACTTCAGTGATTGGAGACCCTCCTTGTTAATTAAGCAACAAATAAAAAAGGGCATCTTTCCTAACTGGCTCCCTTAGTACCTGTACCATGAAGTTAGCACTCAGGTGTTTTAGCAGTCTTCTGGATCTGTTTGTGCCAGCTGCTTGTTGTTCCTGGTTAACATCAGGCAAGTTGAAGTCCCCTCAATGGACAAGAGAGGTTGATTGGAGGTTTCCATTAGCTCCTCAAAGAACAATTCATCAGTGCCATTGTCCTGGCTAGGTGGCTTATAGTAGACTCCCACAATTGACATCCATGTTATTTGTTTGTCCCTTAATTCTTGCCTGGAGACTTAAAACCATACCACTGCCAAACGTAAGCTCCATACATTCCAGCCACCTCCCTGCCTCACCTGCCTTGCCTGAAGAGCCTCTAAACATCCAGTGTGGCACTCCAGGCATAGTTTCATCCCACCAGGTTTCCCTTATGCCAATGATGTTGTATCTCTGCAAGCACTGGTACTGAAACATTTCAAGTTTTGGAATGCCACCCCAAACCACACTTGTCATAATCCTCAAAAATTCACAGTCCATTATAGCTTCTAGATTCAATGTTATGAGACCTGTTAGTAGCATATTAGTCTGTATTAGTAGATCAAATGCATACTACAACATGCAACAGTTAAAACCATAATTATACTCAAACTTATTATTTATTACTATTATTGATTATTACTTGAAATGCATTGAGCTTGGCACTTGCTAAAAATTAATCACAAATAGCTTTATATAGTTTGTTAAAAGAATAAATGAGAAGACTTCAACCCAAAGGATGCATTTTTTCTCTCTTAGGTACAAAGATGTATAGAACAGCAGATTTTCACCTCCTACAGAATAAAGCTCTTTCCTCCTTTAGCTTTTCTTACTTCCGCAACATTTCCTACATTTTATGAAGGGCAGGGCAGAGAAGAGAGGAATGAGACAATCAAGCCTTGCACAGTTTTTTGCACTTTTTTTGGTTTTTGACTGTAAAGTGACAATAGGGGCTTCAATTCCTGATACATACACTGGGAGGATTGTTTCAAGGCACAGCTAAGAATGGACAAATTTCCAGCAAATGGAATCTAAATAAAAGGAAGTCATGAGAGTCCTAAGGGCAAGTAAAGAAAAGTGTGAACACACAGCACTCCACAAATCTAACAGCCTGTAACCACATGGAAGAAAAGTCCCAAACTAAAGTAACATTTGAACAAGCGTCACCTATTTGCACTTCATACAAGGTGGACAAACACTTCTTTATGCACAAAAATACAGAATGAGAAATAAGCAAGAGCTGGGTGAACCAGGGTGAACTCTAGATATCTGCAATAGGATAACACAGATTAGGTTCTTCTTTCCTGCCTTTTAAGTTCTGCCTTTCATAAGCATGGTGCAAACTAATGCTGACAGATGATCTCCATATGCATCATGGGAGCTCTCAAAGCACCACGCCTGACTTGAGTATGTGGCTTGTCAAAGCCAGAGAGGATGTGTGGCTATTGCAGCACTTTTTGCAGCAAGAATAGTTTATAAGAAGAACTAACAGCAGTCTTTTCTCCTTTTACTTTGGAAGGAAAGAGGATAGTGAGATCTCAGTTCCAAGTACTGTGATTTTGCCTTATTCTAGTCCAAGACCATATGATGTAAAGTACTTCTCACTGGCTCTTTATGGGTTCCTACGAGAGATCTTGATGGCCTTATCAGAGAAGAGACAAAGGCTAAGCATGCATTGTGTTAGGGTCTGATGAAGCCTGGAGCAGAAGGAAGAACAGTTACTTTCCAGACTTATAGCAAAGCTGTGCTCACTGCTGACAGCATAGTGGAATTAGTACTGACAGTAGAGTTTCCATCTGCTGACAATATGATTGGTCACACTGTGTTCTTCATCCCCTTCCTCCCCACAGTAATATTAGGGCATGTCCTCAAATGTCCCTTGGATGCGAGTTCTTTTTACATGACTCAAGTCCTCTGCTAATTTTTCACTTCTGGTTTTGTTTCATCAGCTAGCTGCACTCTCCTGAGTACTATTTCCTCACAGGCCCAAAACATTTGTCAATCAGCTGTTAATGATATTTCACAGGCCAGCTTCTTGAGTGCTGCTGAGTACTACATTCAATGATCTAAATATTTGTGACTATTAGGTCATGGATATTTTAACCCTCTCTATAAGTCTGAAAGATCACGAGTGATAGGAGAAAATAGCCACAGCCTTGAAGCTGTAAAGTCAGCATCCTGGCAAAAAAGTCAATTCCTCTAAGATCTTCTGGAAGCTGGATCAGCCTGGAGTGTAAGAAAACAAGGAAAAAAATACCAAGATTTGCATTCTGGAGGAGAAAAAATGCTGTGCAAGTAAATCCTGTCATTTCTTGTACTCTGTTCATCTTTACTGTGGGTTTGTTCCTTTTTCCAAAGTGGATCAATGTAGAAATGTGAAGGCAGCTTTAAGAGTTCTAAACTAATTTTCAATCAGTGAATTTACAGTAGTATTTTCAACACCCAAAACACTTTATAAGAAAAGCTCAAAAATCCAGTACAATGGACTGTTAGGAGAAACAGGAGTAAACCAGGCAAGGACACTTCCAGAGAGCCTGACAACAGAGGTAGATTGACAACAATTTAGTGGTTTGCGTTTTTGCTTTCCCAACAATCTTCTCTTAGGACTTAATATTAATTCTAGATAATGCTAACAAGACATCACTATTGTGCTGATTTTGGCTGGTATAGAGTTCTTCACAGTGGCTGGTATGGGGTTGTATTTTGGATTTGTGCTAAACACAGGGTTGATAATATAGAGATGTTTTTGTTATTGCTGAGCAGGGCTTACACAGAGCCAAGGCCTTTTCTGCTTTTTGTTCTGCCACACTGGTGAGGAAGTTGGGGGTGCATGGGAGGCTGGGAGGAGACACAGCCAGGACAGGTGACCCCAAATGATCAAAAGGATATTCCAGACTGAACAACAATATGCTCAGTATACAAAATGATGTGAAGGAGAAAGAGAGGGATGTTTGGAGCAATGGCTTTTGTCTTCCCAAGTCACTATTTAAGTGTGATGGGGCCCTGCTCTACTGGAGATGTCTGAACACCTGTTTCCCCATGGGTAGCAGCCAGCTAATTCCTTGATTTGCTTTGCTTGTGTGTGTGGCTTTTGTTTTCCCTATTAATCTGTCTTTACCTCAGCTCATGAGCTTTCTAGAGGAGTGAGTGGCTGCTTGGGGCTTGGTTGCCATCTAAGGTGAAACCACAACAACTAAATACAACTTCTAGTTTTAATAATATGCTCCCTTAAACATTGTCCAAGCATACTAATGGGTGTTTTGTAAAAGTCTGGCCAAAACCCAAAATCACTCAGGTCATAGACTTGATTCCATATCAGATTTCATTGTTACAGTACAGCCAATGAGACTGTTTACTCTTACCTAGGGTAATTGCTCAAGGTAATTGAGCAAGGGTAACTGCCAAGTCTGTTGATGTATAACATTTAGAAGGTGCTTCTGCTATATTGTCACTACTAATGATTCACTGATAACATACTCCATCAAAGAAAAACTTCCTCTCATGCACACACTTCCAAGACACTGAGAAAGTTCTAAATTTTTCTGCTGTAGTTAAAGCAACGCCAATACTTCAACCAGCCTTGCCTTTCCAATGGTTGTGTGTGCAGTTGAAATCATGCCAAGCATGCAAAAATCCGCTGGCGTCTTACCTGGTGAGGTACGGAAGCGGCACTGTCCGGTCATTGGATCATACTCCTGGTTTTCATCAGAGCACAGACACAGGAAAGAACCATCAACGTTTTCACAGAGGGCTTCACCACATACTCCACTCAACATTTCACATTCATTCACATCTGCAGGGAAAAATCCGAAACATAAATCAACTGAGACCCACTACTGACTGTTCCTTTATCTGCTGTATCTGTGCCAATGTTGTCTGCCAGATTACAGATGTGATCTCTGGGGAAGGATTAAAAACTCACTATATACCTAAGTGGATTCATAAAAAAGTAGTACAGTTTATAGACTATTAGTGCTGATTAGGTGCTGACTGTAGACCAGAACACAGGATTTTTTTTTTTGTGTTTCTCATTGTTAAATACTTGCTTTTCTGTGTATTCTCTTACTAGGATTTAAGACTCAGAGTAATTTAATTTGTTTTCTAAAATTTATTATCAAACTTTAACTAAACTCAAGGAACAAAATGAACAGGTTCTGGTGAGATTCAGACTGCACTACAAAAAAGATAATTCATTTTCCTCCCCAAAATACCATTTTTCTTATACACAATCACCAAACAGAGACGTCCCCAGCCCCACTGCCACCATATGTCTATGCATGGACTCGCAGGCCGCTCTGTGACCCACAGAAGGTGTGCCCAGGTCACCCAGGGAACCAACTGAACACTGCAAAATTCCTCTCCCCCAAAAACTCCAAATATTTTTAACTTGTATTCCATACATCTGCTAACTAGCCAACCCTGAAACACTTTTTTGCCTAATAGAATCCTTGTCTGTGGTTTAAACAAGGATTATCAAATACTACCAGGACCCCTTTACTTTCTTTTTAGTTGATAATGTTGATATATGAAAATCTACTTCTAATGAGAGAATCTCATTAGTAGACAGAAATTATGCTGATTACTATCAGAAATAGTAATTTTTGTATCACAATTCAGAAATTCCTATAACTGAATGTGGTCTAACATAACTTGTGAAGCAATATTTCATCCTTTTTGCTACTTGCTTATCAAAATCTAGTCATCTGAATAAATGTTGTTTTGTGTGTGTTGAAATGAACATGGATTTTAACTTCGACTTTGCCCACATTTAAAAAATGTATTCAGATTTTTCTTTATCTTTTTACTAGGTTCCTGTCATAAGGAATAAGTCTTCTTTGGGGAATATTGCCTTGTCAGGAACTAGAGACTTAGCTTTTCCTTATGTGTTGTTTTGGCTGATAACTGGCTTCAAAATTGATAAGAGTATTTTGTACTATATACTGTTATACAAGGAAAAAAAACCCTCAAATGCATTATTCTGTGGTTCACTGACTTACTTCAGTGGGAATTCAAAATTAAATTTAGTTTCACACCATCCTTTCCTTTCCCCTTTTATTTTTTACATTCTTTGCTTCATTTGTTTTCATCCACAAAAACTCACTGTACGACAAAATTTACCTTGGTATGCAGCAAAGTAAGTGTCAAATGGCATAAAGAATTCTGTAACAAAACTATTTAATATATTAGAAAATGCATACAAACACTCTATAAAACTTCTAATTCCTCTTCTCTGTTTGGTATTCCATTTAGGTCTCTGTTACCAGTAAATGTGTTTCATCCTGAGTCTGGCTTGAAGAAATTGCTTAATGAATACCTTTCCTTGATCTGGTATTAATTTGACATTACAAACTTTTGCTGCCTCCAATGGTTCTCCAGCCATTACTATTAACAACAGATCTGGAAACCTATTAGTCATAAAAGAAATGTGCAGTATTTACACATCTACAAATATCCCATATCATTTCATGGTGATTGGTGTCTTTCCTGGAGCTGGAAGTTAATGTTAAAATCTGTTTAAACACCATATGCCTAGGGAGGTGCTATCTAATTCAGCCTGGCTGTGCCACATTCCAGATGCTATTTCCTGCAGGGAAACTGGCTACTCAGCTAAGAGACTAAACAGATGTAGCACTTAAACAGGCTAAAATATTAAATTCATGCCATTATATTTGTGAACGGTCCTGACATGCAGAAACATGGAGGTTTCTTGGGTTTTTTAAAAGAAATCAAGTAAGTGGCTCAGCTTATTTGCTGTTGGCTTCTGTTTGTCCTAATAACAGTTTTTTTCATTAAATAGATGCAAAATAAAATTTCCATCTGGCACAAAGTTCAGTGACTAAAGACGAGCTCAACTCTCTTTTACTAGTAAGCGACACACCTTTAATAAAAAATGACAGAAAATAAAAATATGAAATGTGTTTTGTTGGAATGCTGTTTTCACTCTCCTGAACTTTGCAGCAGTGACTGAACTCACCTGTACACCCGTGCCCATCCTGTGTGTCCTGGTACCCTTGGTAACAGAGACAGCGGTAGGAGCCATCCATGTTTTCACAGAACCCGTGACTGCCACACACCGTGCCGTTCATACACTCATCCACATCTGCAAGGAAGAGTTAACATCAGACAGGCTGTGTGACAGCCAAAGGCAGACTTTCACGATGAGTGCAGAAAACCCACAGATGGGCCATTTTGCAAACAGATGCAGCTGTGTCTCAACACATTGGGAAGGAACACAAGGACAAGACACAAAAATTAATGTAAGCACATGAACAATTTAAGAAACTGTTTCAGGGTTAGTTTTGCAGTAAGTATATCAGCAATTATCAACTTTCTCTACTCATCTGCTTCACCAAACTCGCTAACCACCATGATGTTACATACCACAGACTAGGGCACACCTTAAATAATTTCTCTGACTGACTTCTAGATTCTACCAGTGTACTATTATACAATCATGAGTGAAACTGAACTCACTGTGCCTACAGAAAGAATTCAAGGGTGTCGCTACACCCCCTGTGCAGAAGTGTTGCACAGATCTCATTCTAGCTTTCAGCACGCATAACAATTTCATAGTATAAGTGGTAAATATCTGTGGGCTGAGCCTTCTGTCTTAAGTCCTGTAAATCTACACATACAAGTCATCTTACTCAGGTACACAAAGTAATTCCAATGCTGGAATGTTTTCTGTACTGGCCTTTTCATTTGTAGTTCCAGTTTTGGTTTGCTGGCCTTACAAATAAGTCGCATGTGTACGTCTGTTCTCTGACTCAGCTGCCCATCAAATTTTAATGAAGGAGAGCTGCTTGTGGCAGACTGTGGTTTATTTTTGTAAGTGTATTACAAGTGCTAGGAATGCATTATTTTTATCTCCACTCAAAGTAAGACCTAAACCCAAAGCCCTGGCCATATGTGGTCATTAAAGATGTCATGAGGTGCTTTTCAGGAGGAAGAACATTAGCTGGAACTGTCAACCTGCCAGGATATTAGGATTAGTACCTTCTGACTTCTAAATTCCTCTGCAGTCTGAAGCAGAGAAATTATCACTGTACTTCTTTCCTAAAAAACATTATGGTGTTAACTATGGCTGCAGTCTGATTTCCTTCTGCACATTTCCTCTACGGATTATTGCATTTTAAATGGGGAATAAAGTGATTTCTCTGACTGCTTGTTACTACCATTAATTCTGCACATTTTGGTAGCCCTTCTTGTGGTGACACCTACCATCATTCTACCTCCAGTGAAGGCCTTTGGCACTCCCTGAACTAAAGAACTGCTGTGACTGAATCCTGCAGTGCCACAAAGGGAAGACTTCTCCAAACAGGTGAGGAGCACCTCGTGTTTTTCTGTAAGGATAGAGTAGGGCTCAAATGTAGTCCTGCCTACTCCTTCAACTGTTCACAGCTGTGTCAAACAAAAACTCACAGAAGTCAGCAAAGATGCACTGCATTCTTACCTGACAGTACTCACCAAGCAAAGACTTTTTACTTTTAAATTGTGTTTTATGCTAAGCTGAAAGGGAACTCTTGGGCTTTGAACCATGTGGTCGCAGCCCCCCAAGCTATCAAAATTTGATCAGCATGTCATTACTATCCACACCTGTTACCTCCTGTGCTGCCCTTTTGCAACCCAAGCGCTCAAATTTATCTGCACAAGATTTGCATGCCTCAGGGAGTGCTGTTTTTAGGATCTTGAAAACCAGCTTTTCCTGTGTGCTGTGGTGGGATCTGAACAGGTTCAGAATCCCACATAGACTTTTAAGGCCAAAAGATTCTATCCAGAACCTCTTAAAAAGGTTAAAAGCCCCATCTCTAGCAATTTCTGTACCAATAGAACGAACTGTGAAATTTTAACATTTTTTTCAGAAAGACATGTAATTTCATATTAGGATGCTGAAGTGATGGAAAATTCATTTCTCCTACTGAACTGATCCATTGTTTAACAAAATTCAGCCTACATACGAAATGCACGCAAAAACTGGATGTACTAAATACACCAAAATCTAGGACACATATCTGAGTATAACTGATGGTTATTAAAAAAGTACTTACAGATGGAACTGGCAGAAAAAATATTTTGTTTTTACGTTTTGTAGTAAAGATATTAATAGTCTTTACATCTTGTTTTATTAAATGAATGAAAAATATTCAAGGAATTTATTTTAGAAAGGGCTATTGTATTTGGCAAAGAATACAATAGCCAGTATGCTTATTCTCAAGGAATTTAGAATGAAAATTTGGATGGTTTCTGGATATTGAACTTATTGAAACCTACCACAAACCCTTACCAGTAGAATTAATTCAGCAATACGAATAAGCAACTAATCTGTGTTAAAGACTGTCAGAGGTGAAAGGTCAAGAACTACCTTTTATACCTTTTCCTTTTCAAGTCCCCACAGTGACAGAATTATAAAAAGAAGCAAATTGAGTTATTGAGAGGAAGACAATAATTTTTTTTTACAGTTGTGTTTTTCCAGTCCCTCCTTCTTGCTGCTTTGCACTGACCCTGAGTAACATATCTGATATTATTAGTCTCATGTGATCAGCAGAGGTTCACATATCTAGTAAAGAAATCTGAATACTGTACCTTAATTAGAAAGCCTTGTTAAGAAAAGGAATTTAAAATGAGTAAACAATGGTGGCTTGACAGCCAGGAATTTCAGACAACAGACAATAACACAGTGTTTGTGTCTTCAGTGAACAACTATGGTTAAATAACAAAAAGTTCCTGAGCCACAGAACAGTTACTGTTAAAAACCTATGCAGAAGAAACTGCAACTGGAGATTTTAGAATTACCAAAATTACAGAACTCCTCTTACTTGAAACCTAAATGTTAAAGGAAACAGGGGAATGGTTCATGCAGCTGGTTCTTCACAGGTAAAACAAGGTCATTGACTAAAAAGCCACAGAAACAAAACTTGTGATTGTAGCAAGTGTCCTAATTCAGTATCTAATATAGCCACAGAAGACAGAGGGCTTTTTTTAAAGTACAGTCTGAACATCTTTCAGTGGATGGGATATTACAGAGAAGGTCCAAGCACCAAATATTTTTCCTTGTCTAGACAGTTCACTCAAAGGACTCTTTTTTACGGCCGGAAAGGACATTTGTTTCTTTAATCACCCCATAAAGAGTGAGGCTTGTAATCAGCAATTCTCTTGCTACATGGAAACAAAGTCAGGGGAAAAAGCTAAATATGAAACTAATATATCCTATGTCTATAGAGTGACTAAAGCAGTTCTCTGTAATTACAGCCTATTATAGAATCCATGAATCAGTGCTGCCTGCTTCAATCAAGAGGCAAGATGTGTGCCCTCATGCACACTTTTGTGCAGTTCAACACTGCATTCCTGTTTTCTGACAACTTGAAGGCAACCTCAACCTCAAGAACGATGCTTAAATCTCACTGAAATCTACTTACACAGCAATGTGTGTGGAAGAAGAACTGATTCCTAAGACAGGTCTGTAAAGTGATTAGAGAAGCAGAGCTCTGATTCTGAAACTGCCAGGGCTACCCATAACATGTATACAATAAAAAGGAAGAAGCAGAGGTCACAGAGCTCTGGTAGGATGTGTAAGGTTTTTTGGACCACCTGTTGCAGCAGTGAAAAGCCAGTGAGAGACATATGGGATGGGATGGGGAGACAGAAGAGATGCTTGAGGCAGGGCATTGACTTAAGCATCAGAGAACCTCTAACTTGAGATTTTGCTAACACATTCAACTAGCAGCCAGCTGGGTAAACCATTGTCTTTACAGGAACCCCAGAAAGCTCCACAAGGAACTAAGGAGCACTCTGAGAGCCTCCAGTGCAGAGAGCCCAGCACAACCAAATTGCTGAGCCTGGGGCCAGGCTGCAGTGGAATGTCACTGCTGCAACAAAAGTTTGTCTACACCTTGGAAGAAGACACAGTCTCCACAGCTGTTCAGTTTACTTTGGCCAATGGCCACAAAAACTCCATACCAGAACTAAACCACATGAGGTTCTTAAATGTTTTATGCTGTTGTTGTTTCAAACTTCAAAAAAACCCAAGTCAAACGCATACAAAACAAAATCCGGAGATACGGAAAATCTGCTCCCCAGGTACAGAGAGGTGTGTGAATCCAGGAAAATTTTCTCAGGTTCTTTCTCTGATGGTATAAACAGTTATTCTCACTCACTTAACTAGAATTAAATTCACAGAGGCACTTAGTGTAAAGAACAGTAGCTCCTGCAGCTGGAAGTCACATGCTTTCTCAGTACCTGGAATGTCACACATTCCTTTTGTTTCATCTTCCCTTTTAGCATGAAGCTGACACCACTACAAATATTGACAATGATGCCATCAGTGCTCCCTTAAAATGAGTTTTTTCAAAACTCTGGAGTTGTTTTTATTAAAATGACAGAATGGAGAAACTAATTGTGGCGGAAAAGGAGTGTTGCCACTTCAGAGACTAGAAGTACCCTTGCTTCGCCAAGTTATTAAAATACTTTTCCAAGTGCTGAATATAAAGTCTGATCTGTATTCCATACACAACACCAATTACTTGTGAAGCATGCTCAACTGGTTTTGTACTTGTTTCATTCTTCATTAAAAAGTTCCAAAACTAGTCACAGTCCTGGAAATAAGATCTTGTGACTTCATCTTTTTCTGTTTAGTAAAAGTTTGGCTTTTTTGTTCTAATGGAGATTAACTTTGTATTACTTCATCATATGTGATAGCAACCTTTCCCTGGAAAATGTGCTATTTTATTAAATGTCAGAGATGCAGAGGAGATCATAGTTTCTGGTACATCTCCTAAGAGTAGATGTCAATGACTTTGGATTTTTTTTTAAAAAGTTGTGTTCCTTTTCAGCTGGTCTATTTTTAATTTCTGGGAGTTTGATTTCACAAGGCTAATAAGTGTTCTTCTAGTTTCATTTTGAAATAAAGTGTTTGGCTTCTACAAAGAGAAGGCTGTATTCTTCTCTGGCCACTTTTTCCCTGTCTCTTTTATAGCTATGCTCAACATGAGGCAAAACACCTGCTACTACTTTTCTTGCAGAGCAATTGAAGATATATGGCATATCCTTCCTCAACACTGGGTGAAATGCATACATGCTGATGAAAGGAGTCCATGAACATGCTTTGGAATTATCCCATTACTTCAAATCATAAAATACTGCCTCTTCCATGAATCAGAGGAGTTACCCAGATTTGCTCTCTCTTGACCAGGCTTTTGTTTTGGCAGTAAGAGACTATTTCTTTCAACTTATGCAATGATTACAAAATTAAGTAAATATTTAGAGAGAAAAAAGCACTAAAGAACACTCAAGAATTTTTTATAATTATCAATAATAATTAAAACACAAATGGAGTGTTTGATGTTATGCTATATCTAAATATATAACACTTATTCCCTGACATCAAGCGTAACAGTGATCCTGTCAGCACTATATTACATTTCATGAGAGATCACATTACAAAATATATGGCAGGTTATGTGCCAGCTTCAGTAATAAAAGCTTTTGTAATGCTTGTTTTTATCTGGTGTAAGCAGGGTGATGCAACAGTCAGACACAAGTTTCAGTTTACCTCATCCACAAAGGACAAACGTTTTCACTATCCCTAAGTGAACTATGAGAAGAATTGGCTTGTGAAAACCAATCACATATGGATTTACTGGCCTATAATTTTGGAGAGAGAACAGTTGCTTACTTCTTGGGTGCTTGAGATCCACTACCCACTGTTTCTAACATTGAGATATCATCTGCCCAGTGCTTCTCCTTAGCATGCATCCTGCTGAAATACTACCATATAACTTTTTCCCCTTCTCAACTTTTCCCACAAGCCTTGTTGTCTTGAACACATCTCTCAACCATAAGAACAGCCATTCTTAATCTAATTAGGAGAGTGTTTATTTTTTACCAGCATCACCGACTTCACAAAGCCACATACCTTCTTGGTATCACTGAGCACAGCATCACTTGCAAATGTGTACACCATTAGCAATAGGATGTATTCTCGTGACATAGCAATGTAAAAAACCTATAGCTACCCTAAATTCCAGGCTTCTGGTTGATGTTTCTATAAGGATCTAATTATTGCTATTTACTCCATTTCTGCCATTTCAAAATGCCCGATGTTCTATAATACAACTACCGGATTTCACTACAACTTCTCACTGGAGTTACTGTTCTGTTGCTTAATCTGCATATTTTAAATAAAAGTTTGGACAAGCAAGGCTCTGTTGTCTTCCACACAGCAATGAGAACATTCAGGTAGCTCAGGCTTGTTGATAATGCACTTAAGCTTCAAATTAGTTAATCCCAAATATTCATGTGTGTCTTACCCATTATCAGAAGCCTGAGTTCCAAACACAATTTGCACATCATCTATTTATGAGAAAAACAACAAAGAGGCCTTAAATGGAAGATTTTAGAGTTAGTAGTGACTGACTGACTACTTTTCTCACCCTCCTAACAGCAGCAAATCAATGGGAATGGATTATTACAACTTGTCTCACCTTCACATGTTCGGCCATCTGCAGACACAGAGAAGCCCCGCTCACAAATGCACTGGTAGGAACCATCCGTGTTTAGACACTCTCCGTGTGGTGAACAGAGGTCAGATCTCTCACATTCATTGATATCTGAAAGCACAGAGACATTTAAGAACTTTGCAAATCATCACACCCTTAATATTAATCCTAGGTTCAATCTTGAAAGGAGCTTCTATTTCCACTGGCTATGTAAATAGCTGTGTGAACGGCTCAACTTCCAGAGTAACCAAATCTCCTGGGATCCTTCTTAAATGCTGTATAGATATCATTATGTTGACATATAGATGTCATCATACTCTTGCTACAACACTCTGTGATGAGGATGAAGAGAGAGAGATCTGTGGGATATCAGCATAAGAGCTATCCTAGTCAACATTTCTTCTGTGTTACAGGAATTCTCAGCTCTATCTCACTGCTTTTTGATGGCTGCACAGTGGTCAACTTGGGCATCTGACTCCACATGTTAAGTAGCAGGTTAGAGCTGCATCTTTCTCAGAAGGCTGATTTTATACAATTTAAACCCAAATGCTCTTTTTTGCTGATGAGAAGTGGGAATGATCCCATAAGATTGCTATATAAGAACTTATCATCATCTCTTTTGCTGGGTTCTATTTTAAACTTAAAAAGAATTTTTTAAACTTGTGAATCTAAAAAACATGTATTTCCTTTTGATTGATGTCCCATGTTAGCAACCAAATCTGCTCTCAAAACTCAAGGACTTCATTCTTTCACTAAGGTACTACCACCTTCATATCAATTACCATTCATGCTGTAATTCTACTTTAGTATTTTTTGCTTTACAAAAACCTATTAAGAAGCATTCAGTACCATGCTGAGATCAAACACAAATTTACAAACAAAACTCACCCATGAGGCTTATTCATCCCTTATCCAAACACTAGAATTTCTCATTCTTAACTGTATCTCTTGTTGCTTGCAGCCATCCAGAACATATCAAAGTAGCCAGCAATTTTATACTAGAGAAATTATGATTTCAATATCATCATCTCAAGACCATGACATCCATTACAGGATTTTCTCTAGCTACAAACTGATTCTAGCCTGTGTGTAAACTTTTCAACCAGTGTCCTGAAATCACGGCCATAAGAGAAAGAAAAGACGCAGCAGCCTGGGGAAGTTGTATCTGCATGAGGCACTTATGGAAAAGTCAGTCCACTGTGCTGAACACAACACCTACATGTATAAAGCTTTCTCTGAACTCATAGCAAATGCAAACCAACTATTTCCTGAAGCCCTCTGAAAGCTGGGAATAGTGGGAAATCAGCAATGACAAGGACAGTATTGTACCTTCTCATACTGTACTCAAGATTTAGCTGTATTGAAACTTCCAGAAAAATACTGGAAACTGAATCAGCTGATTACACAAGGTAGAATGATGTATTAGAAGACAAGAAAACAAAATTACCAGTGTTAGGGAAAATGAGTATAATACCTCTGAAAGAGCAAACTGCACTTTCTCATATTTTGGAGTCTTTTCAACTTTCTCCTTACCAACATGCATATCTCTAACTTCTAGTCTAGTCCAGATTCAATTTGCAGACACTGCACTGTGATAAATTTGCCAGTTTAATTCAATAGCTCTCTGTCTGCACTGTCTGTCCCTTAGTTGGCTCATAAGTGCTTTCAGTTTTATTTATCCATTTAAAATATCAGGCATATATCTACTACTTTAGATGGCAAAGTGAAGAACATAGAGGGGTATCAAAGCTGCCACTGATTTTAGCTTATGGTCAATTCTCTTGTATCTGCTAAAGCAAGGTCTAATACAGCACTTCTGTATGCTGAATGCAACGTTTTTCCAATTAGAAAGCAGTCACACAGAACATTCAGAACTTTTACAGGGAATTTAGCATTTGTTGTGGAAGATCTTCAGTGTGGATGAGCTGCAATCCAGTTTCTCAGCTCAAGTCTAAACTGTGCATAAGAGAGCAGCCAAAGCAAAGTCCAGTGTTCTGGTGCTTCAGCCATTTAGAACACAAATATGTTATTACTTTTCAGCTAATACCATCGTTTCTGACTCACAAAAATCGTGGGCAAAAGTGATGAGGCATGCCTGGGTGTTGTGCCAACATGAAGATGGGATTGTTCAGAACTAAAACCTGGGAAGTGTTTTCCTGGGTTGGGCAATGCTCACTCAGTCTCAGATAACACATTCCCTTCCTCCCCACCCATCCTCCACAAAGTATCGCAAGTGTTTTATAGAGGCAATATCTAACGTGACTTGATGCTAAGAATGCTGCTCTTGTTGTTATATCTCTGATTCACAACACATGGAATGTTCTGTCAAAATAAATGTTTCCAGGATTTGGGAATAAAGCAGCACTGTACCTCTCTTAGTTCTAACACAGATTCTCTTTCAAGTTATGAAGGCTGAGACTTCAGCTTCTTGAATTAATTTCTCAGCATATACTTACAGAGAGAATAGAATGAGCAAAAATAAAAATTTAAGAAGAGTAAGAAAGTACTACAGATGATAAATGAGTTTCTCTTCCTTAGCATGATCTGTGACTATCACAAGTTACACTTACAAACCTGCATATTTACAATAATGATCCAGGTATTTTGTCCACCTGTTTCATACCTTGACATCCCCTATTCGCTATCTGCTGGAAACCATCCGGACAAGTGCATTTGTAAGACCCTTCAGTATTTATGCAGCTTCCTCTTAGGCAAACATTGCTGTCTTGAAGGCATTCATCAACATCTGAAATAAAAAGGCAACCGGATTATTGGATGATGTCAAAATTGATGAAATTTTGAATAGTTTCGACATAACTTGAAGCAACTGTGTGCATACATGGAAATCAAGTTTGCTACACTTTAGGATTCTTTGTTATTTTCCTTTCATCATGTCATCAAACATCTCATATTTCTAGAGGGCTTTGAAATTTGAGTTTGTATGTGATTAATTCCTAGCAAATATGACTCATGTGCCATCTGCATCTCTCACAAAAGCACATCATAACAGTAATGCAGTTAAAAACAAATCCAAGCAGCTGCACATTTAGAAGACAGATACAAAAAATACCTACTAATGCAAATTTAAAACAGTGATACTTGGACATGTTTAAACCACCAAACAGAAATCCCTGAGTTGGAAATGACCTCAGGCCCACTTTAGCACAATGTTGCATGCACCACAGCCATAAATCCAGCTCCAGAGTCCAGGCACGCAGGATCTTGTTTCCCAGCTGCCTACACACCACGTTCAGGATCAAGCCTCAGGCCTATACACTCTGCCCTAGTGTCTCGATACCCATGGGATAAATGACTGACACACAGCAGGGAAAGTTTCAGGATACAAATTAGACACGAGGTAATCAAATATTTCAAGAACAGGACACTGGCATTGTCTCCATTTGAAGTCTTTTCTTCCCGCTGTCTTTCAAAAGGCTTAAAGGCAGCCCAGTGGCGGAAACAGAGTACAGCTACTTATGGGTACAGGATTAAGTCAGCAAGTGCTGACATTCCAGTGATATTATACAGTTTTGGTTTCATTACAGCTAAAGATCACAAGGTATTTGGTGCCTGTGCCTCTAAGTTTTAAAAGCAAACAGCAAGTGAGAGAGTTGAATAAAAAAACTGTCTCATAAGCAACTTTCCCCAGCCTCCACAGAGCCCTACCTAATAATCTGCCCAGCCTATTGCTTTGATAATGTAGTTAGCTTCCTCTGAAAAACAGAAATCAAAGACTTTTCACAGTACCTTTGATTATTCTGATTTCTTAAGTATGGATTTTAGCTGACTAGAATTGTAGCTTTTTCCTGTGCAGCAGGAATGAATAACAATTGTAATTAAAAAGGGGACACGACCTCATTTCTACATTTATCTTTGGAAAGCCCACACTATATTGTTCTCCTTGGGATTTAATCTACTTAATAAAAGTAAGAAATAGGGATAGCTTTCTTACACGAACATTACTGAAGATAAAATTGCACTTAATGTTGACAAAGTTGTGACCTTCAGATAACCACATGTTTTATAACCATTTTCAACTGCGAAATAAATTGTGGCTTTTTAAAAAAGCAATTAATTTTGACTAGGAGTATGAGAAAAATTAATTACTCCCTTGTGCTAAGTTAATGCCAAGTCTCACAACAAGAAGGTGTCTTCTGCCAAATTCAGTCAAAATGCATTATTTTCCATATAGGATTCCTCCCTTTCTCTGATGCAACTCTTCATAGACCCTATGAGTGCTGCATGAGAATCCCTAGGAAAATGAAAGGCAGTAACTCATGCTTGAGACATTCAATGCTTTTTACCACCTTTTACACATGCATGTCTTGAATATTTTGGCTAGCAAAATCTCTGAAAGTTCTAGGAAAACATTGGAGACTTATGCTTCAGACTTTCTTGCAGTAACCCAGGTTCTTTGAGATGTACACTCTCTATGTAAGTCCTGCTGGTGCATATTCCCACTCCCTGTCGGTTAAGACAAAGCCTCACAGGTGCCCTCAGACTTCATGTTCCCTCTTATTCAGGGCAACAATGAGCAGAAAGCTTCAATGTCACTTCGTCTCAAGAACAAGATGCTGAATGACAGACTAAGGCAGAAGATAAACATGCATGTGGGTGTGTATCTTGAAGACATACTGCATGTATACATCGACATATACAACTTACTTGCAAATTCATTTTATTCTTAAACAAGTAAAATACCACACAAGGGCTTCCAGACAAAAACTTCAGCCAGCGAGCTGCAAAAAGCACAGCTGAAAATGAGCACAGCATAATTCTGCCGAATTCTGCAATACCCCAGAAGTTTGCACAAGTTATTATGATCAAACCAGCAAACTGCTTCCTGCATGCAACATCTTTAAGAAAATGTCTGCACCAGAAGAAAACCTAATTAAACAAACATTTCTTGCATTTCTTTGTTCTTTCCAGACAATTGTGCTGTGCTATGCTCACAGTTTTTGTCATCTCTTTCCTGCTTTCTCTGTGAAGTGTTAGAAAACATTCAGGTAAATAGGCTAATCCAAAAATCAGAGGCCATTATGTGCAAAAACACTGGATGTCTTCTTAGGGTGATTTTTTCTTTAGTTTCCAAGGTGTAAAAAGCAGTTTATAACATGCTGTACTTCAAAAAAAAATTAAGGGATATAATGAAAGCACAGAACTTCTTCCTCTTCAAGAGATTAATTACTTTGTGCAGGACTTGCAATTTTAACAGAAGTCTTCAGCAAACAAACTATGGCTACAGAAATTAACCACTCTGTCACTGGGTGGAGAAGTTGTAAATCTGGTTGCAGACTTTTAAATGAGAAAAAGATCCTGGGGTAAGAGAATGGTTTTACCCTTTTTCCTTGTTTGATTCAATCCCTCTTCTTTTGCCTTGAAAATGTCTGAAACTATTTTGTCTCAAAAACTGCCTTTGATGAGGATCAAGAAAGAGTTGAAAATAAAGCATGGACCTATCCTGACAGGCCAGGTGATGGAGAGCTGCAACAGCCACCATGACTTCTTGGGCTGTATGGAATGCACCAAGTCGGTCTGAAGAGAAGTTTGAAATCTCACCTGAAGTCTACTCAGAGCAAGTTAGATGAGTAGTCATCAAGAATGATACCATATTATCCATTCTGTTTTTGGGAGGCAGGAAGGACCTGTGATCAACTTGGAGGAAGGACCTGTGATCAATTACACCACATTTTTCTTTGATTCTTGACAGGGTATCTCTACATCTGCTGCAATTCATGAGGATCTTGAAGCCAGATGACAGCAAAATTCTTTGACGCAAATTTCTAGTGCATTGCATCATCAGCCCACATTTCTTGAAGCTGATGCAAGAGCTGCTGGTATTCAGCGCAAACGATGAGAAGATCGTGTTAAGTTCTTCCGTGAACATATTCTCCATATAGCTCAGGACCAAAGAGTATCAGTGTGCTGAGGAGATTTTATAAGATATCCTTATTCTTTTTTGATGAGAACTTCAGGAGAGGCTGTCACTCATTGAACGTGGACAATCTAGTATAATCACTCATGATAAAGTCTGTTAACGAGTTTGCCTTGAGAAAACAGCATTTGGTTGGCCCAGGGGGAACTGCTCTTCTGCCTGCCATCACTTGAAGAAGAGGATTCCTGATCTATTGCTGTGAGGGAGAAGGTGAGGACTGCCTTTCAAGTGCTGTGTGGAGGATAACCTAGCACTAGAACCCTATTTGGTAGAACAGCAGTAAGAAACTGTATCTTGCAGGGTGTCAGCAGTTACAGAATGCACACCAGAGACTGAAAAGCTTTTATGAGCTAATGCCATATGTACAGTGAGACCTTAACTGAGAGCTACTTCTCCCTGCTAGTGTGAGATATGCAAGCAATTGAAATAGAATCTTTCCTGGAGCTTGCTAGTAAGTGTCGCAATAGGACACGAAAGGACAAGGCAGGGACAGCTCAGAGGTCAGGCAGAATGCTCTCTTTTTTAAAATTTTGACTCTAACTTATATACAATTGATCAGAAGGCAAGAGATTGGCCAAAGGTGTTGCCACCTCTCCAGTCTCATTGGTGAACATCACCATCACTTATGAAACTCCTCCTAGAGGAGAAAATCTGAAAACATTTCTTTATTTACAAGAAAAGGCTTGAGAACTGAGCTCCAAGTTCTGTAAATATCAGAAGGCAAAGCATAAACATCAGAAGGCAAAATGAAAACATGGAAAACCAAGGGCAACAAGTAAGTAACCTTACATTCTCAAGGTGGCCATGAGTAGCGCATCATATGTACCATATCAGATGGTATAGCCAACAACAAGAGAAGAGGGAGGAGCTTTGAAATGCTTCATTATAAAAAAAATCAGTGTGCCAATTATTAGACAAATAAATAGTTTTACTTGAGAGATAAGAGAATGGGTTTTTTCTGTAACACAGCATTTCTCACTACATATATTGTACATCTTTCACTTCTTACTTTTGTTTTTACAAGCTCAGTATATAGACTGCCTTTTGAGACAGTGCAAGCTGTGAGCACCAGTAGATCCTGCTGGAACTTGTCATCTGCTAAATGCTGCTTTCTCTTGCCAGCGCACATGTGTGATTGTGGTGACTGCAGGTTCCCAAAACCAGCTGGAGAAGAAGTTTTAACCAGCAGGCCCCCATGAGAACAGCTTATGCTGGCAGAAGCTTTTGTAAAACAGAGCCTCTATGTCAGAACCTTACCAAGGTTTGGAAAGGCTGACTTGTTTTCGGTAATAATGTCAACTGGTCTTCCAATTTTGCTGTTGGAAACACATGTCCTGAATTTTATATGTGGAAAGATGACAGGGACTATTTCTAAGAATCCATTAAATATGTGGCTGTGTTGGTGAGAACGAATGGTTGGCAGCGGAGGGAAAGAAAGAGAGGCAATATATATTTCTACTCCACTCTTAATAGAGTTCATGCCTATAGCTGAAATACTCAAGATCTTATTGAAAAAAATTAGTCAGTAGCTTAAGTCCCTAAGCTTACCTTCACACTGATCTCCAGTAGATGATAATGAGTAGCCTTGGCTACAGATACATCTGAAGGACCCTTCTGTGTTCCTGCAGCGTCCATTTGCACAGACTGATCGCTGCTGGCATTCGTTAATATCTGCAGCAGCAGAGACAGTGAAACTGTTACACATCTCAAAATAACAATTACTCATCAAATGGCACAAAGATCAAGTCTGAACAAAACAGCAAAGCACAGTATCAATAGCCAGTACTACTTAACTTGTTAGTATTTATTAATACAGACAGTGAATGTAATGCATAAAATTATATGAAACTGCAGTCTGAGTGTTTTCCTTGAGATGACTGTGTTCAACATTCTCTCCTGTAATGTCAATTTATCCCTCAATGCACAATCAGGTACACATAGACTCACAAATACACACACATGCTGCCTGAGAGCTGCTTTTGTTTCTGTTATATCTGGCAGAGGTAACAAGTCAGCCACTCCAGTGAGTCAGCAAAACCCACAAAATACTTTCCAGCGGGATCACCACCTTTTAACAGGGTGTGGTTTTCAGATGCACACTGACAGGCTAATCCACTATTAAGTTGTACATTAAGGCTCCTTAAAATTCTTGCCTTGTAACAGTATTAATCATCTATCTGTGGGGAAATGTCTCTTTGCTTCCACAACGCTGCTAATCCCTCTGTGCTTCAGTTCTCATAAACTGGGGTCAGTCTGAGCTAACAGATGGATTTGAATATCAAACTTAAATTTTCCTATGGAAAACTCAAAGTAGCGGAGGGGAGTGGCACTTTGAATTCAGAACACAGAAAATGCTTTGTTTGAGCTAGGAAGCCTATTTTCCCTCTGTTATTTGTAAAATATTCATTAAGAAGCAGTATTTAAATTGACATGGTGAGTTCTTGGTCACTTCTAGCATTTTGGCACAGCTGAGTGTCTTTCTGGAAATACACCTCAATTCAAACAGGAGAATGTTACTCAATGAGGTTTTTCAGGTCTGTGTTATGGCTGTACAGTCTGACCTCTTAAGTAACGGTTCCTTGCAACCACAGAAGTTTAGAATTTAAGGATCACTGAAATCTGTGGGGCTTCATGAAGCAGTTGGGCATGTGTACAGGTCCTTTACTTTAGAAGGGTGCACTTTAAGAAGAACAGTCTGCACATGCCAGCTCAGCTTGGCAAGGGCTCTTTTCCATGAAAGGCTCAGAGGAAGCAGTCAAATTTTGTCTACATATTTTCCCCACGATCAGTCTGCTGTGTGTTCTGAACAGCACATTTAACTCACTCAAGACACTTAACTTACACTGATGTTTTGTTTCAAACCTCCTGACAAATTTATATGAATGATCATTTAGTTTTACTGTATTATTTTTAGCACTCAGAAGTCTGGAAGTGTTTGGTGCTGTAGAGAGACACTTAGGGAAAGCTGAGGGAAAGGAAAAAGAAGGAAATCCAACTTCTGACAAGAAACATGTAGGTTTCTGTGCACTTCCACAGCCTGGAGACACTGTCTCAGATTTTCACCATTACGGAAAAGTTTCAAGTACTCTCTAATTAAGGAGAGGAATATTCATACCACCTGTGCATGCTCTAGGTTCTCCCTCAGACTACTTCACTCTAACTTCAGACCTAATTTTGTTCCACTGGAGCAGTCATGATGGGCATTTTAGATGTGGAAGAAATGTGGGAACTGACACTTTGGAGGTACAGGTATTGTTCCTAGAAATGTGACACCAAGCTCTCTCTCTCAGTGTACTACTGGAAATACAGAGACACCAGTGCAGGCAGGGTTAACTGCTCAGTGGTAAGAGACACTGCTGGGTTCCAAAGGGGAGCAGCCTATGTGTTTTGATTCCACTCACCCACATTGTAGAAAATAAAAATTAGAAAAAAAGCAAAAGCCACTGTACTTAAACCTCCAAAACGCCAGATATGCCACAGATTTTGCAGAAGTTCCAATTTAGCAATATTAATATTGTTCTTGACTGGCTTTATAACAGATGTCAAAATCCACAATGTGATCATAGAAACCATAAAATGGAAATACACATTCTCACATTTTTGGGTTTTTCACATCAGTGTTGTACATTTAAAAGTAAAATGGGGGGGGGGGAAGATGAAAAATATTATCTAAAAGGTAAGTGCAACCTTATTAATTTTAATCATATTCTCTCTTACCTTCACACTGGTCCTTTGATGCAGAGAGCTTGAAACCCTGGGCACAAATACACCTGAAGGATCCCTCTGTATTTTCACAACGCCCATTTGTACAGTGATTGCCATACTGACATTCATTTATATCTGTGAATAGAAAGAAAGTGCAAGAAATTAACTGGGATGTAAGCACCTTTTGGTTGAGCTTGGGAATATACTCAAATTACATCGTAAACACGGTTATTATTCCTGAGGAATTTATTTCAATGGGATTTCAGCACTTCATGCAGCTCCCTTTGTAAGGCTACTCTACACACTCATCAAGGAACTCCATTAGATTATGCAAAATCTCTCTTCCTAGTCACAAACCATCCTTTCTTTAGAAGGACTCAAAAGCAGCTTTTTTTTCCTACAACCTATCGACAGACTTATACTTCCATCCTTCTCTGAAAGGAAGGCATTAATTAGATGGGCCACTTTCTTTAGCCAACATGAAAACTGCTGTGTTGCTACTTAACACTAAATTCCAAGAATTCCTTCTGAATGCAATTTGTATAAATCAACAAAGCAAAAAGCAAATATAAAAATAAAATTAGAAACATATTTTGTTATAAATCCAGCCAGAATTAATTCTGTATTCTAAAATAACAATTACTGCTTTTCTTTTAGCAGAGGTTTTCACTTCAGGAAAAAAAAAAGTTTTGTTTTCATATTTTATCTCTTTATTATGGGGTTGCAGTAATCAGCACGTGGCCTTGTTTTATGGAAAAAAGTTGTATCTTTTTAGCTTCACTGATGCAGGAAAAGAACTACCCTTTGTTTGTTTTTATGTGCCAGAAATCATATTACTCCCAATTATCCTGTCTTTTTCCACCACAAAGCACACAAACCCCATCAGCATCAAAAAGTGCTAATTATTTGAGGCACTTGAGCCATTTAGGCAGCTGTAGCACAGGGAGAGCTGGAAGATTAGGCATCTTTAAGTCATCATCATGACCCTTATTAGCTATTGTGAATATGCGCAGTAACTGTTTTCCGCACATGTAGTTACATGCATGGCTCTTTGCAAACTCCTGTAGCCCCTGCCTTTGACCAAGCCCACCTTCCTCCAGACACAAACAAAATCACCATCATCAGCCATATTCCCAATGACCTACAACTCTCCATTCCTCACTTGAGCCTCTAGCTCTATAAGTAAGATGTCCTGCTGCAGCCTGGCCAAGCAGAAGCTGTGACATTCTCGGAGGGATGACAGCACACATCCACAGGTGCTGTGCTATGGCATTCAGTAGGTGTTATTCCTTTCTCCAAGGCTTATTTCCCAGTTTATGGCTGTTGCAAAATGTGCTCGCTCTACAAAACACAATCTTTGCTCTCAATGTGCACGATCACTGCTCTAACTGAAGAATCTGTTCAAACACAAAGAAACCAATTCAAGCACACAAATTTTCAACTGAACAACAAAACTGCTTCTTTACAGATTCATGTTCATCTCCAAGCTGCATGACAAAGAAACCTGGAGTACTATTTCTGATTTTTGGATGGGACTCGAAGTCTTCCCCATAAAACCAGCAGAAAAACCAGGAACAGAACTTAAATCTTCTGAGATGAAATTCAGTTATAACTGATTCTATTGATGCTCCCTACAGTAGGGCTAGAGGTATTTGGATTAGCTCTGCTTACCTCTGTATTAGTTTTGGTATCTTCTAATGGGATCCTTAAAACTGCACAAGTTGAATACTGATAGTTAACCATGCCACTTCAAAATCCATCACAGTGATAACCATGAGGGTGAAGTGATCTAGAAAGTTTAGTCAATCTATTTTTTTAATTTTGTTTATCAATACACAGAAATGTGCTCTAGGTACATTGTGAGATGTGACTTTATTTGAATGTGAAAATGTGCAGAGAGAAAAATGGAATAAAAATGAATCAGTGGTTGAAAGTAAAGTTAAAAACAATTAATTATTTCAAACAGTCCCTGCACAACACAAATGCACTGAGGGACCTGGGACAGTGGCAGTTTTAAGACAATGAGGAGGCAGGCTGTGCAGGTGTCCTTTTCCATTTCTTCCAACGTGCACTGAACATTCCACCTAAACTCCAGTTAAATGTAGTCTACCCAAGTTGAAGTAAAATGATTGACTTGGCTTAATGAAACAGAAGTGTCTACATTCCTGGCTTTAAATCCTGGCAGTTTACAATATAAATGGCACCAAAGATCTATCTGTAGGATTGTTACACAAGATTTTCTATGGCCTAAAGTACAGGCAGAGGAATGAAGTGAGGTAAAAAAAAAACAACTGAAAACAGCACTGTGGAAATCCAGAAGAGCTGCAACTGATCCAAACTAACAGGAGAAACAAATGAATTTATGGCACAATGGATTTAAATATCCTTCACAGATAATGGGAAATATTTTCCTCTTAGATATATTTAAACAGTGCCATATTGCATAACTACAGATTTAAGAAAAAATGTCTGCATAACATTTTCTAAAATGTTTATGGCTCATTTCCAACATGATGTAAGCCTAGGATAAACAAAAAATGGACTGATCACATCACTAATGAAGTGAGTAAGAATGTCTAGGCTTAGAACATTTCATAAAACAAAGGAAAAAAGGGAAGCTACATGCAGTAATACAAGGAAAAAAATTATCACTTTAAACCAAGACATATTCCTTACATGACTTAGTTCTGAGCAAAGCACTGACTTCACTCATTTTCCTCCTACCAACCTTGTTAGCAAGAATGAAACAATTGAAAGTTATGCCAGGGAATTTTCAACCAGGCTATTTTCATAAAATAGTACAGAAATAAAGCTTAATATTGGGAAAGAAGGCAAAATTAGGCCAACATTTTGCAAAAAAAAAAAAATAAGTAAGAGAGTTCTAATAGAGTACATATGCCACATTCTTTACAAGGACACCAGGAATCCAGGCAGGTGGGAAGGAATAAAAGACGAGTGTGGAGTAATCCGTGCAAAGTGAAACCCATTAACTTGTAAACATTTCATAGCTTGTAACAACTCCATTAAAGTCCATTAAATTATCTGAGAAATACATTCCTCCATAGTAAGTCAAATGATAACACCAAATATGCAGCTATGACATGGCAGATCTGTTCAGACAGTATGACTTCTTCAGAAAATAGGGTAGTTGAAAATTACGTAATCTGCACAGCAAAATTGGTGAAGATGTTCTCACAGCCACACTATTGCTTCACCAATGCAACTTGGCTCTAATCTTGATCCATAGATCAGCACACATTTGCAGCTGGAGCACAGCAGATCCCAGCCACCAGAACTGTTTCTACCAAACACTGCTTTGGGAACTGAACTGAACCACAGAACTAGGAGCCATTACAAAATAAGCCATGGAAGTGCACTGACAATCTGCCCTACAACAGTAATGCAAACACCTCCTCTATGGAGGTTATTGTACATCTGTTTAGGTACCACGGTTATTCCAACAATCACAAATTATAGGGCACACGGTTACATGGAGTGGGCAGGAATATTTGCAACAGATAGCAGATCCTTCACAACTAACGCTAAATTTAAGTTTCCACTACTGTCCCAAAAAGTGGCACTCAAAACTGCAAAAGATTATTTCTTTTTGCACAATTTTCTCATTCTTACCTCGATTTTAAATAGTCAAAACCAATTTTGAAAAAAAAAATATTCTAGCATTTATAAATAAGTCAACCAAAGTAAAATGTGAGAAATCTGTCCTAAACCCTTAACCTAAAGTTAGACAAGGGGCTTTAAGATATGCGACTGTTTTGCTAGAAATACAGATAATTAAGGAGTTTTATTAATATGCTGTGTGAGCAAAATCCCATATTCTACTGAAAAACCTGCCAGTCACACTGATATACTAGCACTCACTTGTCTTTCCATTTCCAAACACGAGCCTACTAGTATTTCACTGACAATACATCCCCTTTCTGCACCATATTTTCTATTTCAAGAATTTTGTTTTGTAGTTTATATAATTTGTAATCTAGATTCAGGGCTCACTTATCTACAGTAAAACAAGGTTTCCTCTTATATATTGTGTCTGAGAAAAAAAAGTAATTTCAAAAATCTCATATTTTCAGTTACTCTTCAGTGAAATGGGGACCCAGGCCACAGTGCTGTCATCAGGTTGTAACACGGACTGAATATGAAATACAGAACCTCAGGACAAGAACTACAACCAGAGAGCCAAAGAGCACAAAACGTACCATGGCACTGTCCGTTCCAGCCTCTGAATCCCACTCTGCAAGGAATGCACTGGTAAGAGCCAGGAGCATTAAGGCACTGTGCATCTGGACAGGTGGTTGGAGTCAGGCATTCATCAATGTCTTCAAAAGAGAAGAAAAAAGAAAATACTGGTCAAAGCCATAATAGAACACTGAACAATAATCTGGTTACTCTGACTCTCCTCCTGAGACACTAAAGCATTTAAAGAGTCGCATAATTTATCTGTGAGAGACACAGGAAAGAACAAGTTCAGAGAGATTTGTAACAGCAAAGGGGCATCTCTGAGAAATATAGTAGTTCATAATAAATGCAACTGAATCTGAATTCTGTGTTATACTAAAAATCTTTGGTAGGTCTCTTCCAGAACATACAGTATATCAGATTTCTGGCTAACACAGGTAAGAATAACTTTCCTTATGTTACTCCTTTACCATACTGAAGTACCTGAGATTCTTCCTATAGTAAGACTTTGGAAGTTCATTGCAACAGCAGTAAAATTGTAACTCTGGCTTCTAAAAGCAAGGTGCAATTTGATATTCTTCAATGTTGAAGAGTTACTCAGCATGTAAGTGTTATGGGGATTAAAACATAATTGTGTGAATGAGAATCAAAGATGCTTACATGGAGTAAGGAGTTAATTTTGTCTGAAAGAAGCCACAAGCCACTTTAGTGAGGCCAGCAGTGTTTAGGGTGATACAGGCACTTTCTGCATCAGTCCTAGATTGCCCATGACAAGAAGAGATAGGTCCTGAAAAAGTCACGGAACTCATGCTCAGGCTCTGAGCAAGAACAACTTCTTATCCTGCACCAAGGAAACCCTTAATACATGCAACACATGCAATCTACAGGACACTGCACACAAAAAACAACATTCAAAGACATGCTGCTGTTAAGTGACCAATGCAATTGAAACTCTGTAGGCAGCCTCCTTGCAGTCTGCTTGCATGTGTGAGATAATTTTATAACATAGTACTTAATTACACATATTATTAATTACTAATTACAGTCTTTCTCATTAAATACTTGCTTCATACAGTGCACAGAACTAATTAAATTGTCAGTCACCTCTAAACTCAGTTTCCTAAGCTTCCATCCTTTTCCTGACCGAGGTCTAGCAGTTTTGTCTTCTGCAATTAAGGGCTGCTACTTGAGCACAGATCATAGGGAGGGAATTCACTCCTAGTTTTGAGAACAAGCTTATTGAACTTAAGGAATTCCCAACGCTCATAATTTAACTGAACAATGCTCCAAGCTTGAAACAATTGAATACCTCAGCTCCAAACAACTCATTGGATGTAGGCAAATCACAATTTTTCATAGAATCACAATTGTCCAGCTTAGAATACTTCCTCATAAAAACATCAACAGACTTCTTCAGCTGCTGCAATGCAGATCTGCAAAAGTTTCTCATGAAACTGCTGTGGGAATTTTTTTTTTTTTTACCTAATTAACAAAGAAAATTACACTTCTGCTAAATTTTCTTCTCAGAACTGTCTGGACTGTGTCTGCCCTCAAAATAAAGAATATGAATGAGGTACTTGGTACAGAAATTTTCAGCCAAAATGAAACCTAAATGCTGCAAAGCTTTTAAAAAAATCACAAGAAGATTCTGTAAGAATACTTCATCCTATGAAATGATGTTCAGCTATGACTACAGCACTGTTCTACATAAACAACAGACTCTACAACAACACATATGCACTCTTTAGATTCCCTTGGCTAGGCCCATGACAGAACTTGTGTGAGAAGAGCTTAAAGGCAGAGTGAAGATGGGGTAAGGAACTGCAAGTGAACTGTGAGTATTGTGTGCAGCTTGGAGGATTCTTGCCTTTGTTTTTGAACTGTGGAGGGGACGGAAAAGAGCTTTTCACAATCAGAAATCTGTCAGTAGGGTGATGACATGGTAAAATGATTCCCTGAACATGTCATTCCCTTGGTTTGATGGATTTATTATAGGAGGGTTTTTTCCCCTTAAGCAACCTTAAATAACGTTCAACAGAGAATTTGGTTTCAGAAATTACATATTGCTAAGTTAAATTATAGAGGACTACCACCACACTATTTAAAATGCAAGTTAACAACAAATTTGATGCAGTGTAATAGTCTGATTTCCAGCCTAATTGAATCACAGATTCCCTTGTCACAGAGAAGATTTGCAAAGACTAGTTGTAAGAATGGAGTATGTGAAACATTTAAATAAATTTTAAAAAAAAACAACTGGAAGAGGAATCTTTTAGCACTTCTGGGAGCAGCAAATATATCCATGGCAGCTTTAAGTTGCTTATTTTCCAGGCAACCAAACAAGTCAACAATTTTATTCTGCGCTATGTAACTTAAGACTAAAGAGTGAACAAAATTATGTTTAAAATGAAATGATTTCTTGGGGTTTTTAGTTCACCATTCAAGTTGAATATGAAAAAAAAATACCAGGAAAAAAGGCCAAAATATCACACTAAAAAATAATGCGAAGCTTTGAAGGTCAGATGTGCCAGGATCTTCTGCAACGTGAAATATCTACTTGATATAGATATTAAAAGGTCAACCTATCATTTGCTACCTGATATAATACAGGAAAAATTACAACTTTTTTTTTAACAGAAACTTGGCAAGCAGGTAAGGACTAACAATGAAGTTAAGTGATTCCATGCCAAGATATGATAAAGTGGCTGTTTCAAGACGGTTCTGTACACAGTGGGGGAAGTCCTTTGCAGAATCTTAAATTTAAATAACAGGAATTGAATTGCAGTTCCAGACAGCAAATACTGACAAAGATTGAAGAGTACTCACAAAGGCTCCTTGTTTAAGATTGACTCCTCTGAGATTTGTCCCTTTGCAACTCAAGCTGCAGTGCTAAGCCTCCCTTGAATAGCAGGGAATGTTAATCATTCCAAACAGCAGTCGTTTGGTACTGGTTTTGTGCTATCAATAAATGGTAACTTCACTTCATTATTGCCACTAGTGAAGAGTCTAAACCTACCTTCACATTCCCCTCTCCTGTTCATTTGGTATCCACTATCACAGTATTCACATCTGTATGAGCCAAGAGTGTTTATACAAAAGCCTTCTCCACAAGTGTGAGGTCTTGAACATTCGTCAAAATCTGCAGATGACAAAGAGAAGTTAAGAGAAACTACTTCACCATCCAAGTATTGAATGCTTGCATCTCCTCAAAACTCTGCTTTAACTAAACACTAAATAAGGTTGGATTGTTGAAGCTGTTTGCAACCCATCTCACTGCTTGTGATCACAGAGAGAATGAGTTTGAGAAGCAGCTACAGTATAGAAGGTGGCCTGGGAGCACCGTGGCTGCAAACACCATGTGTGTTGCTGCATGTATGCAGTGCCCAAGCCAGCAGCAGCCTAAGGCAGACCACAGCCCCTTCAGGCTGCTTGTATTGCTTCATGAAGTCTGTGGCTGTTTGCAGCTATATTTAAAAATATGCTTTGTTCCAGCTTCTACTCTTTGTAAGAGTGTTGAATATTTGTATTTTTCACAACACGTGTTTTTACTAAATTGTAGTTTTCCTAAACAATGATGGTACTGAAAAACTTCTTGTTTTTCAACAAACAAATATTTTGTAAAGGAATATCAGCAACTCAGGTGCTTTCCTCACCACAATGCCTGGTGAGAGACAGTTAAATATACTTCCAGATACCAGTCCAGTATCATTGACATTGAGGAAAAAAGAAGTGAAAAGGGAATTTAGGAGGGTTCAGCGATGCTTCTTGAATAATTTTTATATTTTTATTTTCTATAAAGGAGATTAGTTATTACCAATGCAGTCAGTTCCATCTTCACTGGCCATGAATCCAGCTTGGCAAATACATAGGAAACTTCCTTCTGTATTTTCACAGCGTCCAAGGGAACAGAGATGTGGTGCCTGATCACACTCATTAATATCTACAAAAGAAATGAAAACATAAGACAATAGAATAACGTATTTAGTTGTGATTATTTCTGTGCATTCTATGCCATGCATTTGAAAAGACTGATCTTGTACTTATTTTCACTATTTGAAAAGGTATATATGTTTTCTCTCAGAGATGCAAAAAAGATGCATTAAATAGTTTTGGTTGGAGAAAAATGCTCTTATTGGCTTAGACTGTAAGAATACTGCATTGGCCTGAAGAATGTGACATGATTACAGTTCAAATCACTACACTGTGTGCAACATGAGCACAAGCTGCAAGCATGGAACATTAATAAAACTTGGATGAAATCAAGGGATTCTAAATTGCCATTTGGCTGTGTTGCATAATTTATTTTTCAATACTGTAGTTGCACCTGACAGTATCTGTTACAGCGTGAAGCTACTGAGCTTTGGTGGCATGAACATTTTATAGCATATAATCTGTTGATACAATACACCCTTTCTGATCCAAGTTCCAGAGGAACCAGTATACTCTGAATGAAGCAAAGGTACCAGTACAGCTGCTTCCAAATCTGAAACAGCTCATGTAGGACCTATCTGTGCTCTACCTTATGTTCATCAGAGGCCTCTGTTCTAGTATTTACTAGCTTGAAAGGGGATGAAGACCTCACTTTGTAGATCTCTCACTGTGCTTCTGGGTTGTTTATGATACACTTTCTCTTTGCAGTAGCAGGCTGAAAGAAATGACCTAACAAAATGCTTGGACTTAGTCCAGCTGCAGAGCTGGTAGCTGGGTAAATCACTGTGAGAAACAGGCACAAGTGCATTCTTTTTCCAAACAGAGGTGTATTTCTTCCTAGTATTCTGTGACTTTTAGATACCCAATATACAGCTGAGAGGAGATGGGCTGCCTAATCACTTTTTCTCTCACATTACACTGGAAACATTTCATTCCATTTAATTAAATTCACACTCATTTCAGAGCAGCTGAAAGGCTACATTAGAGACTACCTCGCAAATTTTATTTGGCATTTAAAAAAATACCTTGTAGTTTGAAAGCATTCAACACAGGAAAGAACTCCTGACTGCTCTGTAGACATTTCCCCTAACCAGATTCCACATTTCAGGCATTTCATAGCATGGGTATTTCAGATGTTTGAAAGCGTGATTTCATACCAATGCACTTCGTCTGCTGATCATTAAGTTTGTACCCCTTGTAGCAGATGCAAGTGTATCCCACAGGCAAATTAACACAGTGTCCTGCTCCACAGATATCAGGATTAACTGTACATTCGTTGATTTCTAAGCAAACAAAGAGAAATTTAATGTTAAACTTACTCACATAGTTCCGTGCACAATACTCAGCAATCCAAGCAGAAAGCTCAGGCTTGAAAACAACTGTAAATCAAGTTTGCAACTCCTGACTTCTCTAATGGATACCTTATCTGGAAGAATCTAGAAACCATCTGGACTTCTCCTAGTGACATAATCTTATGTCCCATCCAAGACCTATAAATCAGTACATAAAATCTGAAGTAAAATGAAGATAATATATTAAAAAAAAAAGAGACTCAACCTTTGCATTGCACGTCACGAAAATAACTATAGTGAGTTTCTGATAACAGTGAGTATTCTGATTTACAGAATATTCATCTATTAATGGCTTGGATGTATTTTGTAAGATAAGGAGATTCAGATACGGGCAGCATTGGATGCTAAATCCTTAAAGTAGTTTTAGAAATTTCCAAAGTATATGTGTTACTGCAGAAAATACTAATGACAGTGTTTGGTTGCTACAAACTAAGGTTATACTGCAGTATGGAATTGTAATTCCTGAGAAAGAAATTACTGTAAAGAAGAATTTTTTATCTAGACTATTTAGAAACAGGTCACATTTAAATTTAACTAAATTCTAAAGTACAGAAATAGGGCACTCAAAAACTTCTTGACTCGAACTGCATTCAGATTTTAAATCCTGTTTAGGATTTTGCCCTACAAATCTTACTGCACTTATACTTTATTATCTTTGAACAACATATTGATTTATAGCACACAGCAATTTCTAGTTCTACTAATTTTCCTGAGGAAATAAAAACCAGAACATGGAAAACTACCATTTTCTTTTTTTTACTAACTGATGTGAGTTCCCAGCAGGGTAACTTTCTCTCCCCGTAAGGAAGCTGGGAGCTGGCTGGCAGAAGGGGCACAGTGACAGAAGAGCTCACTTCTATTTTGATGATCACAACTATTTGAACCTTCCTGTGGGATTAATGAACTGTCATTACAGCAAACTGAAGTCAGCAGTTGAATGCTTACAGGACAGGATAGTTTCTCTATTCTTACAGTACATTCAGGAGGATCTAACTGCAGACAAAATTGTACAAACAACTGGGTGATTTAGACCCTGTGTGCATTGCATCAACTCAAAAATCCATTCCTGCATGAAGGAAAGGCATTTTGAAAAGTTCATTTTTTCCTAAAGTATGTGAAATTTCTCTCCCTGAATGGAAACCAGGAAAGCTCTTTGTAAGCCTAAATATCTCTACCTAAATACATATCTCTATCTAAATATATGAGAATGCATCTAACAGCATTTACCAGGATATTGCAATCACTTCAAAGCCTGTGTTCATTCTAACCAATGTGACATTGTAATGCTCTCATGTACACAAATATGGTACATTCACATTTTTGTTTCTAAATTTATAGCAAAAGAAACGTTGATGTCTTTTTGACACGGCTGTCATTTAGACAAATTTCAGCTACAGCAGGTGCATTACTTGCATTTCTGTTACTTTCACTTCTTGACACATAGATGTAGATAAGGCAACTCTAATATCTCAAAAAAGGATGAAGCACAAACATAAAAGAACATTTCAAAATAGATCTTACAGTAAGTTCTGCTTTTTGCAGAACATTCTGATCTACATCTCTTGAAGTCTACATGCCTCAATGAACATCATCATGTATACTTCATGACTACATATGTAGGCTGTCTAACAACCTGACTCATATTCTAAAAGTATTCAGTTCTGGACATTCTTTGCAGATCCGCAAAGAAAGTCCAGAACTGAATCTGAGGTGAATCATTAATTTTATCTTGTATCCTTTACTTGTGGATACAAAAATAGCAGGTACATCCTGGAAGGACCTGGTCCTGGCTCTCTTGATAGTAGCCTCATTGTTGTGCTGTTCTGCACTTTCTCCAGAATATTCTCTCTCTTCTACATTCTCCTCACTATGGTAATTCAGCAACAGCACAGAACAATAGTGTCAGGAACCCAGTCATTGCTTAATTTATTGTAGTTCTAAAAGAGAAGTACAATACCTGTAACTTGAGTAGGTGCAATAACTTGACTTGCACTTGAAGTAGAGACTTCAGGAGCAACTTCAACAGGCAAAGGTGGGGATGTTTTCTCAATCACTACTGTGTGACATGGAATGGAAATCAATCACATTCAAAAAACCCAACCCTCAAAGAATTGACATATGATACTGAATAAGCTAGGCACTATGGAGACTTTGTTTATTCTGCTTTGACCTACAGTGGAAAAAAAAGTGTAATTGGGGTTTTCATCATTCTACTGCTTGTGGAAAAAAAACACTGAGGTGCTAAAGAATGCGAGCACAGTGGTAAAACTTTTACAGCAAAAGTTAGGTATAAATCTGCAAAGAGCCACCTCTTGAAAGGAGTACAAGGCTTCACCTCTGCCGACACTAAAATTCTCATGCACGTTATCCAGGATATCACTTCTTAAAATGTCTTTATCTCCTAAACAAGTCACCAAGCCAATGCCAACCTCTCAATTCATCTCACTTCTTCCACGACTTTTTTTGATCATGAAAGAAGTTTCAATTGCTTTTGAAGCTCCAATCATTTTTTCATTAACCTCTGTTAGAATTGCTACTTTCCCATTCTTTTAAGAATTGTAAGCAATCTCTCATACTAAAAGAAAAGATAAAATAAGTTACCTGGAAACTGTGGATGCAGGTTAATTGTTGAAATTCCAGGAGAAAGCTGGGGCTGCCCAGGCTCTAGATAAGGCTGCTTTTCTTGATCAATGGAAGCTAATTCCTAGAAGAATAATAAAAAAAAGCAACATTCTGAAAACATTCCCTTAATTCATACCTACCCACAAACTCCTGGCTTGAAACACTGCTAACATTCTCACATGAGTGGCTTTTGATAGCAGATCATTAATCACCACCAATTTCAAACTGAATGAACATGAATACAATGTTTATACAATGGCATACAATTTAACATTGATTTTACTTGAGGCAGCCATTTCCTGGAGCTTCTAATTGTATCTTTCTTTGGTTTTGTCCCTCTATAATTCTCCCATTCTCTGGTCTTTAATTGATTACAAATAGCATTTGAATGCAGTTCGGCATCACACAAAAGTATACAATCAAATCTAGGTGTCTGGCAACTGTGAAAGATTCCTTCTTAGCTATTGAACCCATCATCTTATTTGCACAGAAATGTTAGATGCTTGTCCATCTGTAGGAAAATGAAATGGAGCATGGCTGCAATTATTCACAACAAACGCCATTACCTCCAGCACAGAAAACCTGAAACCTCCAGAACTGGGGACTTCACACAGATGCACACTTGCTGTTTTCCAATGAACACAAGACACTCTAAACAAACTATAGAATTAATAGGCAATAATACCAGTCTCATAAGCAGGTGTCACAAATGCTTCTCAAAGCTTCATAATGCTTTGCTCTGATTAATATTCTCTAGCTGTTAGTATCTGTGTCTCTTCTTCATACTCTCTGCATTTTTCAGTATCCTCTTTAAAATACAGTCTCCAGAATGGGACAGAGCAATATATACCAGACTCTCCAAGTAATGCCTCTAGGAGAGGTTAAAGTGATCTTTGCTGTGCCTCACTACCTCTCTGTTGTTGTATACAATAACAACACAAACTCTTTTTGCCCCAGGGTTTGAACAGTAAGTCCACAGTGACTTGTTTGCTGATCATAAATTCTAAATCCTTTCAGTTATCTGTACCCCACATGATACACATGGTCTGCATTCTAATTCCTAGATAAATTACATCATGCTTTACCTGATCAGGAGCTGTAGTTGCCACTAAAACCAGAAAGAAAAAAGAGAATTAATCAGTTTTCACAAAACATTTTATTATATATTTTATCACATTTGAAAGTGATTGTGGCCATCACACAAAAAATTCAGGCTCAAACCTCATTCCAAAATAGTGCAAACATGAAATCATGTTCCTGAAGGAAGTGTAGAAACTAACCTGAAACCAGAAAAAATTCTACACACCGTCTAATGTTTATTTACTCAGTATTCAGCTGCCTTGTAGGTTTCTCAATTGTTTACCTGCTTCCTCAGAAACAATTTGACAAACTCACAGGTTATTAACTCATTGATGAAACCTTTTCAATTCTTTCCAAGGGATAACAACATCTGTAAATATTTTAAAGGTAAATTAATGTCATAATAATATATAACTTACCACTAACAAATTTGTAAGGATTTATTGCAAAAAAAGAAAAAAAGTTTTAAAATTTGTCTTTTCTTTAGACAAGTAAGAGTGGTTTTTTTCCTCCACAAATATGACTTTTTTCTGGAAAGGAGTGGTAGGAATTCCATATAAGTTCTTATTTTCCATTGCAGCTTTCCTTTTTAGAATTCATAAATACATATATATAATTTTAAGTCCTACAACAAATACGTACTATTTCTGATCATAAAAAATATTGAGATTAAAGCAGTCTCGCTCTTTTCTCCATGGTCTCAGCATCTGGTAGGACCTACCCACAATTTGTGATTTGTGAGAAGCAAATCACACGATGCAATACACTGGGCATCGTGGAATACTCTGCTGTGGGGAGTGATGCCTCTCAGCCCTGCACTGTCTGCAGCTACCACGCAAAGAAACAAACCATGGAAGACACATGCACAGAAATAGAGGAAAGACTAAATTTTCCCACTCTCACCTTCTTGTACAGCCATCTCAGTCTCACTTTTCTGTGAGAAGGTCAGTGCCTCCACTGGCTCTTCCTTTGCTGGGAGAGGTGGAGGAGAAGTACCTTTAGCAACAGGTTGAGTAATCGGGGTCTTGCCAATGGCAGGTGGCTGTACTCTAACTGCAGGGTGATGATATAGCTTGTTTCTGTGAGGGCCAGAAACCGTATAACCCATTCCACCAGGGCAGATTTCCTTAAAAGCAGCTAGATTTGGGATGGGAAAATATTCCTTTTAGGAGTCTAAAAGTGCAATATGTTGACATAGTGGAAAATATAATGACTACCACTAAGAAATTTAATCTCATATTGTATATACAAATTTACAAAAAAACCTCTTAAAGAGAAGCTATGCATTGCATGCTAACAGGACTGAGCATTCTCCCAAAAGCATGTTCTGGCTGTTTTTCCCAGATGGTTTCCACTTTAGTTTACCATTTTTCTTCAGTTCTGCTTATCTGTCAATATACCAAGATTTTTTTTTTAAAATTAATCCCCTTCAAATAGAATATCCTTGCTATGTAATAATTTAAATGTGCAAATCGTCATTATCATCTATACCGCATAATGAATGAAGATCACTGCTGCTATAACTTTCTTTTTTTTTTGCAGAAATCAAAGGGAAAAAGCTGACCAGCCCTGTACTAGAGGAGTAGAGCACTATCAACCAGTATCAATACTGATCCACAGGATCCCACCTGACTACATCAGAGGCTCCCATACCAGTCCAGATCCAAATTCCAATGAAATGGAAAAGGCTGGCTAGAAACAAGATGGGGATCATAAGAAGCCAAATAACTACTGGAAGAGAGGGGAAATAACCTCATTTATAAAGCTGCTACAGAAAAAGTTAATTAAAGTCAGGCAACAGCACTTGCTTTATCTCTACAGGTGCTCTATAGAAGCATCATGTTTTGCAGTTCTATTGGAAGAATAAAACAAGAAAGAAATACAAGTCAGTCTTCCTCCTCATCAAAGAGAATAGTTATGCTCCTGTCAGGGTCAGGGAGACCTTCAAGAGTCTTGAGGGGGCAGTGCTTCATTGTCCTTATTGCTTTAGGTAAAGTCATGTTGGGATGAAACAAAAAAGATTTCGTCTCCCATGTGGGAATTCTTATGGCTGCCTGACAGATGCGCCAAGTGGGGCATTGGTAAGTTCACAAATTCTGCTTTGAACACATCAGGGTTTAAAATTAATTAGCACCTAAAATAAAACCACAAAGTACTAGCTAAAAGCACTCCACAGGTGAGTTAAACTATACATTAATCACAGGATGCATTAACTGCACAATGTGTACTTTTTGCTGGGACATTTAATATCAAAACTTGCCATACAAATTCCCAACTGAAGATGGGAATTCTGGTCAAAGGAGTGAGACAGAAAATTTGATGCCTCTCCCTTCAGATGCATACTTAGGATGTAGAAAATCTTGCTTCAGGTCATATTCTCTCAAATAAAAAATAGAAATAAGAGCCTTATTCTACTACAGCTCTAATATGAGCTCTCAACACCTGGGCATACAAATTCGATCTCTCAGTGTCTCTTTAGGAGATGGTTTACTTCATACAAATATTTTAGTGGCCTTTATACCAACATGGGATGCTGCAGTAAATACATTACCCCATTCTGGAGTATCCCACTTTCACACATTTTTCATAGAAAACTCTGAAACATTATGAATTTAACCTGTTACAGAAAGGAACATGTTTTTAAATCATGCAAGTGGTCATTAAATGGGAAAAGGTTATCAGAAGTTTCTACTAACAGATTTTCTCTCTGAAGTATTTTCATCAAGGAAAAAAAAATCACCAAAATAACCAATTCCATATGATACTTGATGTATTTTTTGTGACCAGATAGCAGCCAACATAAGGATGTATTCTGTGCTCCACTTTACACACTATTGGGCATAAAGCCTCATGCAATATTCTCACAGATGTTAAACACCTGCACTTAAATTGCAAGTTATCTCATGAGCATGTATTTTTCTCTATATTAAATAGAAATACTATTTATCCAAAAGTGAACTGGAGTTTTCAAAACTATTGGTCACTTTCATTTCTGTAAGTCAAACTTAAGAAAGTAAGGAATCTGCTGCTCTCATCATGTCTCTGATAGTAGCTGTGGATTTCCCAAAGCAGCTAGCTGGTTTGAAAATGTTAATCTGTATAAAATATTTCAGAGAAATACATGACCTGCATCATGAGAGTGACATGTGCAGCAGCTTCAAGTAAGAACAGTGGATTGTCACTAAAAATACCTGGGCTAAAATACTCAAGAGACTGGACATCATATATATTATAAGCAATGACACTTTAAAAACAGACTAATTTGACTCTACATTTGGGAAAAAGGATAGTATTAAATTGATTTTGATTGAAGACTCCACTGGCATTTAAATTTTAAGCAACATCAGAGAATAAAAAGTACTTGAAAACAGTGATCAGTATCTATATGTGGTATCTTAATCTATAATCAGCCAAAGTGAGAGTGGTGACCAAACAAGCTGATATTTTTGAAGTCCTTATATATTTAAATAACAGCAGAACTCCAAGGGAACACTGATAATATAAGAGAGCTTTATGTATCAAATAAGAAACTGTTTAAGTGAAAAATGGCATGAAAAGTTGAACTACTACTATATTGTTAAGAAGGCAATTCTCTCCTTAGCACACTCCTCAGAATGGGTGGTAAAGATATGAAGCGAAAGTGAGAAAGCAGAGATATTACCATGCACATCCTACTAACTGTAATACAAATTACATCTCATGTTTTCACCATTTCATCATGTTTTCACCAGAGCCTTTAACAACTGAAGAGTATTAACTACATTTTGGGTTACTTTTCCTGTATCTGTAGTATGCACTGTGGTGATTGTTTGGTTTTATTAAAGCATGCATAACAAATTAGGGGGCAGAGGGCAAGAGCTTGTATTTTTAGTGGGAAATTCTTACCTGTTCCTGGGACTGGACACTTCTCACAGTGTGGGCCCCAGGCTTTGCCAACACTGCAACAGCAAAGCTGCTTGCTGAGCTGAACAGACAGAGGATGCATGCATTGCTTTCCTGCACTGACAAACCGGTAGCAGGGTCCTTTCTCTTCAGCAACTACTGGGCTATCAGCTGCAATGAAAGTGGAAGAGAGGATGGTACTGCTCACATGAAAAGCAAAACAGAGAAACACCACGATTTCCAACACCACTTAAACAGATCAATACTTTGTCTGCAGAAGTCTTATTTGAAACACCTATCTCAGATGCAAATCACATTAAAATAATCTTATTTTGCATCAAACACTCCTGAATTCCAACTTAACCTAGACCAAGGATAAGGAGTATTTCAAAGAAAAACAACAACAAAAAGTAAATTCAAAACCAGCAGTTGCCATGCTGCCACAATGAAGAGTGAGGATCGTCTCCCTCACTTGTACACAGCTGCTGAAGGTCAGTCACTGGCACTACACAGTTGTGCCAAGCTACAAAGCCAAAGGAACATCCATCTATAAGTAGGCTACGTAAGAGTGCAAAAGCATAAAGTATCATATGTTACTTTTTTTCTTAAAAGAGACAATTACATATTTACATGTTGTTATGCTTAGTTTTATTGTGGAAGAGCCAAAGGCCATAAGCTATGATTAGTATAAGGTAACAGAAAGCTAAGACCCATCCAGCTTTCTAATTTATGCATCCACATTAAGATAAAGTTAACAGTTCTGAGTAACATGTTCACATAACTCAAAAAATACAAAGACTATCTGATTTTCAACATGACACGTAAAAGCAAAACCAAAACCCAACAACCAACTCTCTTCTTCTGGTGTTCACCTGAAAAAGCAGTATGAAGTTCTTCAAACTGTGAGAAATTCTCTCAGCAATTAAGTGTCATTAACTAGTAGCATAAGATAGTTACGCTGGGAAAAAAAAAAAAAAAAGAAAGAACTCACCTATGACTTGAGACTACACTTTATAAATGTACAGATAGCTCAGAGAAAGAACTTAGGATTATAGCTATTTTTCACTTGTACATGTTCTTTGCAAAAAAAAAAAAGTGAAAAATTTAGTTGTTCTTTACACTGTCTTTTCTTGTAGTGGAGGTAATTGATCACAACCAAATTAAAAGCTAACTAATAGAGGGAAATATTTGCATTTACATCATTAACAACTTTTTCTTTCTCCTAGTTATTTGTTAATTTTTAATTCTTCCTAATTAGAAGGAAAATGTGCTAAAGATCATCCTGGGCTAAATGTTTATTCAATGGAAATAACCCAGACCAAAGCTGCAGAGGTGGAAAAGGGGAGAGCAGGACACAAGGATGATTTTGGCTGAAACTAGCAGAGAGGGGAGTGAAAAAAAAGCAGAAATTCCAGGCTACTGAAAAAGACTGAACGTATGTGGGGGTTGGAGATGGCCTTGAAGATTTGGTGACAAGAAAATCAGAAAGAGATAGCAAGGATCCTGGGCAGTCACTGGTGCAGACCAAGGTTTCCAGAAAAAAGAAACAGAAAAGAGGCAGGAGCACTGAGACGGACTAAATAAAGTGAATAAACTGTGAATATGAGTTGGGGACAGAAAAACAAAGGTGACACTCAAATCTTCATCTGAAATGTAACTAAATATTTAATTTGGTACTTTGACTAGCAGTATTACTTACGTATGCATCTTGAGAGGGTAGGATCTGGCACAAATCCAATTTTGCAGGTACATCTGTAGCTGCCCATGGTATTCAAGCACTCACCATTAGGGCATACTCCCTGTAACTGACACTCATTGATATCTGAGGGAAAATTGAAAAAAATCAGATGTTGAAACATGTATTAATATTTCTCTTTCTTCAGAAGTTCTCTATCTTCTTTTAAATATATGAAGAATAACTGTTACAAGTTAATATTCTAATCAACAATTTTTCCCATACTGACATGTGATTTATAACCTTTTAAAATGTTGCTGAGAACATAAGAGAAACACAATTATATTTATACATCATTCTTAAGTACTCTGAATTAGAAAAACAAATACACTTTGACCAGCTTATCAACCCTTCTTCTCCTGACTAAATGGTTGTTGCACAGCTCAACACAGCTCACAAGAACATTCACAGAGACAAGTTTCAAACAATCTAGTGTATTTTACAAAGGGTGGAAAACTGCTTGCCACACTTAATACAGTTTTTATTAGCATTTATATTTAAGAGTGCGCTGGGAATCATTATGCTGAAAGAAGCACAATACCAAAATAACATCTGTAGCCCAAAGGAACTTGATGGCAATAATATGCTTCAGGGAGCACAGAACCTGACATAGAAAGAATTGCAGCAGTGGCAACACAACTTCTTAACAATTATGGTGAACCTGTGGCACCAGTGCCCTGGCAGCCAGGAGAGAAAAACCTGTCCTAGGGTGCATCAGGCAAAGCTGGGAAAGGGAGGGGATTGTCCTGCTCTGCTCTGACCTGGGGCAGCCTCACCTCAAGTGCTGGGGACAATGTCGGGTGATACAGTGTAAAAAAAGACATTGAACTATTAGAGTGTCCAAAGGAGGACCACCAGGATGGTAAAGGGCCTTGGGGGGAAGCTGTGTATGAGGAGCAGCTGAGGTCACTTGGTCTGTTCAGCCTGGGGGAGACTGAGGGGAGACCTCACTGCAGTTACAACTTCCTCATGAGGGGAAGAGGAGGGGCAGGCACTGATCTCTGCTCTGTGGTGACAGGACCTGAGGGAATGGCCTGAAGTTGTGTCAGGGGAGGTTTAGGGTGGATAATAGGAAAAGATTCTTCACCCAGAGTATGGTTGGGCACTGGCACAGGGTCCCCAGGGATGTGGCACAGCTCCAGCCTGGCACAGTTCAAGAAGCGTTTGAGAACGCTCTCGGGCACCTGGTGTGATTGCTGGGGGTGGGGCTGTGCAGGATCAGGAGCTGGACTCAATGATCCTTGTGGGTCCCTTCCAACCTTGCATATTCTCTAATTCTGTGAACTGCCTTAATAAAGTTTGCTGTTACTAGGCCACCTGTACAAGTGTTGCTTTCAGGGTCTGACTGAATAATCCTCCCATTCCCCAAGCATTGGGCCTCAGGTCTATGTCACACTTGTGGTTCCATCTGTCATTTGCTTACTTGTAAAACAGGACGTGTCTAATAATCATCTGGATACCACCTTTAACTAAGTCAGCCAAACTAGGTTTTATTTCAGGACAGCAACAACATAGCTTGCAGTGATAATTCAAACATCAAAATATTAACAAAAATAAAATTTAAAAATCCTCTTATCCATAATTATCTGTGCCATAAATTGTGGTCTCCTCTTTCAGAAACATTGAGAGAGTAGATTGAAATAGACCCACTTTAAAATATTTACAACTATTATTTTTCCATCAGAATTTTCCTCCCTATACTTAAGGCTAGGAAAAAACACCTACTTTGCTTTGCTGGGTAAACAAACTTCACATGGAAGTTATAAATTCCAGCTACTTCTTTGGAAATCAGATATTAGTGATCATTTATCTAAAAGACATAATATTTGTTATCTTTCCTTTTAGCTTTTATAATATGTCATTTTATTTGACCTCATTTTATGTTGCTTCCTAATCCAACAACACCACTGAGGGTAAGAGGTTCAATATACAAAATGTAACAGATGTACCAAAGTTTGCATTTGGAAACCTATAGAAAGATTCTTTCTTCTTCATTTTTCTCCCTAAGTTTGGCTACCTGTACCATGACACAAGAGCACACAGTACAGCAGACTGTGGCAGCTGCCGTATCAGCCACAGTTTTTTCCAGATACTCAGTGTTGAGCTTATCCCTCAGCTCTTCCAGTGCTGTATCTAATATAATATCTTGACACCACCTGGATAAACTTCACTTCTATACACTTAGCTGTGTGTGACAAGGAGTAGTAATTTATATCCTAGAACTTTGGATGAAATGTGATGGAAACCACACGAGTTACAAAGGATCAGCTCTGCCTCAAAGGAATTTTCAAGTGAAATTCCCAGACTACATGACTTTCTGACCTCAGAGGGAGTGGACTATTTAAAAAGGAGAATGGTATAAGAAAACAGCAGGAAAAACAGCTGAAATATTTTTGTACAACAGTCTACTTTTTGTCCCGTCCAATGCTGGAGCAGGATGACATCCCATATGTCATACAGGAGTATCTAATTTAGGGATTGCATTAATACAGAAGATTTATCAAGCTAGACATTTTCAGATGCACTTGAATTTTATCAGTTTCTTAAGTTTTTCATCAGACTAGGTTCTTTCTTTTACCCTGAAATCTCAAAATATTATTGAAGGCATCCACACAGTTCCAACTGATCCCAGAGGAAAATTATCACTATTTCAATACCATTATGATTTGTGAGTATTAAAGAAATGAACTTAAATCTTTACAGTTAGCAAACAGAAGACATTATAGAAACATCCCTAAATAGAAACATAGTGAGGCTGCTGTAAAGTTGTTGGGAGGAAGGGACATATTACTAATGTTCTCTTTTCTAAAATTAGGCTCAACTAGTACCTGATGGAAAAAAACCCTCTGAAATATCTAGAAGCTAATACAAAGAAAATACTGGAACATTCGAGAACTCTCTATTAAACTTTCTATCTGTTGGCAATTTAGGTTGTCAGATCAGTCTTCAAATGTTAAACCACAAAACTATTCTACTTGCTTTGATAAAGCGTCTTCTCTGATGTCAGAAATAAAACAGAGGAAGAGATAGTATCTTTTACTCTGTGTACAGGAAAAACGTCTTTATCTGAGTTCATTTCAAAATGAAAATCCTTAACACAATTACACACACACACATTTATGAACAAAACCCACGTACATATTTTGGAGGAAGCAGAAAAACAGAGGAGAAATTGATACACATTATGAAAATAATTTCTCTACTTCCTACATTGTAATACCCGGACATTTTTAAACAACTTTCCCACTTTCCAAATTCTCAGTATATGTTTTTCTTTACAGGAAAATTAACATACACAACTGCAGGAAAATTGAAGATATCTGCCAAGCGACATACATAATGTATCATTTTTTTTGATTACTTTTTCTGGAATTAGAATTAGCAGAAATGCTTTGTCTAATGAAAACAACATTTAAGTTTTACATCAGCAAAGAAAACAGCTTACTTTAAATAATTACAATTTGACTCAGATTTTTAAATTCTTATTTTTGATAAAAAAACTAAGTATCTTGTTCATTAACCATTGCTATTTACTTACATGTCAGCATGAAATGGATGGCACTTTTTCTTTCTATCTAGGAGAATAATTCTACCCTTCCACATGTTTCTAAGCAAGATAAGTAATTTCATGGCTTAACATAAGTGCATTTGTATTTTCAATGTTAGAAATGATTAATGATGCATTCTTCACTTATTAGATGATAACTTTACTCATTTGCATCCACCTTCATTTTAAGGAATGTTAATCTGTATAAGGATAAACTTTATTATTTGAATATTAGAAGTACAAATGTTTCAAGGCATTATTTACTAGAGTGGCTGATTTGTGGATACATGGGATCTTCCTATATTTCATGAATACACAGTCATCCTTCTTGCCAAATAATTCAACTATTCTGCAGGAAACATTCACAGATGCTGTCATCATTGCCTCCGTATTCAATCTCTTTGTAAATGAATGTTCTTGTATGTCTTGTACTAAAAACATCATTCTCCATTCACATGAGCTCTACTACTGCTGTTTAATGTGGACACTGCTACATTTAAATAACAGCTTACATATATGTAAATACCAACTAGCATTCCTTCTAGAGTTCCTGATATAGTTATTCCTCTTGCTAAATTTGTCCAATTTTTAAAGTTAATTTCATTGTGCATGTTCCAGTGCCTCAGCATAACTTAATTACAGTGTATTTTAATGCCTCTTTTCCTGGTCATGTCTACTCAATGAGCTCATTGAATTACTGAGCTGATGCTCTATGCTGAATTACACAACCTTGTCTAGGGATTCCACAGAAACAAGCCAGAAGCTGATTAAAAAAACCAAAAAAACCCCCTCAAATTTTCAAAAGAAACATACATACATGTAGAAATAGTGTTTATTAAACAGCCTGAGCAGAAAAAAAACCCTCCCAGATTTACTACCTACTTCACTTCATTTCAGACTGTGGTAAAAGGCCACCTATCCAAAATGTTTCCTACCACCTGCTGGCCTGCCCAGCTGTGCAAATTGCATTGGAATCAACTTGTTCAGGCAGCTGGAAAGGAAATCTGATTCAAGATTAGCACACTTTTTTATTTTAGTCCTCCATTTCTCGTATATGGACATAAAAATTTTTCAATTTTGCACTAGCATAGGAATAAGAGTTCATTTGCTCCACAGTAAAAACTATAGAAAAATGTCTAAATAATGTCTTGTGCAGAAGTACAAATTGATGGCATGCCTGAAGAGTAATTTGATCAAATGGCTTCATCTACACAGATAAAATACTAAGGGACTAGCTAGCAGTACTATAAACCCACACATATGCAAATAAAGCTTTCCAAAGACCAACTCAATATAGACTTTCAGTTTTTGAGAAAAGCAGAGTAATGAAGTTCCATTGGTAAAAAGCCTATGCACCAGTGATACAGAAAAAAAACCCAAAAAACAAGGAGATATTCCACGCAGCACCTCACATGGCTCCATAAAGAACTCTCATAGTAAGCACTGTCATTTATAATTTATACGGAACTGGTAAATAAAGCATTGATTTTTCAAAAGTTGGTGTTTGATAATATGAATGACCTGATCCTTTCTCAATGGTAATAAATGGTATAACCCCATTGTCATGAAAGAAGCATTGTCAATTCTGCACTGATAGCCTGATGCTTTGCTGTTACCTTTTACTATTATCCATGCCAAATATGTGGAACTGGTCCTCGGCACACTTGGTAGTCCATGCCCATGACAGTTTGACTCATCCCTACAGCCAGGTGAGATGGCAGTGGAAGCCAAATGCCATTTCAGCGACCCTATTGGTGACTCTGCTCTCACAAGTCCACCCAAATACACAGAAGCTTTGCCATAACCAAGGTCTTAACAGTGATGCTGCAGCACTGTACAGATGGGTCTGCTGTCTCAGCTCCTCCTATCCCTTTTTCTGAGCACAGCTTGAGGTGAGGTCAGCCATCACACTCTCCAGAGCCACCACTGCTCTCTCAGCTTCAAATAACCCACAGGCTGTAACCAAACTGCTGCTGCTAATCTGTCCCACTGAGGAGAATGTAAAACAAGCTCTCTTAACAACAACAGTTGGTGTTTGATACCTTCCCACACATTTTTTATAGGTCTTCTGGGTGTCAGGTCAGCCTGCTCTCAGAAAATGCAATGTGTTAATGACTCACTGCCACTGAGTTTCCTGGTGAAAAAAAGCAAGCTATAACAGCCATTTTCTAACTGCATGCCTGTCTGTTCATGTGGAGAGGATGACTATGAACACAGTAATATCTTCGTGACTTAGAAAAAACAACAACAACAAGAAAAAAAATTCCTCAAAACCAAGGAAAGCAGAAAGGCGGGAACAATGTAAGATGGTGTTCATTTAAACAAGTAAGTACATAGTAATATTGAACTTGTTATAAACCATAATTCTATAGTTTTACTAACTCCAAAACCAGATTCATCTTCAAAGAACTTTATATCCATTATTAGAAGATAAAAGATGGAAATGAATGGATATGTCAGATAACAAAAAGAAAATTTACTTTGCTCATGTTTATTTCTGCTTGCTTCCTATGAATGTTCACAAAGAAATCTTATTTGTATCTTAGTTCAGTGTAAGGCAATCATCAAGGTTTCATATCAGAAATACACCAAAGCTCTTTACCAGAACCTTGATGCACATATTTTAACACAATCAGATGAAGAACTGTTTTTACTCATGACCACACTTAGACATTAGCATGGGGTGAGTACCACAATACTAAACTAAATTTCGTTCAGTCTAAGCACAGGCAACAGTTAATATCACCCATTTTCTTCTAATAACTGTGATTTAGAGAAAGACTACATACTCCAAAAGAAATTTTTAAAAATGCAGGAAGCTTCTAAAAAACAACCTGACCCTTATCTGTTACTCTTCTCTAAAGAGTTCTTGCTTGCCTAAAGATCAAAACATCTATTGATTTTTCAATATCTCCACCTGTATTTCCTCAAGTATGGATTTACTTGTTCAGCTCTCTTGCATACACTGCACAATGAGGAATTGAGATGACTGAAATAGAAATGCATCAATCAAAACTTAAATTCTGTCCTAAGGTACTCAAATTTCAGTGACAAACATTTTTACACCTAATGGAAGGTTTCCTGCTCACTGATGTTGAGGTATTTATGCATAGGAAAGTACAATGTAGTAGAATCTCTTTTTTAACTGAATGACAATGCACAGAACTTTGTGCCAGAGGGGAGGACATGCTGCAGAAGGTCTTAACTTCCAATATTCTGCTTGCATTCTTCAATTCTACATTGGCTTTCAAATTAGATTAAAACAGTGTTTGTGACTGCATTAGCTGCAGTTCAACAGTACTTTGGTTCTTTACTGGAAACCTACAAGCAACTTCTCTCACATTTCCTTGAGCAATGTTATACCTAATTCAATCACATCCAGGAAGTGAATCATTTCAGCTTTATTCCAGGATTAATGACATTTAACGCAGCCTGAGTATCCTTTATCCAAGAATAACAAACCATGCTAAATGTAAACATCCAATCCTAGGAAAAATTCCTGCGCCTGCTCAAAACGAGATCTGTTCCTGTCACTTACTGTTGAAAGAATATGCTTTGCTTGGTTACTGTAAAACATGCCAAGTTATTTACTGTATCATAAAGCTCCTTTAATTTCCCCCTTTACTGAAATACCTTACTAGATACTTCAGCAAGCAAATATGGAAATGCCTCACAGCCTTCTGTTCTACACATTAACCTGAAGATGATGGCTGCTACAGCCAAGCAAAGGGGTGCAGAAGGACTACTGATCAGCAGAGACCTGCTCTGCTACAGGGCACCCTACAAAAGCTGATGGCTGGAATATCAGCTCTGCAGTGTTTCCCTCTGGCAGCTTCCAGCTGTAAGGCTATTTAGGAAGAGAAGTTCACTGTGTTTTGGCTGTGCTAACCCTTACAACAGCTCCTCAGACCACCCAGGCCCAGCTGGCCTAATGCAGAAAGGCTGAGCTGGTGTAAAGCTGTCTTCTCTGCCTTCAGCCTAGTAACTCATTCGGACACATGGAGCAAGTCCACTGCCCACCCTTTTCGGATAGCGAGCAGTGCCCATATTTGGTCACAGACATGCAGGAATTTGAAACATTCCTATAAAATTAAATTCATTCTTTTATTTCCAGGCTTAGCACATTGAATTTATGCTCATCAAAATCATCGCTGCTTGGAAATTTTAACCATGTTTAAGTATTATCTTAAAATTCTACAACTGAACATACATGTTTATTATTGTGTCCTGCAATCTCCTGATATTATGTTATTTAAATCTATCTATTCATTTTAAAGAAACCATTTTTACTCAAGAAAAGCAGTCTATGAATTCAAAAAGGTCAAGGGTTACTGCAAGAGTTTTGAACAATGCAAAAGCAAAGAAAAAAAGCCTTTGTTTTTTGAAAGAAACCACTGCTACTATTTACGTAAAATAATGCAGTCAATAACGCAGCAAACTGATAGCTTAGAAACGATAGGTTCCACTATCAAAATGGAACTGGGGTTTGATTTTATTACTATTTTATGCTGAAGTAACTAAAAAAGGCATTTAAAATTTTCATATACAAGGCTGAAGAATGTTAAGTGATTTAGTATTAATAAAAAAAAATTCCCTCATTTGAAACAGTTGATCTCATTTGTATCATTGAGTTTGCTATATTACAAATTTGGTAGGTGATTTTTGATTATATGAATTAATATGACTCAGAAACCAATGAACAAGTCCAATTTTCAAAGTCACATTACATGCACTAGAAGAAAACAACATACAATTTCACTATTTTTAATACAACACATAGCAAGTCATAAAAACCTAAATATGCAACTGCTTTCAGCTAAGATAGTCATGATATCAAGAAGGTTCTTATAAAATTTAAATTAAGAATAGGAACTTCTAGAAGTAGGGATTTCTGGTTAGACCACCATAGTCTTGGTAACTTCACTGAACTATTCAGAATAAACTTGTGGCTAGAAAAGTATTGCAGCCCATCTCACCCCCTCTGTCCCAAGTGGCTGGTGCTGGAGGACACAAGCAATCTCAATAGCTGATTACAGGCCTAAGCACTGTGGAAAGATAAATTTCTGAAGGGAGACTTCTACAGTTAGCTCTGAAATCCTATCTCTTATCAAAAACTGACTGACTTTGTTTAAAATACTAGGTAATAAAACCAAATGGAAAATATTTGTCCCCTTCTTATGCAAAGAGAACAATTTACCTTTCAGTAAGACCCATGCACCCTTAAAACACTCTGCTGCATTCAAGCAAAGAAAGCTGTCTAGATCAATTACACACTAATTAGAATTTGCCAAAGTATTTAGGCAACTTCTTAATTAAAAATGACCTAGTGGACAGTCATTAAATGTTATTTAGTAATATCTGCCTTGATAGATGTTTTCATGCTGTAAGTGCTTTTAATATGCATAATAAATCATCGTGTAAATTTGGGCTGGCACATATAATTTATGTCAATTGTGAAAATTTGATACATTCTGATAAGTTACATACTAGGCTTCACTGCAAGTGCCATCTGACTGATTGATCTCCAAATTGACTCAAGATGCAGGCATCAGTTTTTATTCTCTTTATGAATTACAATCAACTACCTATTAACACCACAGAAAATACTGCCCCAACTGTTTGTCTTATAGCTACATTAACTGTTATTAATATCCCCTAAGAAAAAGACAATATCCAGATTTTACTGCCTCCATTATAGTTGATTGTTTCAATAATAACTTGATTAGTGAGAATGAGAGGTAAAAGAAACAAAAAACAAGGTTTTGTGCTAAACAAACTATTGCAATGTTTTTTAAAATTACAGAAAAGATAGTTGCTTATTCTAAGAAATGACCCACTGATTTCTGCGAGCTAGCAGAATAGCAGCTGAAGAAATCAGTCCAACTCATTTTGTGCTTTTGCATGGAATTTACTGGAACACAAGTTTGCAGAGCCACACTTCTCAAACACATAATCAGTGTCCAAACAGCAACCCAGCCCAGTTTCTGGAGATATATTTATTTCTCACTATGATCATCACAAAAGAACTTCTTTGAAAGATGGTTGTTGACTCAGTAACTAAGTAACAGCATTTCTTATTAAAGAAGCTCTTTTATTACCTAAAAGTAGTGGAAATAATAAATATACAACATGCAGAGTAAACAAATTCATTACTGTATCTTAGGGACAAATGTACGAGGGAAGAATATACCTTCAAAATTTTTCTTAAATCATGATGAAGCCAAGGGCAAAGTGCTTCAAGTCTCCCAAGCATGTATTATAGAATTTGATCTATCAACAGACAAGTACTAGTTTCTGCAAGCTCATAAACGTTTAATTTTAAGAATATAGGGAACTTTCCAAGAATTTCCATGCGCTTTTTACTTCATTGCAAAACAACAAGTGTTCAGGTATTTTTCCAGTTCTTCAAGATAAGATTTCTAAAGTGCTCTGTTGGCAATATGTTGGTTTCCTGAAAAATGAATCCAACCTTTTCACCAGCTGTTTTTTCCATTCTATTTCAGTTTTCCAAGAAAACCATTAACAGACTAAGGAAACAGTAAGTATAACTCTAACCAGGGAACCAGAAATTAGCATTGCATGTGGATTCTGACAAAGAAGTTGCAACACTGAAAGGCTGTATTTTGGCTCTAATGAGAGCCTTAGGGCATCCATGTGTGTACATGTAATAAATCACCCCATTGAAAAGATAATTACTGGGGGGGGGGAGCTTTCTTGATAGTAATTGCACTAAACTGCTTGAATTAACATACCCACAGATGGTTCTTTGTGGTCCTACTTACACATTAGTGAGAAGAATGCTTGATTACATTAGTTCACTCACTTGAAAGGAAAATAAATAATGATCTGGTTATTAATCACACTAATATTCCTTGGTTGATGAAGCCTATGTAGACTTTTGACTGCAAAACCACAGTAAAACAAAAGGTTAATTAAGCTTTTAGGCCTGAGTTTTCAAAGGCAGTGAAAGCTGGACAACATCTAGGTTAAAAAACGAATCTCTTTTAGCTGTAGGCAGGGATTCAGAAATATATCCCCATCACTATCCCGCCTGGCCCTTTCTAAGCCTGGACACAGCATGCATACCCTTTCAGCACAGAATAATCTAATTAAAACTTACACTTGCATATGGACATGCTGTTCCACTCCCGTCCAATTTAATTGTAAGGATTTTTAAAGGAATATGAATGCTCCCACACCAGCAGCTTAAACAGTTTTCTTTTGACATCTACAGCTGTCCGTGTTAGTGATATGGACAGCTCTTTCTTCATTAGCCCTGTCTTCTCTTATAGAAAAGCATGTCTGCTTCAGACAAAAACAACAGGACACTTATGGCTGACCCATTGAGAAGCACACGCTAATAACCATTTCAGGGCTGAAATGCACCCTGCCAGCAGCTCTCACATATGAAGCCAGCTTTCCTGAAGAACGTTCAAATTGAGGTCAAAATCCTGACCCTCTGAAAGAAAATGGTAACCTTGTTAATTCAATAGGACTAAATTCCATCCTGGCTTTGTTTCATGCACTTCTCCCATTTGTATCTCCTTATTGGAGTGTGTTAGTGAGCAAATTACACAGAAACTATGCAAACCTCAGTAAAGTAATAAGGGGAACCTTCAACAACCACTATCTCATTCCTCTCCAGAAAGTTAGGAGATTGTCCCCATCCTAAATTCATCAACAGTCTACTCCCTGGCAAGATAATCCTACTATCATTTTATGATTAAACACTACATTATGATTTTCCATGTATCAACTGCAAGTTATAGAGTCTACAGGTCACTCTCTTCTAGGGTAGTGACAGCAGTATAAAACAAATTTTTAAAAGCCTCATATTTCTTGCAGTTTTAGTCATGTAGTAAAAAATGTGTCAGGGGAAAAATTATCAAAATCCAGTGCAAACCCCAATGATTAGCCTACCAGATACAGATCTATTTCTGCACACTACCGTGGCAGCACTCAGTTGCCTCTTATGCTCCTATCCAGACACATATGTTCTCTCTCTCTATCAGGCTGTCACTGCTCAGTGAAACAACTTCTGGGCCTATTTCTGGCAACCTTCACAAGCACCAGACCATTTCTAACTGTCCATAATCCCATAACAAGGATCTTAGCTTCCACAAAATAAGGTTTGCCAATACCTAGGTTCAACCTCTTGAACCAAACTGAATGCCCTACTTGCCTTTAAATGCCTCCTGGGTTGCTGCTGTCTGAAAACGTTAGGCATTCTGTGGGTTATACATACAACTACTGAAGATATCCAAAACTCCTGTCTCTCCTGGCTCATGCTCAGAGGGTTGCATGAAGGTGCTAATCCATCATGGCATCTTCTAGACACTTTCCAGGCTCAAAGTTAGAAAACCTCTCTTTTGCAGATTGTTAAAAACCCTGTGACTGATACGTGGAACAACACAATCTCTTTCAAAAGAGCTGGAACAGTCTTGCAGAAATACACACATCACCTGCATGTTTAATGTGAGGCATAAAAAGGCTGCCCATTTACGTCTGACACTCACCTCCTTCACCTTTTCACTTTGCAGTCCTCATTAGCAATTTGCCCTCACATCACCCCATCCCTTTTCACTTATTAAGAGGACTTTACAGTCTTTCAGCGCAGAGCAGGGAACAAGCTCTTGAGATGCAATTGGCAGCTCTCCTTCGCTTACTTTTTTAGTGTTTTGACTCATCCAGTTCTCCAAATGCCCCTACCCTGCAAGCTGGTAAACCACTAGTTAGAGAGCAGAGAAGCAGATAGGCTCAGGTAGCTGCAGGTAGCAGCTCACATCTCCCTCAGAAGTGAAACAGCATCGTGTTTGTGTTTAGAGCTCTACAAACTTTATTATTTTGGTGGGCAAAAATTTCTTTATCCAACTGGCTATTGCACATTCCCTCATTTAGACACAAAGTGAAAATTTTCAGTTCAATAAGATTGAATTTATGTCCAAAATGCCTACAAATATCCTTTAACATCAACTATTCTTTCATTCCAGCTCTCCACCAGCACTACTATTTGTTGGGACTTCCTTGTCCCTTGAAGTATCAACACTGATCAAGAAACCTGGCCATAGCAGTATCAGCTTCACTTGAACTCATTTTTCCCTTTCTTCCCAAATCTCTCTCCAGAACACTACTGCAAGGTTGCTTATATTGTCTCAGCTCATTTTTCTTGTTTACTTGTGCTGTACCAAACAAGTCAGACAAGCAATTAAGCTTTTTCCTACATCCTCATCTAGCACCACTGTGCAGTGCTCCAAGATACACAGCAAGAATGAGCATTTGTCTGTGTGTCTGTGGTCATCTCTTCAGCTTTGTCAGAGATGCTATAGACCAGGAGAATAAAAATGTCCCAAGCCTTGCTTTGTAGCTGCATGATCATGCAGACTCCACAACCCTGTATCTTTTGGTAACATCTATATTTTCCACCAGGTGATAATAATCTCGGAGTATCACAGCTAGGCTGTGTCTAACTCCATACACCCTCACCTGCACTGTGCACATTCTGGAAGCAGGTGGGTCACTTCTTTACATGGCAGCCAGGTAATCATTCTTTTCATCTCCACTAGCCAGTGATGTTACCTGGCTTTTCTCAGTACTGTTGTGCCTAGCCTTTTGAGTCCAAAAGAATTGTTCTCTGATTACTCTATGCTTCCATGATTACAAAAATTGTTCTGTATTGCTAGTTCCATCTGACTTAAGTGACTGTCTGCAGATTCACTGTTCAGCAAAAAAACTGACAAAACAATAAATTTTTACAGAAAAACAAAGTAAAAGAATCCTTATGAAGTCATTTTTATACATCATCAAAGAAAATGAGGGTATACATAAAAATTTCAGAAGTTATTTTCCCTGGAGGAAAAAACTCACTCTTACAGAGTTGCCAGTATTTGGAAAGAGTCCAAAGAATACTCAATGTTTTTTCCCAAATATAAATCAATGGACTGGAATCATTCATCTAAATCAATATTAAAGAAGTTGTCACAGAAAGCCAGTACTAAAAATAAACACAACCAATTTGTTTATTATCATACCTTGACAAAATGTAGCATTGATTCTCTTGTAGCCTTGTGGGCATTCCAGCATAGGACCGTATCCATGGTAAGCTGAAAAAAAATTACATCAGTTAAATACTGATAATTTATATGCTTGCAAAGCCTGACAGCTAAATTATTATAAAATTATATTTTAAAAATTATAAGGTTTTGTGATAAATGGTTAGGCAAAAAAGACAAAGAAATTAAAATTAAAGATTGTACACGTAACCTTAATTCCATCTTTTTCAACATGTGTACCACTTAAGTCTTCAGTTATCCAGTCAAACTTGTGTTAAAAAAACAAAACAAATCTTTGAAATTAGGATATCTTTCACCCTATTTGTTCTGAAATATTCAAATGATTACTTCTGCAAACCAGCTACAAATACCACATTTGGAAAAGATAAAGGTAAAGATTCATTATGGAAGCATCTAGGATTTACCTAACAGAGCTGTTGAATTTTAGAATACCACACTTCACTTACTGGCTCATCAGTGTAAACAGTCACAGACATAACAACACTGCAAAACAAATACTGAAATCAATTTTGCCAAACTACAAAGTTTTAGTTAACCAGCTTTTTATTTCTATTTATTGTTCCTTTCCTCCACTTAAAGTTGCCTTTCAGACTACAGAAAACTGTTTATTGATTCTTAAACATCATAAATGACAGCATAATTTCTTTGTATGGTTATGCACTAAAAGCTAACTTCTTGGCAAAGCTCAGTACTTTGTTAAGCATATAGGACTAAACTTTTGGCACTATGATCACATACCTGCTTTTAATAAGAGTCAAGAGAGTTTTTTAGTAATTTGGATGTTAGAACAGGGATATCTTACATTTTGTCAGATCTTTTGTTTCATTTCAAAAGTGTCCCAAGTGTTCAACAGACAAAATCTCCCCCAAACCCACCATATTGATTTTTTCTCATCTTTATTGCATATAAACTGTCAAATAAGACAGAACAACTGAATAACGTAATGCCATTGATTGATTTCCCTTCACATAATGTCTCAATTGCACATTTAGCCCTGCAGCTTACTTTAAAACTGGTACCTGGTTCACTGTAATGATGGAAATTTAAAAAAAAAAAAAAACAAAACAAACAACTAAAAGGTAATTGTTTTAACTAGTTCTAAAGCCTCGCCTATTATTTGGAAAAATTTAAGTGATGATATTGAGTAGGAGGCTTTGGAGTGAGATAGTTTTATTTCAAATTTCAGTGAAGTATTTAAAACAATTGCTTAAATAAAACACTGAGATTCTCCTTAGTTATTGCATAAAGTGCAAAATGGTTAAACACACACAGTAAAAATACAGCAATATTATTGCTGAATGTTCTGAACACATACTTTCCCATCTTTACACTGACTACAATCATTTTAACACCAACTACAACCCGAAAATTTTGTCTCTCTACCAAAGTCACAGCTACACATTTAGTTTCCAAGGCAGATTTTTTCAGTCTTTTCCAAACAATAATATTAAAGCCATTTGAAATTTAAGGAGACTTTCAAAAGCACAATGCATTAGTCTACTTCTGGTCCCCAAAAGTGTCAGTGAAACTCCTAGTACCCATGTTGGCAGATTCAAACTCATAATTGCACTCATTAAGTCCTAACTAATCTGTGTTTGCTATAACAGGCCTGATTTAATTCACACTAAAACCAGAAGAGTCTCTGTAACTTTCTGTGGGCAGGAATGGTACCCTGCAGTGCAGCCTGCTGAATGAAAATACCTTCCAGTTATAGATGGAGACCAGCTCATAACCTGCCAGGTCTTTTCCAGTGCTTCAACACATTTTCCCTCTCAGGGTGACTCAGCTGCTCTAGAACATGCAGTGGTGGACTGAGGTCAGAGATTTTAGACTCTCCCTCCTTCCTCATCCTCCTACTCCCACAGCGAACAGGAAACTGGCAGCTTACTAGCAGCTATTTTCTTCCTTTCAACAAAGAGCAGAATTGTAAGCAAGTCACAGTGGAGAAGCAGCTTGTTCAGTGATGGCTAGAGATCCATGTGGGAGCTGGATGGAGTACCACATTACTTACCCTTTACTTTGCAAACAAACTGTTTGCAATTACTAAGTCACCAAGAAGCCTGACCAATCACAACATCCCCCACGTAACACAGAAAGACTCTTCCTTTCTAAAAGTTATCTTCTGTTAGAAGCCCTTAAAAATGGAAATCTGTTCCAAAACTGCTTTTGGTTTTCAGTAATAGTGAACAACCCATAAACTCACAGATATGGCAGCTGTCTCAGGCCAAGGCACTTAAATTTGCAACAGGACAGAAGCCCTGACTGAGCAGTGGCTGTTACCCAAAATACTCAAGTCTTCACAAAGATGACAGAGCCCTCTGTAAGACTATAGGAACAAGACATATGCAAACTTATGCATGTCCTTAAATAGGTGATTGAAGAGAGAAGTGTCTGCTAGTGACACTAAAGTATACGCTTAAACATTTTGTTGCAGTGGGTTATACAGAAGATCACAACCTGATTACATATTATTACAAAAACATGTCCACTTTAAATGAAGTTTATGAGGCATAAAACCATAAAAGCAAAAGGAAGTCTGTTTGCTTCCAAAACATCTACAATAAAAAGAGTAATACCAATTTAGTCAAATATCAGAACAGGTCAGAATTATAAGGGAAGAATGCGTGACTAACTTTAACTGTTCAGACTCAAACATAGATACGATAGATATCATTTAACTGAAAACTTACTAATTATTTACTTGACTCAACTTTTTTCATCCAATATCATATAAATTTATCTATATAAAAATATATGCATATTCTTTTTACCACTGAAGCATTCTTCATGTTGTAAAAATATTTGATCAATATAAATCCTTCAGCATCCACTCCAGACTTCTATTAAATCTTCTAACAAATTTATATTTATCTTTGGAAATTGTTTATTCTACAGAACCATAACACTTGGATACTGTTGTGAGTCTTAGTTTGACATCTATGCCCAAAAGATAGACTTTGACCTAGATACAGAACAGATTTTGGGGTTTCAAGTTTTGTGCCTAAGTTCAAACTGAACATCTGTAACATTTTAAGATGCTGTAAGATCACTTAAACACTTGCAACACACTAAATGTATCATCTTCAATTCTTAAAACTCTAAAAATTCACCATTTGCATCTATGCAGAACTGCCATAAGACATGGCATGATTAAACAACATTATGCTTAGAATAATTCTTAAATCAAATGTAGCCTAGAGAAAATACACACACTGCTACTACATCTTCAGATTCAAGGAATACTCTTGAAGCATACACCTACCAAATCACTCGATATAATGACACTGTATTTTAACCTGCATAAAAAGAGATAGTGCAGTCTTCTCCTCCTCCCTTCTTAAAACACTAACATACAGTGAGAACTCCCACCTAGAAAGATGAGAAATGTCTAGGAGACACAAATCCTTACTTTCCAGGAATGCTTTAATCAGAAGGAGAGGATTATTCCAAGTGGCACCATTCTCTCTCTTCCTGAAATCACACAGTTACATTCAAAAAAACAATTCCAAATTGAGCCAGAAAGCAGGAGTAAGCGTGACTCATACCGTAAGTAATTAAAGACTCTGGGAAAGAGACTGGGTTCCTAGATCTGTTCCAAGAATTGTTTCTGCAGTTTATGGGTTAGGGCATCTCCTCATAGGTATAAAATGTAGATTAGAAATTATTCTGGCAGATAAAGGAACTCTGAAGTGTCCCATCTTGAGCAAGCACGCTAGTCATTAAACTTTTCTATAACAAAAGGACATTGCTCATCTCATTAGCATTTAAACAAATTATTCTTATTCACTGCTTTGAAAAAAGAGTGGTGGACGTCCCTCTAGAAGAGGTTTTTAGGTTGTCGTTTTAACACTGTGCTGAGCACTGCGCCATTAAGCAGCTGCCTGATCCACACATCTACTGTGGATTCCAGGCTGAGACAATTGAGTATTTTAGCTGAACTAGGAAGAGCTAACAGGTGTGCTTCCCTTCAAACCAGGCATCAAAAATTTGCATTAGTAGTTCCAACCAATTTTTGATTGAAACACATTTCAGGCTTTTGTGATTTTTCTCATAGCACACCTACATCCAACTAAGCAACATTTCACTAGCCCATGTGATTCCGGATGAACTAGATTTCAGTTGTGTTTCAATTGCATTGTCTGAATGCTTTTTGAACTCTGTCAGGCTGGTGCTGCAACCACCTCCCTGGGAAACCTGTTCCAGTGCCCAACCACCCTCTGGGTGAAGAATCTTTTCCTAATATCCAGCCTAAACCAGCCCTGACACAGCTTCAGGCCATTCCCTCGGGTCCTGTCACTGTCACCAGAGAGAAGAGATCAGTGCCTGCCCCTGCTCTTCCCCTCACGAGGAAGTTGTAACTGCACTGAGCTCTCCCCTCAGTCTCCTCCAGGCTAAACAGACCAAGTGACCTCAGCTGTTCATCATACAGCTTCCCCTCAAGGCCCTTCACCATCCTTGTCCTTCTTTGGACTATCTAAGAGCTTTATGTCTTTCTTACATTGTGGCACCCAACACTGCCCCCAGCACTCGAGGTGAGGCTGCCCCAGTGCAGAGCAGGACAATCCCCTCCCTTGCCCAGCTTTGCCTGATGCTCCCCAGGACAAGTTTGGCCCTCCTGGCTGCCAGGGCACTGCTGATCCTTGTTCAATTTTCTGACTGGCACTGCTCTCCAGCCTCTCACTCTGCAGTCTGCATGTACATCCATGGTCGCCCAGGGCCAGCTGCAGAATCTGTCCCTTGTCTTTGTTAAATTTTATATGGTTGGCATGCATGCTCCTTTCAGAAACTGTATTTACATGCTACAGGAATAAAATAGATACCTGAGTCTTATTAACTATGACCTTCAAATATCTGAGGAGGCTGTCTTTGTAAAGCACATCGGAAGACAGATATCCTCCAACACACAAAATGTCTCAGAAACTAGCAAACCAGACTGAGTCACCATAAATTTACATCAGAGTCTCCTATGTAAGGAGGAGTCAGAGAAATAGGGGTAATAGCAGATCTTCTGTTGGAATTGTATTTACATCTACATTAAGACTTATAGAGAAACACATGCTTCCAAAAAAATCAAACACTGAATGTATTTCCAGCATTACTGTCTGAATAACAGGGTCCTAGAAGAACTAGGTAAGAATGACTGCGATTTAATGACCTATTTTTGGCCCAGTAAATGCAGGTTCACTCCATCTGCAAAACAGAGATCACATTATCTTTTCCCATCTTTCATTTAATGCCGAAAATACGACATGACACAAAAGTATTACTATTCCCATGCAACAATAATGTAATTCTCAAAAAGTTCAAGAGATTATCCTCACTGGTCATGCAAATAACTCAAAATTCCTTTCTCATTATAATATGATGTCAAATCATAATGAAATGCTTAAGAAAGTCTTTGTCATTGTCTAATTGTTGGGGAAGATATTTCAAAAGCAGAGGGGAAAAAAAGCAACCAACAATTTAGAGCCTGGAAGAGCTTGGCTCCAAACTTGAAACTTCATCTGGAGTCCCGAGAGGCCATTGCATTCTCTTCAAGCAGAAACTGGCGCCTCTATAATTTAAGATTTCTCTGCAAACTTAAAAAAAAAAAAAAGTCCAGCTGGAAAAGGCGAGATGATTCAATGTGATTACTCTTCCTGCACTGAGTAAATGCAACAGTCCATCACTGACTCACAGGAGGAAGAAGCAGGGGAAAAAAACCCAACAACATCAACTTTGCTGGCTGCACCAAGTGCCTGCATATTGCAACTCTGCTGGCATGCTGGGGAATTCCAGTTTCTACAACCTGTCCCTAATCAAATCAGAGCAGATTTTTTCTACTAGGTTCCTTTGGCTCTTTTCCCCTCTGTAAAAATGGAAAATACTACTTGAGGGGGAAAAGCCACAAGAATAACAATAAAATAGCACTTACACGGCTTCTTGGGACATTTCTGGCATTTGTGAAAACCCCAGGAAGTACCCACGGTTCCACAGCAGTCTTCTTGCTTGGAAAGGCCAGGAAGTGCTTTGCCACACTGAAATAGTCAGGTAAAGAATCCTCTGGTTAGTGATACTGTACAACACTCACTTCCAGTACAATGTTCTTTTTCAGTAATTTTGGGTCAGCTTCTTGCTGAGACACTGAAGATTCAATGGAGCTCTTAACTTAAATGGTGCTCACACATTGCAGATGCTTTCTACACAGGCATAAGTAAAATAAGTGACATTATTATCTTCCCCCATGTCAACTTGAAAAGAAGAAAAAACCTGAAGAAAACAGTATATCATAAGAATGAGTGAGTATATTTCTAAAGTAGTAACTCATTGTTGGTAGCTATCATTTTCATCATAAAAGCATGATTGTCATCTTTTTTAAAAGCCATATGAATTATCTCAAGTATCTTATAATTTCTGAGGTCGATTTTCATTTTCCCACTGATCAATAACATACTTATTATGCTTTCTAATAAGAATATTAATATTTGGAAACTTACAACATATTAGTTATGTTCTTGGCTTTTGCAATTTTCTTCCATTTTGCATGGTAAAGAAAGCTTAAATGTATTTCAGCTGCAGACATTAAAAAGACCCCCAAACATCTAAACCTGCCAATTAGGTATACAATGGAACACATAAAGCACAGGAGAAGTCCACAACATCTGCACTTACTAATACTTTTAAAGCAAATGTGATATAAATAGGCACTGCAACAAACAATCCAAATGTGCTGAAGTGTGAATCCTCAGTATGGCATGAACAGACTTTCCCTAATCTAACTCTGCTCTTTGACAGCGTGTAAACTTCTGACCCAAATGTTCACTGCCACACAGCTTTCAGCTCAAGATAGCTGGCTCATCCTATGCCACAGGCTGTGGCCTTGTGGTTGCTCTCACTTAGCTGGTAACACAGTCACTCTGCAGTGCAGATGCATGCTGAATGCACAGGCACTGACAGCTTCCTCCAGCTTTCCCAAAATTTTTCCAATGTGCTCTTAATCACACTGTCACACATGAGCCAATAATATTTCTAAAGCAGAGTTGCCCTGAGCAGCTTTACAGTGTGACTACTAACAGGATAGCAAGCTACCCTACAAGGGTTCTGAGTCATAAGAGGGTCCCCTCTGCATGGGAAGGGCCAACAAGGCATCATCACAACAATTTTCTCTGTCCCTTTTTCACAGATATTCCCTAGACACATCCTGAAGTATCTCAACAAACTAAAAGTGGCACCACTTCACTATTTAAACATCAGACTGCAGCTCAGCACTTGCAGCACATGAAGCTTAGATCTGCGTCAAAGGGGTGTGTGAGAAGTCTGAAGTGTCCTCCATCTCAGTGACAGCCAGCCACACATGTCCAAGCTTTTAGCACCTAGGGCAACTTGGCATGGCTATGGTGTGCCTCTGCCCACTACCCACATACAGGTTAGCACCACCTTCGCTTTGAGCCTCAGTTGGCATGATACATGAACAGCAAAAAGAACGGAACGGCCAAACAGGTTCAAATAGACTGCTCAGTTGTCGTGACTCTTTAGGAGTCTCTTTTCATATTACTGTCTGGAGTGGGTCTGGTGAAAAATTTTCCTATGTTGCAAGGGATGAGAAATAGTCCTTGCCTGGATGATATCTGGCTATGTTAAAACAGTGGAATATCTCAGCAAGTCTCACCTTTCAGATGTAGGCCCAAGCTTACCCTAGGTGAATGTGTATCTTTCAGCTGTCTTGTACTCCTCTGGCTTAGACACTGGTAGGATTAATACAAGGCTGACCATTCCTGGTCAGTCTGAGTCCACTGAGTTCTGCTTCCATAAACAACTCCCAAGCCCTGTACTTCTGAAATACCATCAAGATGCATAAATGGGGAATTCTGCACAACTTCCTCTGTTGTAGCTGCTCTGCTGTTTTCAAAACTGAAATAAGCTCTTCCAACTGACCCTAGCCAGAAAATACACAGATTGTGCTGCACATCCCAGAAGCTCAAACAATCTTTCAACTGGAGAGTACTCATAATGCCTTCTCTGTGTGGTTACCCTAAAACCTTAGAAACCTTCACACAATGCTGGTTTTCTCAACCTGCATCCCAGGCAGGCATGCTCCAGGAAGGACCATTTTACATTATAACCACAGCTACCAAGTTTTACTTTATAGTTACAGATACTCAACCCCTTTCCTAGAGCATCTTCAAAGACAGAGAAGCCACTTGCTTAAGTTGTACACTGTGGCTGTTATCAAGAGTCAGCCAAAGCATTTTGCACCCAGCTCTTCTCCCCCTATCGTACCTCACTTTTACAGCTCTCCACTGCGTCAAAAGAAATGGGAGGAATCAAGGCTGGTGTTGCATCTCCCCTTGTGATCTCAGAAATGGAGCATTTGGGCAGTGAGGCACACTACCTAACACCAAGGGTTTCTCTTCAAGGTCAAAACCTCAGGAACTCACATGTGCAAAGGCAAGATTCCATGAACATGAGAGCCAACATGCCATCATGAACTGCCCCTTCCCCCCCTTTTTTCCCCCTTTTCCCCAAAACAGAAAAGGTGTCATCTAATAGTAACAAGCTAAAAAAGAAGACAGGAAAAAAGAAAAGAGAGGAGAAGGAGGAAGATGGACTAAAGCCCACTTATAGTTTAGGTGTGGTGCTACAACATTTGCACTCTACTGAAAATCATGATCTTTGTGGTCATAACTTTTTCAAATTTCCATATAAAAGTCATGAGCAAAAATAAGGATGCCAAAGTCTGAGTCATTTGGCAATTGTGGTTTGCAGTCCTGTCAGTAAAAACTGGCAATGATTAAAGCTGCTGCTCCCACTGCCTCTATGGTGAATTAAAGCTTGAAAAATCAATGATAATTTGGTTAACATCCAGATCATTGTAGAAACTGGGCAACAAGAAAAAGCAACTCCCACATGGGGCTCCTATTGCCTTCAGATCTGTGTAATTTTGGAGCTATGCATCACAAAACATGAGTGCTCTGCAAAGTCCTAATCCAAGCAGAAACAGAGTTCTTCTGCGGCTACTAAACCCTGATTTCTCTGGTACATCTAGTAGTGCTTCAGATATTCTAAACACTCAGGGCACTGCACAAACAGTTCCCTGGCCAGTTACATTTTCTTAAGATGCTCCCTCCTTTCTGCACCCTTAAGCATATATGAACTGAAGCTCTATTTCTACAGGTCTCAAACTTTTATAGGTAATTCCTTTCCACTTCAAAAGTCTTAACCCACTTCATACTACCAAGAAGAATTCACTAGTTCTTCAGACAGCCTTTTTCAGTCTTTGACTCACAAGTGACTGGAAAAGTCACTTGGAGGAATTCATAACTGTTTTATAGTTTGTTTCACTGTTCAACACAACCTCAACACATACTTACAAGCCTAAAATAAGCAGGAAAGCTAAATGCAGGCATGCTTGACTATGCATGAAGATACTGCCATTCTTTAAGCTTAGGTTTATACTTTTCTATCCATCATCTACACATATTTTAAACTAATCTAGCCTGTATTCCTGAGGGCTTCTGGAAAAGAGTACAGATTTTCATGAATGATATCTCTGTCATAAGCTTATGACTTGGAAATGTCTTACTGGTTCAGAAGGCAAAGAAGTCGTGAAGGTTTGGTATAAAAGAGCTCAACTGTGCTGAAAGGCTCAGCAGTAGCAGCAGTATGATGCACACATGGTACTGCTATAAAACAAAGTTCTTCCTGGGTAAAGTGCTCAGAGACACTGAAAGTATTGTTTTAAATCCACATATTTTTCCTCATGCGTGCCTGGGCTCCTATGCCAATATTTTATATAACTGAAGGAAGTACTGAATATTCCCACTGGAAGACTGAAATTCTGGCTGACCCTGTGCTGGTGCACAAAACCCACCCCAAGCCACATCACCTCTTTGTTACCCTGTCCAAGCTCCAGCCTCTGCCCCATCTCCACAATCCTAGAGTGCTAAAGCTATGTATTGCCACCAGCGCTTCATCTATTTTCCAATGCCAGGGATAAGGAAGGATTATATACTTGAAATTCATCTGCTAAGGCAGTAGAGGAAATTTATTCAACTCCCTGTAAAGTGCAGTAGGGAGCCCAGTCTGGCAATTACTCTCAGGGCAACCGCAGAGGATTCTGGCCAAGGGACCACAAGGTTTCCTGGGACTCCCACTCCTGCGTGACCCATCTACAAATCCCTGTCACAAGCTGTTAGTTAAAACTACAATACAGGCATAAATAAAGGAGTGTCACATGATTAACTATGATTGAAATTGATAGGTGCTTTGCCTGAGCTAATAGCTAATGACTCTGGGATTCAGCTCAAAAGACTGCATTTCACATACCACAATAGCAGAAGTGAATGGATACACTGTTTAACTTTCTGCAAACTATTCAACAGGCACAGACCTTGGATTGTTGGGTTTTTTTTTTCCTATAGGCAGGACAAACAGAGCAAGAGACCTCAAACTTAATAAACTGAAACAATTAACAGACATACTTAATTAGCTTACTGACCAGATGAATGACAGGTTGTTACAAATGAAGAGTGTTATCCCATGTAGCACTGGCTCACTAACAGGCATTGTCTCGTAAGCAGAGGAGTGAAACTTAAATACTTCCAGACTTTCCAGAAGAACTGGTAAAGAATTTGTTTTGGCTTAAGCAGAACATTCTTCATAAGCAAGTAAAAATTATCCAGCTTTCTTCTATTTGAGTAATTAAAACAACGTTTGGTGTTTCTGGTATCTGATACACCTTTAATCTTCTGATATTTCAGAGTATTGATCCTGCTAAGAAACTACTGCAAATGAAGCATTAATCCTGGAAATGAATCCACACCAATTTCTGACAGTCTATTTGTTTAAGAACTTCAGAAGCCAAACCATGAGCTTTAAGGAATTCCAGACAGTTATTTTATTTTACGAGATGGTATTTTTAAGACTATTCTAAAGAAAAGAGGTCTTAAAAGTGGTCTAAGAGAAAAAGTAAGTACAAGTATGAAGAACAAAATTGTATCACTTCTGCCTAAAGAAGACAAATACTAAAAGTTCATTTCATATAGCTGTCAAAAAAAAGAAAATACCTGAAATTCACCTCCACAGGAAATGTTTTCTTAAATCAGAAGTTCAACAGGGATGTTTATACAGTTGAATGAATGACTTCAACAGGCATATTACTGCTGTCATCACCTTCACACTACATACACTATGATTGTATTGCATGCAGTGTATCAATATGCTAGGTTAGGCATTAAGGCCTATCAACATATTTTGCTGTTCTGATTTCTATCTCAAAAACTTTGATGCATTTGTCTAGTATTTCCCATCATGAAAAATTCATCAATTATCTAAGCCCAGTTTTTAAAAACTGTATGCATATTCTCAAAATTAAATATCCCATCAGTGTATGCCCATGTTTGCATGAAGTACATGCTTAATGATCTGCTGTAAGAATCTTGACCATGATACAATGTTGATAATTTCTGACCTTTTTCCAGCTGCCAGCTATCGCTTGGCTTTAATTTGTATTGTATTAAGTCTGACAGCAGATAGAAATGTGTTGCTCAAACCAAAACAAATGTTTCCTGTAAAAGACATTGCTGAAACAAAGTATTAAATAAACTGTCTCCATAGAAATTTATCCCACGTAAGGTGTTGGTTAACTAGTATCTGTTGATTAAGCATACTAAGCAGCATTTGAAACGCATTTGAATGCATCTGTGAGTTTTGATTGCACTGAAAAATGGACAACCCTTGCAGTATTCAAGTCTTTCCTAGTGTTCATCATTAATATTATTTATTAAACCATTTAAATAATTAAAACCAATTAATTAAAATCATTCATCTATCAAAATATGTTTTTTTTTGTCTGCTATAGATGTCATACTGTGATTTCCTTTAATATGATTTTCCAAAGCATCACTATAACCCACCAAATTTCACTTCACAATACCAAAACAACTCTAATTCAGGCATCCTTTTGAACAGAGCTGTAACAAGTATGGACCTTTTCTGCAACACCTTGTAAAGCACTTTGCAGGGGAAGCACAAAGCCTCACGCAGCAAACCACTGACAAGGGAGGAATGGAACATATACCCCAACACAGAAACCTGGAACGGACTTGAATTTAAAACACCACAACAAAAAGGGGGGATCAGAAGACACTGTTCCCGAAATTCTTGCAGAGATCATTTCAGAGAGAAGTCGAGCTCCTCTCAGGAGTTACACAAGGAGGAACGAACAAACATAGGCTGACATGATGTCACTGCCAGCTCCTCTTCTGGACATTTTGCCATGTGCTCCTTTCATCAAGGTAAGTAACTTCAGTATCTGTCTCACTGTAGAATTACAATTTTTTTTAATTTTGTTTTTAAACTACAGATGCTAAGATCACTAGAAGTCTCCTTCAGTAAACCTAATACCCAAAAATACCTGCTGGAGAGAACAGCATTACAGGTGAATCTAGACAGAAAGAACCTGATTAAGACTACGTTTTTGCAATACCAGCTTATCCAATTTCTTGCTCTTTTGCAAAAAAAAACCCCAAAACCTCCTTTTTTTACATTGAAGCAAAGAAGAGACCCAAACAATATTGAGGAAGAAACACCCATTTTTTTTAGTGATAATACTGCAATGCAGTAATCATAGGAAAACACATGAATATACTTAGTAAACACTTCTAAGTGATCTTAAGTGGTGAAAAAAGCAGTGCTAAATTATCTTTACATGGATTTTCACAGACAGTAGGCAAGTACATTTTTTCTTGATTTAAATGCAAAGAAATTATATGCAAAATCAACAGGACTCAAGAATACCAACACAATCTTTACTAGGTACACCACTGATGCTGTAGAAGTATTTTGGGAAATAACAAGATACCCTGTGTCATAACAAAGGCATTTTTATTAGAATAAGAATTAAAATCATCCTAAGATGAGGAATTAAAGAAGAGAAACAAAATCTTCCTTATTTGCTTGCTTTTTAAACAGGACTTAGTGAATCAGTGTTCTAAGATGACCAACTCCCTGAATTTCAGAAATAAAGGACTACATGGCTAAAAAATTTTACAGGACACTACACCCAACCTCCAGTTTTTGAAGGCACCATTATAGAGTGCTCTCCAGAAATTTTTTGCTCTCCATTTTAATTGGGATTTTTTGACCTACTGCTTCCATCATGTCTGTTTCCCAACTTCAAGTCTCTATTTCCTCCACATACTTTTCTGTGTAACAATGAGCAAGTTTAGGTAAAGGTTTGTTTCCTGTATCTTTATGTCAACAGCGAGTTTCTGGCCTGCAGCTTAACATGGCTTATGATATACCCTGCAAAAACCTTTGTGGTACTAGGAAAGAGTTTGATGAACCACAACTTTTGTGTGGGACGTATCATTGTGAGCTATTATGTAACATGACAAGCTGTCCTGGAGCAATCAGCAGTAACATCTCCCAGTGGAGAAATAATTGCTGAGTGTTCAACTCAGAGAAAAGAGAGGCAGTCAGGAAAAGTGATTTGACTTGAGAACAAAACAGAACCATCCAACACACTATTTGCTTCCTATTATACCTTTTAAAAATTCAAATTGTAATGCTACTTTTGTAGTTATCTTTCCACTTCACAGTGCTGAGGACACTTCAGAAAACAATCGCAATTAAACAACACATACATACATGTGTACATGCATTTCCAAAAATTTACACCTTTATTTATCTATTCTTATTAAAACTAGGAAATTTCATTTCTCTTGCCCCTCTCACTCTCCCTGTCCTTCTGAGCTGGTAGACTGACATCTTTTCATTCACCTTTTACTAGCTTGTTCTCATGGTTGCTGCATTTGGTTACAGTTACTTATGATACTACAGACAGCTAAGAGAAGAGAAGGTCTGAAAGAATTCCTATGTCATTAATGAAGAGTGACTGCAGACCTGACAATACAACCAGATTATTCAGTTATCTGTGCCATAATGCCCTTTGAACTTCAGTTCAAGGTGGCTGCAGTTGCTAACTTGAATAGTATACACTTGCTTGGAAATTCACTGCAGAAAACACATTCTCTTTTGGAAACCGAGTATCCTATTGTTTTTCAATGAGATACATTAAGGGAATTTAAATAAGGTGGGGCAAGGAAGAATGTGCTGGGAGATGGTGGGGCAAGGAAGAATGTGTTGGGAGATGAAAAATGTTCCACAGAAGATTATGAAAAAACATCAGAGTACTAAAATCAAAGGACCTGTAGCTGAAAAGCAGCTGAAATTCAAGGAAGGTAAGGAGAGAAACATAGAATGGTAGAAGTTACACATGCACACACAATCGCAAAAGAGATTCTGGTATAGTTTTAATCCTTTGCTTTTAGTGTGGACCAAAGGTAAGTTCAGCAAAGCCCTAATCAACTTAGTTGACTTGTCTGCAAGAGGCCACACACAAATCCTTCCACCAATCTGCTCTACAGACAGTAAAGTCATCTCAGGATCCCAGGATATTTAATAACACATTTCTGAAGCCAAATCCACCCTGCAAAAAAATGTATAAACACTGATGATTGTTGAACTAAGTATGGGTATCAAAATTATCCAGCATCAACTCCAGGAAGGACTTGCGACACATTGCTACTAAGAGAGAAAGCCCATTTTAGTATTGCATCTGAACAAACAGAGAGAACCCACAGATGTAGCAAAGCAAATAGGAAAGAAATGGAAAAGCTAATTCTTTTACAGTACATCTTTTAAGCAGCTAAAAAAATAAGTTGTCTTTCCCAGTTCAAGGCATATTTAACATAAAAATAAATAATAAGTATTGACTGGCTGCAGGAAAAACAATAACATTTCAGATTCAAATTTGAAAGGGGAATGAGTCACTTAGATCTATATTTATGGCAAGGTCTTAAATGAATGCTCTACAAAACGCTATTCTACAACTCCATTTCTAAATTGAACGATCACTGTAACAGAATGCCCTGAAATCTGAATCGTCTTCTTCAAAATTGACACTGATCAATGAAATCTGCAAAAACTGAGAACATGCACTATTCTAAACTAGGAAGCACTACCCTTTCTTGAGACCACTGCAAAGACACATTTTTCCAGGGAAATACTGGGAAAAAAAAGTTATAAAAATTGGTGACTAAGCATTTAGTAGGATTCCAAGTCAAACTTGAAGATAATGCAAGCTTATTTTCCATTTTCTCCCCCTTTAAAATGATATAGGAGAGAAAACAGCATCCCCCCCCAAGTGTAAGACCAAGGAATTAATTTTGTATCCCTTTATATATGAGTACAAAGAAATATAAAAAACAATAAACAACTATTAATTATCACACTTATTTCCAGAGTTTTAGGATTGCACATTATGATGCCATGCCTCTTAGATTGCTCATTTTTAGGAAATAGAGAGAAATGGTTGTTTGACACAGGCCCTGTTTCATTTTTCATGTAAAATCCATAAACTTCCATTTGGCCATGTGCCTCAACACTTGCTGAAATAAAATGAAGGTTTTACCATGCTTGAAACAGGCAAGCACAAAGACATCACCAGTGTAAATTAACACTGTAGATCCCAAATCAATCATTTGGCAATTAGTAAAGTCTAGCTTTCAATCTTATGCAAACTTAACTCAGGTCTTCTAAAATAATTCTTGGTGTGCGATGACATTTAAATTAACTTCTTCCATTGCATTTTTTAGAATGAATTACTTTTAAGCATCCTCATGTCAACTCATTTGAGATGGCAGGTGATGGAGACTAAGGAACTTTGATTTCAAGTCCAACATTCTGCCCATGGCGGGGGAGGGGCATTCAGTATCTTAGGATCTGACAACTATGTCACCTTCACCCTGCTTCTGACTGCATCCTACTTCTGCTCCTGTCTGTTCCCCATTACTGATCCTTTCCGAACTCCTTGCCCATCTGTGAGTAAGGGAGTGGGGTCTCTTCCCTGTTTCTTTGGGGAGGGGAAGGAAGGGGTTGCACACAGTTTAAGAGCGTTTAAAAAATTCACTGACAGCTGGAACAAACAGCCAGAAGAAACACTTGTAAAGGGCATTCTGCTCCAGTCCCACATCTCAGGAATGATGGGTGATGTCTCTTTGAGTGGAAGATATGCTCTGTGCCACTGAAATATTTGAATAATTTTGCTCCCAACCTCTAACCAGCATTTGTGAAATATACTGGAAACATATACAATATTTGATGTTTGAAAATTGGCTAAATTTGGGTGCATATTACTGGAAGGACCAAAAGCAAAGCAATCTTTTTGATAAACTTAAAATTCACATCTTCAATGACAGAGTCATAAAGTATTTTTAGCCTGAAAAACAACATACTTATTCTCTAACATTACCTCCCAAAATGACTGATTTTTCCTGAAACCTCACACATTATTTCAGTCTGAGGCATACATTCACCTTAAAGACATTTGATCTGAAAAGCCAAATTTCAGAAAGGTAATAAGCAATAAATACCAGGATTTTACTGGCTTCTCAACAATCTTTTCACATATCTTTATCAGATCTCTCTATATATATACATACACAAATATCAAAACACATGTTGCTATTAAAATGCTTTCAGGGTTGAAAGAGGATACACAATTTTGAACAGTCATATGAAAAACATGATGTGAACATACTATTTTTAAGTGAACTAAGGTTTTAGTGTTCTAGTGAACACTCAGTTGGCTTTCATGATTTTCTACCCCATTCAATGGTCACATTTCAACAGATTCAAAACATTAGCCTAAAATACAGTAAAACATATAAAGTTGTTGAATGGGAATTTCCATGAGAGAAAGAAAAAGCTATAGATAAAATAACTGAAACCAAAATATCAGGGACCCAAGTCGACAGAAAATAAAGTCACTAGCTTGAAGAAGAAAGAGGTTCAGAAAAATGTTATTTAACAAAAATGTTGCATTCTCGAAATAATTTTCTTGCAGAAAAGAATGTCAAATGTGTCCTTTCCCTGCAATTGTTGGATTTTTAAATATTTTTTCCCCACTCCTTTATAACAGAGCTTTAAAGCTACCAGTCTCACAAGCCTTAGCAAATGTTTCTTACCTGTGTCCCAACAGTCTCCTGAAAGCAGCGCCCAAGCTGAGTTTTAACTGAAACAGGAAACATATGAGGAATGGGTTGTTGATTTGTGTAAGCTGTATGTCCTTTCTGGGTCTTCTGATACGGAAGACCTTGGTAAGAGACCTGTGGCTGTACTGGCTGAGGTACTTTCGCTTTTTGTCCTGTTGATGTGCTGTCAATCCTTGACACTTGATGGATCTGAACTGAGGCTTCAGGGGGATGTTTCACATGGATATTCACTATGTTAGGAGGGAACTTCACTAAAATAATTGAAGGAAAAACACATAAGAGAAATTGGTAATAAAATATGTGAAGAAGATATTTTAGGCACCTCTAAGACATTTCTTTTTTGTACATCAGAATTTTTACAGAGTGCCTTGAAGTGACTGAAATATAAATGAAGCCCAAATCTGGGGTTAGAGGGAAAGCTTAAAGAACACATAGAGTCTCATTAACAAAGCAAGAAAATGAAAAATCTTCATGGAGGAAAGAACAACATTACAGGATTGTAAAGACTGCTAGATAAACATGGATGTCCAAATTGGCTGGTATGACATTAATATTTGTGGTCATACTGTGTAATAAGAATCCCATTCAAATTCCAGAATTCCTACTCTACTAGGTTATTTTTGGATATATAGTATGCTTTATTTTCTTTTTCAGATCCATCATCTTTCTCTGGAACACAGAAAAAGCTTCAGATTTCATCCCTTCACCTTCATATACCTGCCAAATCTCAAGTTCACCCCTGCAAGAGTTGCCAGCATCTCAACCATCTAAAATCACCACTCCCTTTGCTGAACTTTGAATTCAGGGTTTGGCAGATAAAGGAGGAGGAAATGATTTTCAGACACTTCCGTTTTTAAACATGGTTGTAGTTTTAAGTCTGGGTATGCAGACTGAGACACTCCAATCAATGCAATCTGCACAGAACTGCTTGTGACCCTTAAGCCTCTCTTCACTGGAACACAAAATGCCCTTTAAAGTAAATGAAATTATTATTGGAGTGGGCAGGGAGGAGAGGTGCATAACAAGCTGTGTAGTTTGTAAGCTGCATAACTAAGTTCCCATTTCCTGTGTCTGGCTGGGCCTCTCTCACCAGTGAGTACTGCACAAGCTACTTGAGGCCAGACAATCCATCAGAGGCAGCATCCTTTCCAAACATCAAGAACCAAAAAATATCATTTGACACAGCTTTCTCTATAATGCACACTGGATTGTTGAGTCTTCCGGATTATCTCCTTGTCTCCTGAAGTTTGAACTGCTCTTTGGAACTTGATTAGGTATTTTCAGCTCCACTCCTCAGGAAGCATATGTCATTTACTGGAGCTACTTTAAAATTATAATATTTTGGAGAAAGTGCTTTCGGTTTTTGACATTATTTTTATTTCTCTAGGCACATTATCAGTATTAATTGGTCTCATATAGAAATTCCTAAAAAGAAACAGACTTATTTTTATACTGACCACTTTTGTTTCATTTATGAAAATTGTCAACATACTCAGACAAACATCAAGAATAAAATGGTAGAAAGTCAGCAAAAGATGGCTGCAGGGTAGAGATCTTGCCTGTAGCTGAAAACAACCCACAAGCAAAATGTACGCTACTTGAAGTTTGTTAGAGGCAAACCCATAGGGGAACACTTCCATGTTACAAGCAGAAGCAGCCTTTTCAGGCTGTTAGACTGGGTTTGGAGGACAAGACAAGACAGCCTAGTCTGTCTGAAAAAAGAACAAAACTCACCCCAACATTTTTATGTATGAAGAGGGATCCGTTCAACTACTTTGTCTACCTGCTAAATCTAGAAAACATATTACTCCTCAAATCACCGAATTTCTCTGCTTTTTAGTGTCTCAAGCCATCCAGAGATGTTCAGATGCTGAAAGCATCAAATTTAGATAGGCTGGGTTTTCCCATGCAGTATTATTATCACAATCCTCTCCAGGTCTTGGATTACTGCCTAGATGTGCTCATTTTTATTTCTGCCACCCATTTCAGGACGAATTGCTTTGTTCTTTCCTTTAAAGAAATAAAATATTCGTCTCTCAACAATCCAACATCCTCATTTGGATACGTAAAGAGAAGAAAAATCATTGTGAGTGCTAATGATTCCTATGAGGATTTGAAGGTCAGGAAAAAAGTACTCAAGAGGTCAGACTCTAGCAATGAGAAACCTATTGTGCATTTTAGGAGAGAATCTGAAGAATAAATACGTCTTAAAAATTTAGGGGTTGTAGTCCACTGTATTGTCTAAAATTATTTCATCTGGAATTACACAGGCAGAGAAATAAATTCATGCTCTGCTAAATATTTAGGTAATTTTTAGGTAATATTTCCTTCTTGGGATGGAGGAGATACTCAAAACTACTTATAAAATATTGCATTTCCAGGATACTGTCAACAGTTCCTTCATAGCTATGTCCCTCTCTGAATACAGAATTACTACCTTAGATTATATTTATCACAAATATCTTTTAGCAAAGTTATTCAGAAACTATTTGCAGTAACTGAGCCTCCTCACATCTTTCCCTATGTATTTTCTTTTTATTCACAGATACTGACCTTGGAGAGGTAATTTTAAAATGACCCTTGACCAAAAACCAATCTGGCAATTCAAACAAGCCAACAAAATTCACATTAGGTGATATGTTGAGAATCTGAGTTGCAGGGGTCACTTTATATGGACAAGATCTCACATAGATAAAATCCTACCTAAACCTATAGGACATGTAAGAAATAAATCCAACACTTCTCTTCAAAGTCATGAGAAGTTTTCACCTCACAACGAAAATAGAGGAAACAACAATCAGAAGTGGAATGGACTTTCTTTGACTGGGAAAATTTAACATCACCGTTTTCTTTTTTCTTATCCTCTGTCTTCTTCACAGCATTAGCAATAAGAAAACCGTAGGGTTTGGGGTGTGGGTTTGTTTTTAATGGGTTGTTTGTTTGTTAATATTGCTATTTGACCTGGAAGGCATGTTCTCTTTAAGTGGATCATATCATGGCTTATCTACACTAAGAAGTTCATCACAAAATTAACTTATAAGACTCTACCAAGTCATGTTAGGATAAACATGGCTTGTACTTTTAGTTTTACATTAGATTTAAATTTTTTTAACATTGAAAAGCATGGCCTCTTCCTTCCACTAGTAACCATGGAATCACTTGCAACTCTCTGTCTAGTTATACTGCAATTTATGGACTCTGTTGAACCACAATCATTGTCTTTTTGAATAGGCCTACACTTCTGGAAGAAACCCCCTGCATTATTCCTTGACTCTGTAATTTGAATTAAATTCTACCATAAAGCAAAGTAAATTTACTTACAAACTCTTTTCAATAACACTGTTATTTCTTATTATTTAAGTCATTGAGCAAAATATGTTCCAGACATTCTGGTGAGTCATGATTCAAGCCGTGGTGTCAATATTTGAGGTATGTAGATACAGCACTATTGTTACTGGTTGAATACCCAAAATAATTTGTTAAAACCAACAAGTTAAAAATATCTATCAAGAAAGAAGTTACCTTTTACACCTTGCTGTCCAGACATTGTCAGTGGTAAAGTATGAGTAGAGTGGACAACTTGTGATCCTACAGCCTTGTTCACCTGTTGCGGGTGATGGTAGAGTTTTGGAGAATTGGCAGTCTGCTGCACAGGAATCTGACAGAGTTTACCAGTGTAATTTGGAGGGCACTGGCATTTATCTCTAGAACTACACTGGCCTCCATTCATGCATGGAAGGTGGCAAATAACTGAAATGAAAACAGAAATAAAAATTTTGTTAATGACTGTAGCTTTAGTATTATCTGGCCACATATCACACACAAGTTGAAGAGGAAAGGAATAGGGCTGGAGAGCTTAATTCTTCATTCAGAAATCTGAAGAACGACCATGCCTCTGACATGAACTTTTAACTACCTTGTGGTAGAACCACTTCCCTTCCCCTCCTTGTGATCTCTGACCTCTGCCTTGTTCGCATCTTCTCTCCATGACAAACAGAGAAAGCAGTTCTTCCCTTAGATATCCCAGCTATTTTATTTCATGATGCTATAAAGCAAGACAAACTAATATGGTGTCTGGCTACATCTCTTATTCACCCTTTGGTACAGATATTCTTATTTGTCAGCCTCCTGTTTCCAAAATCCTAGACTACTTACCCTTTCCTGGAAGTCTGCGAAAAAACTCACCCGAGAACAGAAAGCACTGGGGACAAATTTTCCATTTTTTCTTTAAGCCTTGGTTGTTCTCTAGAAAACTACTTCTTGCAGGGGATCTAGATTTTTGCTTAACATTTATTTCTCAGCTAAAATATGCTAATTTGTATCCACCCATGAAGATCATAAAAATATCAAGAGATTCTACTGAAATGATTTCATAGACAAACTGCAAAGCATTAAAACCTTGTAACTCCAATAAAAAGACAAGAGTAATTATTTCTGTGCCAGCTAGCACTTGCACATTTACAGCAATATAACTTATCAGATGAAACACGAGAAGTTTCAACATCAAATGAAAAATATTTCTCAACTCAGAGATACATGCAGTAATAGGCATAGTTCAGCACTTTCCAAAAAGATAATGCAGCTCTATAATCAATCACACTGTAAATGAGCTGTCAGAATTTTCAAGAACTAAATAATGTGAAAACAAGAGGAAAAATACTGCAAGTTTTTGTTCAAGACAAACAAAGGTCATTTTTGTCAGGAATCAGATAGCATTGAGAAACTGAGTTCAGTATCCATTTGTCAGATTTAAGATAAGATTCTGACTTTAAAAAATAAGAACCTTTACAGTAATCATGGCATTTTCCTTGATTAGTATTGCTTGGTCTGTAAGGAATTACAATAAAAATTACAAACTGTAGATAATCCAAGGTAATTAAGAACCTAGTGCTCATTATTCCAATTGCTGTGACCTCTGGACAACCACAGGCTATTGCTATTTTGAATACCATAGAAGGCCCGTGTTGGAAAAAGAACCTGTGTGTTGTGCGCATCAAGAAGACAAAGTAAAACATTCAGCAGCCCAAGGAGTTCTAACCCAGCTGTGTAATTCCCTTGGCCCAGGAAACAGCACACTCAGCCCAGCTCATCACAGAGCACCCTCACACTGCCTGGTCAGCCTCTGGAATGCCAATGCCTGATTGCCAGATAGGTCCACACACAATGCAAACTGCCAGAATTGTTTTTTCACTGTGCTCTGCAAAAGTGTATTTAATATTTTTCTTGTCTCATCTTATATTTACATTTAATATAAACTGACTGAAAGTACTTCAAGCTGTAGCCTTGTGCTAATGGTCCTAGTCAACCTTGGAAGGCTATCCATGACAGGACAAGCCTTATGTTTTGGGTCCCAACCCCTGTTGAGACTTCATCTGAATATATAAAAGACATCCTTACAGAACTGCTGTAACTTCAGGGCAAAATGAAGGGGGGTTGACCACAGCAGTAACTAAAGCATGACACAGAGAGGCACCTCTCTCCCTCTGGTGCCATTTCTTCCTGAGCAGCCACAAACAAACGGCTGCACTATAATAGAGACAACATACAAATAGTTTTAGTCCTTTTAAAGATGTGCCTGAAGAAGGTTGAACACCAAGGTGGTTTTCTTGCAAAGTAAAATCCCACCATGAAACAGTGTGCAATAGCATTAAGGGAGGAGCAGTATGGTGTTTGAAAGAAGTACAGTGAAACAAAGGCAAACAAAAAGAGTTTCACTGTGGAATTCCTTGAGTGCAAGTTGTCTACTCCATAGATTTTCTTTCCCCTCTCTCCACAGTCGAGGCAACAAGCTAACATGCAAAATCCACCTCCTAGACAACATAAATATACCCAGAATTTCCACTCAAATAAATTAATTTATTCTGTGCTACTGTTCCTATAAAGCAATTGACATCTAGAAGACCAGGTGGCGTGGGTATCTCTGAACCACCAGGGACTCTTCACATGTTCCTCTCCTGCAGGAATCTATAAAGAAAAAAACCCAAACTACATTGAAATAAAATTTCTGATTGTTTTAAACAAGTGTAAGCAGCCCACACTCTTGTTGCATTATTTCCTCAGATAGTTTATAGCCACCAGAAGGGGCTGCAGTTAATTATGACACTGGTGTTGGAAATCTCAGGCACACAACTTCACCAGAACTGGAATTACACACAGACCATTTGAGAAAAGTGAGCTGGAGGAACATAAGCCTTCAAAAAGGCAGAGGACAGAACCACTGCTTTTCCTTGACAGGGCTCTGGGAATCTCTGTATAATGAAGACTAAAGAGCCCCAGGGAAAGGACCACTTAAGACAGAAACAGGACATACAGCCAGGGTATGTTTGAATAGCTTAACCTCTCCCGTAAGTTTTTCGCTTTGTTTTGCCTTGTCATTGAGACTAAAGAACCTAAACAGAATGGCAGAATACTGCCAGAGGCACAGGGGACATGCCTGACAAAAACCAGACCCATGCTTTTTTGGAGAGACCATTTGAAGATGTTCGGTTTGCACCTAAGTTCTCAACTGGCATTCAGAAAAAGGTTACACTGAAGCCGGATTCTCACCAGGGTGTTACCATTTCCTCTGAAAAGAAAAAAAAATAGAAGATATAAAAGTATCCATTATAGAGTGAAGCCCTCTAGCTCAGATCTTGATAAAAATGTGAAGATTGGTCTGCGTAAGATAAGAAGAAATTTCAGTTCATATGTGGGTATCTCACAAACAAAGCAAAGGAAGTATTAACAGATCTAAGAAAGGCAACAATTTCCTCACTCACATCTACTGTAAGCTAAATTTCTCAATGGTCTCTTAAGGAACAGTCAACATATGATTGAACATGCTTAATTACTTTTTACTATAAATGAACAAAAATCCCTTAGAAATGTGGAGACAAGTGTAAGAAAATACAAACATTTTAAGTATTCTTCCCATCCTTGGGCATTTAATTGGTAATAGCAAGCTTTGATTCCTCTGGCATCCAAAAGCCTTAACTCCTCCCAGTCTGGCAAAGCTTGCTGGGTATCACTGTTTGAAATGAGCCAAACAGAGAAGGTGCATCAAGATGCTCCCACAGGGAGTTTCTGAAAGGCTCAGTGCATAACAAAAGAACATTTGCAAGATGAATTCCAATAAAGCTGCCCCAGCTATGGGTTGGAAACACTAGTACAGGGCATGAAATCATCAACAAAACAGCCAGGAAAGCACTGATAAATACAGTTTGTTCATGTAATTACATAATCTAATTTGTTTTCAATACTCAAACAACCTCAAACAGCTCCAGATAAACTAATTTAGTCAAGTCCAAATGTTTTCATTTAATCAAAACAATGCGTAACAAGACAAATTCCAAGCACCTAAATCCTCCTAATCCTTAAAAAATAGCCCATGCTTACCCAAACAAGCCCTTAGGATGGAAGGAAACTCCCTTCCTGTAACCAGTATTAGAGAAAATGAAGATGGGTTTTGAAATGTTCCTCATCAGACTCTCCAAATTCCTTTTCTTCTACACCTCAGGGAACATGAGTTTCCCTCACCACTCTTTGCCTTTTCTACTCTCGTGTTATCAACAATTCAGGCGTAAGCACTGTTCAATCACATCAACAGGCTCGCCAAGGAAAACCTTGAACTGCTCATTTAGATTACATTATTTCCACTGGATGCATCACAAAGAGCAGATTAATTTTGTCTCCAAGTACTGCAGTTATCCAGCATTACTACATGCCCTCCAGCTGTTTGGGCATCTTTCATCCGCCCTGTTACTAAGCACACAAAGCACAGGGCCTCACTGTATGCAGACCTACTGAACACAAATTGTCACACTGCCATATGCAACATTCTTATCATACAGTGCTCTGAAACACCACAAGTTTTAGGCAAAAGTTGAAACCCAGAGGTGCCACATACAGATCTGCACAACTGCTCTAAATTTATTTCTACTTTCTAACTGCAGAAACTCTTACAGTAACTCACAAAAGGCACAGAGTTGTGAACTACAATAGTGATGCTATCCCTCTGCTTTAGACTCTTCCCTGTATTTTTTCCCTTTTATTCTTAAGTTGTGGTACCTCAACTTTCTAACTAATTGATCCTAGACTCTTTTCTCTTCCGATTTCTGGTTTTAAGGCAGAGGTGTTTACATGTAAAGAAGTTGCAAGTTAAAAAATAAATTAATTATTTGGTTACTTTAGTAGCAGTCAGGTAATCTTGATATCAAAAACTTGTGCTTTGGGACACAAAGGGAGAAAAGAAAACCTTTAAGTGGCCTTACAAGTGTAGTAACTCTGCATTCACCTCTGAATTTATCCTTGTGTTTGTATTCTGAGAACTTTTAATATAAATATTCCAATTTTAAAAAGTAATTTTAAAAAGCTGATCTGATAGCAAGAGCTCCAGCAACCAGATGTACGAATGATTTTTTTCTGCTCTGAAAACACTGAAACACTTCCATAACAACACTGAAAATTGTGAAGTGATGCCCTGCTCCTGTGACATGACCATGATTCTGAAGGCACTTGAGATGTTTCTTCTGGAAAGGGGTAAAATTTGCAACTCTGCAGGGAAAAATTCTGAATAGGAACCTAGTTTAAACCTAATTGTATGATAAAAAAATACACAGGTACTGAACTGGGCTCCCAGCTATTACAAATTACTGACTTCATTAGAATTTGCCTTGTATTTTTAAACTCTTATTACCAAGGGATGTTTTTAAAAAGTAATGCACTCCCACTTGGGAACAGGATCATAAATACTGCTATTTAAGCAGATAAGCAAACCAAATTACTGCCAAAATAAGCAAGCTTTGTGATGTTATTCCAGTCTGGATCATGCTTGCTTTTTAGAGCCAATGGAGGCTACACTGTCAACCATGGAACACCCTGATACTGAAATTTGGGCAGCAAGCTCAGATCATAAAGAATAAGGCTGCAATATGTTATAGAGAAATATACATTTTTGAGTGAGCAGCATGATCATCAAGAAATCCAGAATGAAGATGCACTAGATAATTTCACTGTACTACTCATCTGACTTCCTCAGTTTTAAACTCACTACTTTAAAACAGCTTTAAAACTACTTTAAAACAGAAGAAAAGTTGGAAATTGACAACTTGAAGACGTGTACATGAAGTCAACCAAGAGACACCCAGCATGTCCCCAGGTATTTCATTCATCTCTCACTGTGGGTCCCAGTGCGATGGGAGTTTCACTGGCCCTGTATCATATTTTTTCAAATTCATGTGATAAACCACCTATCCTCAGACGTGTCAACTGCAACACAGGGCTGTTGTGTGGGTGCCTGACATGATCACCATCTGACCAACAGCCATCAATAAAACTCTTACTGTTACAGTCTGGAAAGAACAGCATGGATGAAAAATAGTCTTAGAATATTCAAATACTATTAGAAAAATACAATGTATGCTGTGGCATGGAAAATGGCCTAAAGCTGTACTTACTCAATATAGAAAGGGTATAGCAAAAATTATGGTAGTTGCAAAATGATTGACAGGAGGATTCTTAGTAACAGGCATGGTGCTTAGTAAATCTTTGCTAACTCTGCTTCTAATATTCTCAGTATCTGAGATGATTCAGACACTGTTTTGGGAGGCAAGAAGACAGACTGCTAAGGAGTCATCCGAGTCACTCCTACACTGATCATAGGTGGTAAATTTATTGACTTTATTAGTCATCACCCTGATATACTGACTATATCACAACTGTTAGGCTTAAACTCAGTATACTAAGAAAAACAAAAACTCACCAGTTACTGTTTATCAGGAATTAATGCCTTACAAATGGCCAGGGTCAGACCTTTGATAAATGATGCCAACACATACAAAAAAGCTACTCCAGATATTTCTTTGGATTTCTAGTGCATTGATATTTATTTTTCTCAGAAATAAAATAACTAGGAAAAGATGGTTTTGTGAGGGTAACAAATTGGTATCCTTGCTTAAAACAAGAGTGCTGCAGTGTAAAAACTTTATAGGTATCAATTTAAACAGTCCTGAATAACTTCTTCATTGCAACTGTCAAAGTAGGAATACTGACACCAAGGTGCAAAATGCCAGATGAAAACTACCCTTCCTATGTTCCCAGGGTTTTTAAGACTTCACCTTTTGTATAGTGTTTTGTGTGCCTGAGCATGACTAATAATAACATGTATTAGTTAATGTTGTTGAAACATACCCATTTTCAATAGAACAAGAGTTCAACAGAAGGACAGGTAACAACGAACATCGAGCATCTTTATTGCTACAGAATCCTTCCAGACTATACTCTTCCCTTCAGGTGCCAGCTGAACAGCCCTACTCACCTTTAAGGACAACAGGATTAATGACTAATTTGACCTTAAGGACACAAGGCTGTCATTGCCTATGCACTGTTAGAATCTGAAGAAGTCAGTGAACTGATTCCCTGCTCTGACACCTATTATCCTATTAGGCTATTTCCAAAAAATGCACTGGACTCTTGCATTACTGGAGTAACAGCCAGTAGCATAAGGCAGAGAAAAGAGCTCCTCCTAGACATCTAACTGTTTGATTACCACCAGACAAAACAGCAACATGCTCTGAGAAACACTGGGCATACTTGTGTTACACAAAGGCTCTGAAGACCACGGAAGTAGTAAAGCTGACACCGGCCAGGGACATCAGCATCCTTACAATTTCTGGCAACTGAAAAATAGATATTCAAGCTGATGTGCTGGCTTCAGCTGGGGTAGAGCTAATTTTCTTCACAGTGGCTGATACAGAGCCATGTTTTGGGTCTGTGCTGACCACAGTGTTGATAATGTAGAGGTGTTGTTATTGCTGAACAGAGTTTACATAGCGCCAAGGCCTTTTCTTCTTTGTGCACTTCCACACTGGCAAAGAGACAGGGGACACACAGGATATTCAGAGGAGACAGAGCCAGGACTGGTGACCCCAAATGACCAAAGGGATATTCTGGATCATATGACATCCTGCTCAGTACAAAAAGCTGGGAGGAAGGAGGAGGATGGTATTTGTCTTCCCAAGTCTCTGTTATGTGCGATGAGGCATTCTCTTGAAATGGCTGAACACCTGCCTGCCCATGGGAAGCAGTGAATTAATTCCTAGTTTTACTTTGCTTGTATACATGCATGGCTTTCTGCTTTCTCTATTAAAAGTTCTTTATCTCACCTCAAGAGTTTTCCAGCTTTTACCCTCATGATTCTCTCCCCAGTCTTGCTGATGAGGAAGTGAGTGGCTGCATGGTAGCTGGTTGCTGCTGGAGTTAAACCACAACAGCTGAGATTCAAGCCCATTTAACCTTTTGTGCCTTCCTGAGCCACACAAGTTAGGAGTGCTGTTATCTGAGGTTTCCTGGTCCATCAGTGAAGACAGGCTGGCCCAGCAGGCCAGTAAGGACATCCACAGGCCAACTTGCCACACGGGTGCATCTCATCACCCACTCACAAATACATCCTCGACTGAGGTATCTTGGTATGGTGAGGTGAGCCAGATGAACCCCCAAACTTAGATCTAAATGGTCTATAAACACTGATCTACTGCATCCCACAATGCCACAAGACATTCTCTAATAACAAAATTATGTTTAAAACATAAGAAAAGCCACAGAATCCACAGTCATTACAAAAATTTCCAAACATCAGGAGACTGGTCTCTGATTACTGTGGCGTTACCACAGTGCTCATTTGGTGTAAAAACATCTACAAGAAGAATAAAATAAGAACAGACTCTTTAAAGTGGATATTCATTAGCATACAAATAACAGCTCATAATCCAGGCATTCATGGAAGAGTTAAACATGAGAAACATAGGCTATGATTTTCTGGCACTGGCTACATCACAACAAATTGGAAAGTTTTCCAGGGAGTTGACCTTGCAGCAGTGACACAATGTGAGAATGGGATGGATACCGTTCAGAGTTTGAGTAATAAATTAGGTCATGGGAGACCAATTAAAAGCTAGATACTCAAATCCTGGAGTTCTGAGAAAGGAGAAGAGTCAGTGCTAGTGAATAAGAAGGATAAAGGTTACTCTGCAGAGAATGTACAGTTGGAAATTCATTAAAAAATCCATAACTTCAGTACTTATTGTGGTTCTTATAACCATAATAGACGTATAAATTGTTGCACAAGCTGTGTAAACCTAAAAATCAATGCTCTGCCTGCCTGGTCATGTCCAGTTCCAAGCAAATTCCCCTGAGCTGTCTACAACCTCACTGACAAGCTTCATACCACAATATTGTACCCAACCTTGTGCGCTGAAATATGTACAAGTATGAAAAAATCCCTTTTCCCCCCGGTCAACAGGCTTTCTGTGTAACTCTGGTTAGACAGAAGATGTTCTAGCACCTAAGTTTATAGCATCTAACATAACAGACTGAATTTAATACATTCAAACAATAAGTAAGAGAGCTGCAATGGGCACATTAACTGCAGAAAGGTAGTACTACAGCTTATGTTATGAAGCTGTCTTCCCTGTTTACCTATACCAGCAGTTTCCAAAGCAGGGTGTGCTCATCCCATCAGTGTGCCAGGAAGTGTACTGGGATGCAGGGAAGAATGGTGTTTTGTACCATTTATAAATAAAATGAATGTTCAAAAGAGTTCACTTAGTCTTTTTCTCATCCATTTTTACTTTCTATTTTGTCTATGGTTTATAATAGACAACTAGATTATATATACAGTAGTAGGTGTATATAATTTATAAATATATGCATGTTGGAGAGAATGTTCAAAAATATTTTACTGATAGGAATGTGCAATCAAAAAAGTTTGGAGACCAGTGCCCTATACATCCTATGGACAGAGGCAGACCCTCTCAGGGAGAAGTCAAATAATTTCTAAATCATAAGATGAATAGTTGCTAAAAGTTCCCCTAAACTTGAACTGCAAAATATCAAATACAAAAATTTGATTTAATAGCTCATCTTAACATCTTTAAATTAAACTGAAAATACAACCAAAATGAGAAATTAACAAGTTATTTGGATTGATAAAATATAGATGAGAAATATGCTGTTTGGGTCCTTAAAACTCAGTCCTCTTCCCGTGCAATCAGAAAATATCCAATTTTCTTTCTATTCATTGACTAGCATACCTCAAGACTTCACAAGAGATTTGGGGGAAAAAAAAACAAACCCCAAACAAACCAGTTTGCAGCTCCCACAGACTTCAGCTTGATTCACATTCATAAATCCCTGGTTGAAAGTTCATGGTCCACCCTCTTGACGGGTTTTTATGTATATATAGAAAACTCACTGAAGCTAAGTGTGTACATAAAGAAGACAAAGTTCATGTTCTAAAAGAAAAATCCAGGAATCCCATTGTCTCTATGTCTTGACAAAAATAGGACTCTCAAGTACAGTGATACTCAAATCTAAGAGCTTATTACAGGTGGAACAGATAGATTAACGCTATACAGTCTACACAGGCACAGAGATGAGAATTATCTGGGGCAGAATAAAAAACCAGAACAAGCAGTAGAAAGACTCAATGGGGAAAGACTGTGATCAACAGAGCAGTCATAGCTGCTTGCTTCCTTCTGACTGTGCTAAGCCCAAAAGGACATACTAAATACAAACCCATTTGCTAAGAAATCTATTAATGGAAAGTATCATATTTTAACATGTAGAGAAAATTTTCAGACTCTTTCTTCTGTACTTGCATAATTTAGAGGCAATTTCTTTCTTAAGCCAAAGCTGGCATATACTTGATCTTCAGTGAGGTATGTGCAAGGACATTTCATTTAGCAATGAGACGGTTATAGCTGTACAAGGTAGTGTGTTTACATGAATATGCAACAACGTAATAATTCAAATAAATGCACTCTTACTTCTTCTACATACTTCGAGTCAGATGTACATAAACTAATCTCTATAAATTAAAACCATATACAGTAAAATAAAACATGGTGCATTTTAGCTTTGTGTTCTGTTTTGCTTTAACTTTGAGGGAAACATACTCCACGTGTTTTTGAATGGCTGCAGGTGTGGATTTTGTACCATTTCCATTTGTGGTTTTTCCTATGACTGCACATCCAAAACTGTGTTCTCTGTAATAGATGGTTTGGGGAATACTTTGAGAGAAGATGTACTTTGGCTTCATGGTGATGGTCTGAAGTCTTTAGGATGAGCAAGGGAGTGGAAACAAGTTGCTAACAGACTTGCAGGAGTTCAACCTTATTAAAATCATCTGACTGAACAATCTCTTTTCTATAAATTAGCATCTGACCTCCACTGGAATCTGAGGTAAAGATGTCAATTTTGAATAATTAGTTTAAGATTATGAAGAAAGAGCTCACAGATGCTACAAGTTCCACAGCAGAAACCAGAACTATTTGTTGATGACAAGTTCCGATAAATACGTGGGGGAAAGAAATCATTCTTTTTGAACAGATATGCATATTAAAGCCAACAAAATCATTAAAATAAAATTTTTCTTTGTAATTTGAAAACTTGAGGCCCATAATTGAAAATGCATTAAAACCCTGAGCTTTGCTCAGCCTATAGAATGGTACACTTTCATTACAGGATAGAATTGTAGTGCACTAGTACTTCAGATTAGAAAAGCCTATACTGTACTACCTAGACTGTAAGTAAATGAATTCATTCTGTTGTCAGCTCAGATTTATTTCTAGAACAAAGGGAGATTGGAAAAAAGAAATGTCTTTTGAATTGATGGTCATAGTTGGCTCCTCTCAAATAATTTTGCATTAGCTCTTCAGGCTAGGAAATACCTTTTCCCTAGTATCTTCCATAAGGCAAAGAATAATTTATAGTAATAATCCCACCATTAATTATCATTATTTTAGCTACTCAGTTCACTGTCTGAGGAAAAATACTTGGCCTTCATTTTGCTACAGCTATTACAATCTTGCTGTATGAGTATGTCTAGCATAGTCATCATTTGGACAGATTAAATTTCAAATTACCAGATAAAGCAGTGGATAAATCATAATGTCCTTTTCTTTATTTTTTTTCTTGAGACACATACACTGACAGACTGACTGACTTCTTTGACTACTGTTGAAGGAGGTTTAAAAGTTATTCTTTTAGCCAAGTTGTCCAAGAATTCTGAAATTTTCATGTGTCTATTGAAGGAAATAATATTTCATCTGGCAGCAAAAAAAGCATAAACCAACAAAGCCTGACAAGGCACAAACTATAATTACTGCAAGAACAGTGGAAACAAAACTTTTACCAAATAAGGCTATAAGGTAGCTACCACAGACAGTAAAACGACAAAAGTGATAATACTAAAGGAATAATAAAGTTCTTGCATCACAACTTCATACTTGCAAGTTCAAGTGCAAAACTCAAGGATATTTCAAAGTAACACTCCTCTCTTACCCACAGAGAGTATTTCCTAACAAAAACCCTATGAATTGTCATATGCTGTTCTTGAGCTAAGTACTTATTCCAGAAATAAGCTTCTCTTTGATTAGGTTGTCTGATGGAAGACAAAGTTAAAAATAAAATCACTTCTCACTTATGTTACCAAAAGAAATTTTAAAAATCTCTGCATGACACATGTTAGCAATTATTTTAAATCCTCCACATGTTTATCTGCTATGTCTCAGATGAAGCCACAGGAATAGTGTTTGCTGGGGCAGAGCTACGTAGGTCATACATGATGGGTTACCCACACAGGCTGACACCATTCACCAAATAGCAAACATCACTTCAAAATAGGGATGGAAGTGTCACTTCTATCATGCTGCCTTGCTAGCCAACTCTTATTTAACCCAGTAAAACAAAAGAGAAAAATGTAATGGGTAAAAAACTGAGCAGTGTGTACCTCAGAAGCTGCCAGAAGAGACTGTGACTGTAAATTTGCACAAATCTATACAAACATTTCCACAAGACATTGGTCTTCTATATGCCTTTACATGTCATCAAATGAGCTTTCCAATACTATTTAAAACATGCCTTTTCACCAAAAAGATACTAGAAAATCCTCCTCAAATATCAGTCTTATAGTTCCTCTTCAGCGTCGTAGACATGTGCAGTTATGTATCATATGGAGCAAAGAACTGACAACCTTAAAACCACACGGTAGCAGTAAACCACCAATCATTTCTCTTGGATTTTCTGTCCTATGTAAACTACAGATAAAGGGAGCTGGCTGGCTTGCCAACAGGCTGCCTTGCTTGTAGGTAATTGCCATTTTTAACCAACACTACTCTTTGATAATGCCTGAAGTGCTTGAATAAAAAACAATGCTAACTCCTACAACACTAACAGTAACTCATGATCACATAGGTCTGAATAAAATTCAGGAATTATGTCAACATTCTGTAAAACAACTCCTTCAAATTTTCAGCATTCTAAATAATTATGCTTACTAAACTCTTTCCTAGAAAGGAAATTCTGTTAGAATAATAATTACATAGTGGGTCTTCTTACTAAATTTCCTTTGAATAACCTACTGTTTTAAAATATATTGGTCAAACTTTCTTTCACTGCTTTCAACAGAAGACCAAATAAAATTTGAGCAAAATGCTTCTGCTGCTTTTTGGAAGTTTCGTTCTATACGTGATTGGAAACTTCTGGACAACCTCAATTACCTAAAAACATTTACACAGAGTCAACACAGTAAAGCTGGAAAGTTTTTTGATAGAAAATTCCAATATGAAAAGTGCCAAAATTCAAGAGGTAACATAATTTGAGCATTATTGCAATAGAGTACAGAATATCCAGGTCACTGTGATGCATGCTGAAGGTTTCAGAATTTATGATTAAATATGAAGTACCAGATGCATTTTTACTAAAGACACCAGGTTCACCTGGAGGCTTTGAGGTGACCTCACAGCAGCCTTCCAGCATCTAAACAGGGCCTGCAAGACAGCTGGAGAGGGACTTCTTACGTGGTCACAGACAGGACAAGAGGGAGTGGCTTTAAATTGAAAGAGGGTATTGAAAGACTTACATTAGACAGGGGAAGAAATTCTTTGCTGTGAGGGTGGTGACACACTGGCACAGGTTGCCCAGAGAAGCTGTGGATGCCCCATCCCTGGAAATGTTCAAGGCCAGGTTGGATGGAGCTTTGGGCAACCTGGTCTAGTCCATGGCTGGGGGTTGGAAGGCTAAGATTTTAAAGGTCCCTTCCAACCCAAACCCATAATTCTATGATTCTGTTTCCTCATTTGACACAGATACTGCCAAGTGCTCAGACACAAAATTTTTACGGAAAGATATGCACTTTCACTGACAACCATACAACTTTGACTTCTCTTTATAACAGTTTGAATGAATCACTTTAAATGAGATGCAGGGCTGAACAGTGAATACAAACCCAAGTATTAAATGACTGCTTCCTTTACTAAGTTCTGTCATTTCTGTTCAATGAATGAAGCACAGATCCCTTAGGAAAAAATAGAACGTAAATCTAGAATTAAATATATACACACAACAGTGGGGGGGAAAAGCATGAAAATATTAATTTGGGCATTTACTAATTCCTTATTGCTTCATTTTACAGTTACAGATTAGTCATTGTCCTCCCACTCCTTACAGGAAGAGAATTCATTTCAAAATTGGAATGTGGAATAATTTTGAGTAGAAACAGGACACCTCACTGAGTAACTTCAACAATGAAAGGGAAACCTCATGTGCTACTCTATTCCCACTCTTTCCTGTGCACACATATCGATCCTGTTTTACAAGCCACAGCAGATATATCAGGACTGAAATACCATACAAACTGCACATGCTTCAATCCAACAGAATAATAAGATTCATCTATTCAGCAGAAGTTTCCACTCAGATTAAATGCTTTCATTCTACATGCCAATGAAATACTGGAGGTTGGTTAGTTTAACTGCAACACATCCCATTCACAAAATGAAACTGCAAAAACCCCAAAGTTTCACTGAAGCAGCCTGGCAATCAAAGAGGTCCTTCCTTTTAAATACCAAGCTTTCAGCACCTTAAATTGCAGTGCTAGGAGCTATTCCTCACCACAGCCAAAAATCTCAGCTACCTGAAAAGCAGCATTCCCCCCAATCCGTCCCTTCTTGTGGGTTTTTGTTTTTAATGGCTTATCCATATTGTATAAAATTTTCAGGAAACAGGATTTGTTCCTTGCCTGGGCTCGCTGCTACTAACCTTCAGCTGAATTGACAAACTGAGCACATTTCAAGAATCTGAAATAATCCATGACAAAGCCAGAATAGCTGTAGTACAGGTATTGCAACTTATTCTCTCTGAAAATGCAGTATTTACAAAGTTCAGCACAAAGTTGAAAAGAAACATTAATAATTACTCTAAATTTTAATTATTACTAGAAATAATTTATCATTTAGAACAAAGCAAACTGTCTAATTAATCTGTCATTCGAGAGCTCAGATTCAGTCTTGTGCACTAGAATGCTGCTCCTGCTACAGAAATGCATTTAAAACTTTTCCAAATAAGGCATATGACTATTTTTTCTGGTTTTAGGAAGAATAAATATTTTTTAAAAAACATACTGAAAAAGTGCTGTTCACAGCCTAAAATGTGTATTTCCTGACATGACATTCTGTTTCATGGCTGCATTTTAAATATCAAGTCATCTAAATAAGAATTTCCACACATCAACAGTAAGTAAAGAAGTTTAGAACAGGGACTAAAAAGCTAAAAACACAAGTTAAACATAATTCAGCTGTTAAAAAATATAACAAAAGTTAATGATCTTGAAAGACGCAAATTACTTCTGCTTTATGTGCCAGGAGACATCAAGACAAGCCTAAGCTAGTGAGAGGCACTAGTTAGAAAACAGATACAAAAAATTATTTCAGCAGTTTATATTTTAAACTCTGACTCAAAAGCTCCTGAAAACTGTGATTGGTGAAAGAACTCAATCTACAGGTACAGGAGTCCTCTTCTCTAGTTCTTAAGAAGTTCATGTAAGCATTTTTATTTTTAATTGGAGGGCTTTTAAGTGCTAGTTCAGACCTTCTTACTCTTCTGTGAAAATGACAATACCTAGTGTACTAAAAAGTGTACTAAACACTTTTTGTCTTTTAAACCTAGTAAGGAATACAGCTAACAGGCAGGTGAAAAATCCTTCTCCATGTGTAGCAACTTGCTTTTATACACTTTTCAACATAAGACTCCCTTATCTTTCCATCAATTACTATTATAGACTGCTTTTGTTAAATGTTTCTAGCAGCCCATTGTACCCAGAGCATCAGAGCTGCATGGCCCGAGGCCAGGAAGGAAGGTGTGGAACACGTCCTCACAGGTCAATTTCCGCTCTCCAAGTTTTCAAGTATTTGAGAGGAGGTCATGTTACAGCACAGATTTACATAGCAGACAAATTGCACCACTGCCTGTTCTCAGCATTTCATAATTTCAATAGAAAAATTAGGTCAAATGAAAGGAGGGAAGAATAACCCTATCCTTTCATGCTAGTCAAAAAATTAAATAAGAAACTTACTTAGCTGGTGTTCTTGCCAAAACATTGTTAAAAATCTGCACTGGCAGTAGTTAAACAGAAATTAAAAGTATAAGATTTACCATTCCTTCACAAAATATTTTCCTTTTTTTGTGCCTCCAAACAACCATAAACCCCCAGATTTGCTCTGTTCTTGTTTTAAAACACTGGTTTTACTAGTAGTCCAAAACATATACATTTTGACAAGCACACATACTATGAAAGAATAAGTTAGTAACTTCAAGGACTTTCCCCCACAGTCTGACAGTCTAGCAGGAGTGTTAAAAGAGGGAACTGCTTTTTGTATCATCTGTCCAGAAGAAAAGAAGAATAATTTCAAATGGCTTCCCTCCCACCCTCAAAGCATGAAATACATTGCATTTGAAAAACAGCAATACTGGCCAGCCTCAGCACTGCCTGAATTCTATGTTTATTCTAGATAGAGACTAAAATTACAGCCTTCATATTTGGCATTCTTTAACTAGAAATTTGCAAAATCAATTTTTTTTTTAAATAACACTATGATATTTTGAGGATAGCTACAAAATTGCTCTCCAAGAGCAGTTCAGGTTATCATAAAGTGAAACAACAAATTTAAAGTGTTTAGGTATGCATCCATATACCTGTATATCTTAACTTATAAGGCAAATACTTGCACACAAATGCCTAGATAGTATGCAGTTAAAATATGCTAATCATTATGCTAGGTAGCTTTCAGGATTTGTTTCAATAGAGTCAAAGAGTTGTAGGGTTTAGTCTGACATACTGTTGATACTCTTACTGAGTAAGCAGAAAGAATAAACACTAACAAAGAAATTACTGGCTTCAATAACTTTAATTAGGCTTAACATTACTTCAGTTTCTAAAAATGCCAAATATGAAATCTGACTTACTTTCAGCAGTAAGAAAAGTTTTAAGCTGCTGCATATATAAAAAGGATTGTAGTTTTAAGGAACTGCTGAACAGATTTTTGAAGACAGAGTCACCGTTAGCTGTTCACTAGGTTTTATGTGCATTTGATACAGGAAACAGAACTTTTTTTGTAATCTGTCATTTTCCCTGTTTACTAACACAAACTCTGAGGGAGGAATTTTACCGAAAGCTTCAGCTTAGCATGTTGCATCCCTGCAGCTGAAAACTCAGACGAAAAATATGGGAGCTTTTTTTCTCTGACACAAAAGGAACTTTTGGGAACATTTCCGAAGGGCTCCAGAAAGCTTGTCTAACATACAATGGTTCCTTACTCAGCACAGCCCTCTAAACAAAGAGTAACAGATGCACAACTGGTATTAATAACAAAACATCTCCTCCCTCTGTTAGTTGGGAGAGGACAGCTAAGGACACACACAGTTTCAGGGTACTCACCTACTCGGAAGTTCGTGGCTGTCAGAGTGTCAGCAGCATGGCCGTTCTCACTGATGAGGGTGGTTGTATTTCCCTTCTCACAGTTGTTCTGACAGTTGCCTTTGGTACAAGTCACTTTGCAGATGCTGGGTGTAAAGACCACCTTGATGCGACCAGTGTGATTTCCCACTGTCAGTGGAGGCAAAGAAAAAAAGAAAAATAAACAGATCACTTTGGTATCCATTGATTTCCTTCAAAAAGTTTTTGGGGAAAAAAAAAAGGCGCGGTGGGAGGAAGGCGACAGGTCTACAGGAGGAGGGCAGTCTGCAGTGCTCTCTCTCATAGATCTCCAGTGGTGTCTCTGAAACAGGAGTAGGAAGCTTAGCAAACAGAACTCCGGGATCCGCTCCAAAACCACATTTAAAGTCAAGTCACTGGAGTGGGATTAGTAATCACAATGCTGCACTTTATTCACAGGCAGACAAAGAGCAATACCAAGGGCATGACAGCTTAAATAGCCAACCCTGACAGGCAGATGTAATGTAAAGAGGCTGGCTGTGCACCTAGAGGTGAATAAACTCTTGTGTATTCCTACATACTTTTCCTGTTTCTGCACTTATTAAGTCACTATTTGTAGCTCGACCCCTGGAAACGTTTTAGGCATGCGGCATGTCTGAAAACATCTGTCTCAAATCTCCTGGCACCCCAGCCTGAAGTGGTCAAACCTTGTGACGCAGCTGCCTGGACCCATTTTTTTCCTCACAGTTTTTTGGCACTATTTTTCCACAAGAATTTACATATTATAGACTGAACTCTACTGCCAGCCTTTGTTTTAGTAATAAGTAGCTCAGAGAAAAGAGTGAGGAAGTATTAGTGCTTTAAAATACTGAGATCAAAGATAAAGAATAGCTAAATTCTCTTTTTTTATATACTTCCCTGTAGTCACTTTTAAAAACTTGAATGTAAAAAAGACTGCACAAGCACTAATTTGTAATTAAGCTAGTTGTAAGAATTTTTTCATTACAGAATTATATTTAAAACCAGATGTGTTTGATTCTATACCTAACAACTGAAGACAAAAACCATATTAAAACTACTTACTAGGAAAAAACAGGTAAAAGAACGGATTCCATTTGCAATTATTTAAAAGAAAACATTTTGTCCTCTGCATACAACTAATAAATTCAGCAAATTCTTGAAAATATATCACAGCATCTTTGTGGAAACTATTAATAAATAGTTTCATATCAGCCCTAACAATGCCAAGAGATGACGCACAGAAAGAGAAGAATCTCCTTTTCCTTTGTGTCATAGAAATAAAAAAGTTGCTGGACAGTTGCCTAACCTAGTTCATGAAATACCCTCCAGACAAACACTTTCTTGAAAATATCAAGAAAATCTTTAAAAAAATCTTCCCATTTCAAAAGAATATAAAGCCTTCTTATTTCTGGCTCTTCATAAGCAAATAAACTTAAGCAATTGTGCTGATTGTTTTGTCTACAGTAAAGGCATTGCTCTCTTTGAACAGCAGCTGTGGTACAGATGCTCCCACCTTATTCTCCCTACACAATGCTTAGAAAAGGAAGAGCCCTGACAGATACAAGAATAAAATATTTCAATCAAAGGCTAATATTGTGATTTCAGGGGATTTAGAAGACATCTTGGATTCTAGGATGCCAAGCATTTCATACAAACATGAATTCACCTTCACCAATAAACAGATATAAGTAACCTATGAACTGCTGAGGGTAGAACTAAGCTTTGCTTTTTTAAAGCATAGTTTCACAAGCCATATTGTCAATTTTGTATTTTACTTGCATAGATTTTTATATATATATATATATATATATATATACCTAGAAAAGAATCCATTTTATATCTTATATTTTCAGACATTTTAGCAGTATTTTTCCTTTAGGATGTGATCTAATTAAAAAAACAGGATTAGCTGAGTCACAAAAGTTGGTCCTGCCTACACTGTAAAATCCAGTATTGGGAGACCCAGACAAGCTTGAAGTGCAATAGATTGTTTGCACACCCAGCCTCAGGCCCATAGTTATGTTTTTGAAATAGTAAAGATGAAACTAAACCATCATTTAATTCTCCTTCACAGTATTCTGTACTAAGTTGTTGAGTGCTGAGCTGTAGTAAATCTTGAGCATAGGGTTCACAACAACAGAAATTTTAAAATAATTTTTATCACATAGTTTAGATTTTACCAGAAAATCCTGTAGCACAATTATTTTAGTAAAAGAGATTACTTAGTATGAGACTCAAGAGAAATTGTAAAATTTGCTCGTCAATGGTTTTGGATGAGAAAATATTATTATCTAAGTTTGTGAGTAATAGTAGTCAAACAGGACTTTCAAAAAACACAGATCAATATCTAGAGAGCTAAAGAGTATCCCTGACACAATATTTAAACGGAGTTTTTCAGGAAAGTCTTAAAAATAACATGATGGAAGCCCTAGCCCCTAAAAATATTCAAATCATTATTCAGCAAACTTTTCATAGAATATCCTGAGCTGGAAGATACTTACCCAGAGTCTAGCTCTTGGTCCTGCACCCAAGAGGACCAACAGATGAGTCACACTATGAGCCCTGAGAGCATTGTCCAAGCACTTCTTGAGCTCTGTCAGGCTGGTGCTGTGCCACTTCCCTGGGGAGCCTGTTCCAGTGCCCAACCACCCTCTGGGTGAAGAACCATCCTCATATCCACATAAACCTGCCCTGGAACAACTCCAGGTCATTCCCTCAGGTCCTGTCACTGTCACCAGAGAGAAGAGATCAGTGCCTGCCCTTCCTCTTCCCCTCATGAGGAAGCTGTAACTGCAGTGAGGTCTCCCCTCAGTCTCCTCTTTTCCAGGCTGAACAGATGATATCAGCTGCTCCCCTTATAGCCATAAGGGCTCTCCTCAAGGCCCTTCCTGTTTTCATGGCCCATCTTTGTACACTGCCCAACTGCTTTATAGGCTTCTGCTATTGTGGCACCCAAACCTGTGTTGAACAGCACTGACCCTAAAATGCAGCCCCATAGTGCAACCCACTAGGCACCAGTCACCAGCCTGATGTAACCCTATTTACTACAACCCTTTGGGCTTGACCTGTCAGCTGGTTGGTCAATCATTACATGATGTGTTTTATCTAGCTGTATGCCAGTTATTTTGCTATAAAGCAAATTCTCAGATATTCCTGTTTCGGCAGTTGCAAAGAGACTGAAATAAGACACCTTCATATTCTCTAGACATGGGAAGATTTTCTCCATCTTTCTCAGATTTATGAAAACTATAAAAACACTTAGTCTCTTCTCCCTCCCTTAGCAGGCCACAGCTTTTAGCTTCAATTCTTTTGAAAATATTTAGGATGGACACAAAGCTAATTTATGGCCTCTGAGCTAAAAACTGATCAGTGTTTGAGGAGTCTGATTCAAGGGAGAGATGTCACCATCATTCTTTTCTGTAGTTGCAGAGAAGTAAACAGTACTATCTTCACAGATTCTGAGGCTTAGGGAGCTTAACAATCAGCTTAATACACACAGACTCAATTTGAAAAAAAAGACCACAAAACCCTTCTTAGGAAAGGGAGCTTTTAGAAGAAACTTCAGGTTTAGACTCTTGGACTTCCTTGAATCTCCTCTTCTGTATTTTTCTCCCCTCTTCTCCAAAGAGGAAAATTCAGTTCTAAATGAGAAACTACTCTTCAATATCTGTTATCTCATTTTGTAGTATTAATGCTAAACCCCACAATTTCATTCTAGGAAAAGACTGGTACTGCTATGGCCTTGAATTCTTTTGACTTTGGACTAGCTCATATTAAAGGGCAGTATATTTTTAAGGAAGCACACAGAGTATTTTTTTCAAACTCCAGCACCTCTGCTGATGATGCCACTGTGACATAGGCACGCCAAAATCTGCAGCTTAGATTACCTCAAATCTATTTCTGGGAAAAAAAAATGATAGTGCTACAACAACACACCTGGAATATTTTTATATATATATATGTAGACAGAAGTATATCAAACTCTTCTAGACCAATTTTAAACATGTGGAAATGAAACACCTCACTACACTCCTAAGTATAACAGCAGACTGAAGAAATACAAATATGAGACCAGATAAACAAACCTAATAAAAAAACCTCAAAAGTAGAAGATGCTAACACCAAATATATAGCAAAGTTACTGAAAAAAGTAGTCAAACTAGAGATAGACTCAGATTGTTGTTTTAATAAAGACAGGACAATCAAGATGACTAAAAAGTGGATAAAGCTTCATCCCTCAGCTAGACAGCAAATTCACAATGAGATTCGGCCAACAGCGCCATCATCCTGCCTCCTAGTCCAGGCTCACTTATACTTAAGAACACTGTGATACATTTGTCTAAAGAGATCAGTGGAAGAATGTACCCATAATTTCCAAAACCTGTAAAACTCTTGAGCCAGATTAAAAAAAACAAAAAAAAAAGCAAAAAAAAAAAGCAAAGTCTGGGTAAAGTGATGAGATTTTAGTTGAGAGTTGGCACCATATGTATGCATTTTTTTTTCCATCTCTGCAAGTCACTATGATATAATATCATGAACACAGCAAACTCCTGCTGTGATAAATTTATGATTTAGCAACAACTGCAGGAGAAATGGAAAATGTAAGCAAAAGGATTTCTTAACAGAACCCCCTGCCCCCACTACCCATTATGACAATTT
>VWYP01032720.1:140961-175274 GCA_013400435.1 Pycnonotus jocosus | reverse complement strand
GGTGAATTAGTTAAGACAGGGCAGATGGCAGGTTTTACATCCAGGTGGTCACAGTAGCTTACACAGCCATGCCTGGAAAGAATTGTGTAAGAGGAAGGGTTCCTCCTCAACCTCCTGAGTCACTGTGTAATGCAACTCAGACTGTTTCTTTCTAGAAGAATTTCTATAAACAGTTTTTTTCCTTGGGTTTGTGGCTGCTCTCACAGCTCCAACATTCTGACAGTATTCAACAGCTGCGGTTGAGCTCGGATGATTTGTGATATGTCCCTGTTTTACAGGAAGACAATGGGCTAGCAACACCAGTGAAAACAGGACTGGTATTCAGTTAAACACATAACTACACAGGTCAAGGGGACAAAGAGAATAAAATATTTTAATGTGTCAAAAACATTTACGTTATTTGTGTGATGGTTTTGTGATGGTTTCACAGTGATCTAAACCAAAGATTAGACAATTTTTAAAAAATCACAAGCAGTGGCTTCTACCAGCTCAGAACACAGTGTAGCTCATGCACACATCTCCCATATTTCTTCTACACAAATTTCTAAAATTATTTTAAGAGGAGAGTTTGGAGGTGTTATTATTCTCATTGTGTTGGAAATGTGCTGGGTTTTTGTGGTTTGGGTTTTTTTTGTTTTGGTTTTTTTTAATGCCTTCACTTATGACAAATACCTTCTAAGGTATTCAAAAATCTTCTAAGGAAACAGAACTAGCAGAACTATAGACATTCCATCAGTACCCCCAGAACTGATATGCACTAGTCTCTTTTCATGACAATCTACTTCTGCAGTGATCCCAGTATGTCTTCATATGTTCATCTACACCATGTGTCATTAGACCTGAAGATTCTATTTTAAAATTATATTCTCTTCCCAATGAGAATAGATTATCTCAGGCTACTTCACATTTTCAAATTATAACCATGATGCATGAGGAGATCAAACCAAATTAGCTTTTAAATAGCTAAAATATTCAACATTTTAATTTTTTAGATGACCAACACCCTCTTTTTTCTTAGCTAAATGCTGACACCAAAAAAAAAAAAGAAACAGAAGGAAATTACTTATTTCCTAAAAAAAGTGTCTCCTCAGTTATTTCACCAGTCCACCTGGTTTAGTCCTTAAACTAAATATGCTTGTTCAGCTAAAAGGAAAGATGACATTGCATAAAAATCAATGACACAAGTAAGATAGTTAAGTCTCTTGACTATTGTTAAATGACCTTTTCACACTTTTGACAATATATGAGGAAATTCTGTCTTTTCACCACTTAGTCATCAATTTAAAACAAAAAGAAAAAAACCCCAACCAACGACAACCTAGTTCCCAAAGATCAGAACAAGTTGAACTTAGCTGTCATACAACTTAAAAATAACATCATCTAGAAGATCTATAATGCTAGCAGCTAAAGAAGAAGGGAAAAAGAAAAAAACCAAAACAGAGAAAAACCCACCAAAACCAAAAAACCCAAAAAAGAGATAAATACACAATAGATTGACATACAGCCAAGAGGCAAATCTTCCCTGAATTTTTGATTACACATTAAGAGAAATACAGGCTTTAAAAGGCATAGAAAGGGCTGAAAGATTCTGAGAGATCACGTAATCTCCACTGTCTTAATTTTCCCAGGATAAAACAGCAACATTAAACAAAACACTTGTCCAGACTATCCTAAAACCCCTTCTATTATGCAGATTCCACAGCCTCCCTGAAGAATTTATCCAGCACTTCAGCCTCTCTTTATTATAAAGGTATTCCAAACACCTTTATATTATTCCTAACCCACATTTCCCCTGTAGCAACTCAAGCAAACTATTGCCCAGCTTTAGCTAGAGCAAACTTTAACAAAACATTATTCCTCTGTGAATCATTTTCTAACATACTTGAAGGCCACTGCCATCAATCTCCCTCAGTCTCATTTTGACAAGACCAAAACCATCTAAATATTCAGTCTAACAGCCCATATTGTGTAGGCATCCATCTTTTTTGTTTTGCTTTTGATACCAGTCACTTGGTCCTCATCTTTCTTCACAAACCCTGTCCAAAACCACACTATACTGCAGCTGAGATCTGATCCATGGTGGGGAGAGCAGCAGAATTACTTACTGCAGCTTTACATAAAATGCTTCTATGATTTTAATTTATTTTTATCTGCCAACAGTGCACTAACTGATACTTCATACCTAGAACCAATCTGCAGGGGCACACATCTCCCAGATCCCTTTCTGATCTGTTGATACAGATATCCCAGTAAAACAAATATAGAACATCCTTTGCACAACCTTAGCAGGACTAAACCCAACCCTTACACTCTGCTCTGAGCACAGGAGTAAAATCCTGCTGCATTCAAACCTCACCCATCTAAAAGTCATGCAGAATATAAGTCTTACTCTATCTGCAACAGTCACAAGCACAAACAAGTCTAAAAACTACATGGATTAAATAAGGGCAAAGCATAGCTGTTAAGTAATTTGATTTTTGGCTTCAACATACACCTACCTTTGCTCTTTCCAGAAACTTGGTTACTGTTCCCTAGTACAGCTCACAGCCAGTTCTCTTTTCACAACCATTGAGAGAAGTTAAACATGTCAATTAAAGTAAAAATAAGATGATCCAGATTTATTTCATCCAAGATGCAACACCTTCTCTAATGCTTAAAAAAGTACATCCCCAGTTCTGCATGGGGTGAGGTAGATGTGTGCACATCCACCCAGTCAAACACTTTGAGCAAGATGAGAGCATGGCAAGCTGTACTTGATTTAACATGTCTAGACAGCTGTAGGAACACATAATGGAAATATAATAAATTTAGCACTCCTATTTTTCATTATTTCTGTACTTCATTTTTTGCTGCATTTGTATGATGTTACATGTATTTCATTAGTTAATACAGCTTAACTTTTGATATTTCATCACTTCTTAAGTACTCATTTGTAGTGTCTTGATGCAAACTAAAAAGCTTCCCAAAAAGCAAAACATGATCAAACTACCTAATATGAGAGTAACTGAAGAGGGATATGCACTGATATTTTTGTTGCCATTCTTATTGCCACTATTGTTATTACACACACTTCTCTAGATACCTATTTCTGATTAGCCATGTCACTACATCTTCACATAATTTCCTCCTGTCTTGCTCAGAAGCTCCTACCACAATCTTCTCCCTTGCAGTCAGAACTGAGCTCTCAGACTTCCTGCTTTTATCACATCCTTGTTTCTCTACCATCTTTTTAAGCCCTTCTTCAGCATGCTTGATGAACAGGAAAAGAAGTCATCCAGAAAACTTCCAGGAAGCAGCATGTAGGAAGCAGGTAACTGAAAAGAGAATAACTGGAAAAGTCTTCTTCCCTCCTGATTATCAGGGATACAATCTCTTCCTTGCTCCTTGTCAAAGAATAGAACAGAGAAATCCGCTGTGTTCCTCATCACCACCTCCACCACCCTTCAAAAACACACTACAATTTTTAGTAGTCTATGCTAGGAGAGGCAAATAACCCACTCTTCAATTATCTTAATCTCAGTTTAAAATAGATATGAGTGTGAACAGTGTACTGTTTGAAGTAATTTACTACAGCAACACTTGTTTCATTCAAGTAGATTTCCTCTATCAATTTTGACAAATTCCAAAAAGCTCTCTACTATCTGCAATAGGGTTTTTTTGTGTTTTCTATGGATGGCTTCACTTAAAAGTACCAAAGGAGCATATGGAGGCACAAGTGCTGAAATTGTTTAGAAAGACCTAAGTGTTTACATGCCACAAGCCCTTTGCTGTAAATTCTCTCACTGATACAGCCTTTTTAGAGCAATAGAGGAATCCACAGAAATTACATTCAGTTTTGTCCTACCAATCACGCATAGATTTGAAATCTGAGATTTCTGCCAGCAGATTTTATGAATCACCTTTTGTCTTCCTTGTCTTTTTTACCACTACAATCCTCAGGCAATGAACATCCTATCTTAAACTACAGCCATTCTCCCTACCATTTCCCTTCACATAGTTGAGAATGATCCAGAAAAAGGTACCAACCCAAATAAATTAGAGAACGCAGTGTGGTTTGATGTCTGATGGAATGGCCTCAACTCAATTCAATGAGCTTACTGGGCAATAATTCTTTTAAACTGTACTGCATTTATTTGGTTTAAATAAATTATATTTAAACTAGATCCACAAATGGTTATGATGATAAAGAACTAAATTTCAGTCTCAAGTAGTCCTTTTCGAAGGGATGAGAGAAATTAATTGCATAGAGCAAGCAGCACATTGAACAGAAATGCGCCCAACCCATTCAAAAGTAAATGCTGGTGACCTAAGACTGCTTGGTTCAAATCCTTAGTTCAAGACTGCTTAGTTTAGGCCTCAGACACTTTTCTTTGAAGAACTATGTGACTTCACTGCAGCTGGATTCCAGACACCACTACAACTGCTATAGCAGTCCTTGGGGAGCTCAATCCTGCAGGAGAGTTCAGCTGACTGTACTTCTAAGGATATGCAGGCAGTTTATATGCTTCAGCTGCAATTTCAAATATTAATTACTCAAAATATTAGCACCCACATGGCCTGTCTTTCCCAGAGCGAAGTACTTGTCCTGCAACAGAACTCTCAAGCTTGAGTTCACATCAGTGCTTCAGGTTTGGGGCTGGATACTACTCCAGCTGTAAGCACAGCAATCAGGTGAACAAGCCTTTTTAAACTTCCATTCAAAATTATTCAGCTTCTTAGGTACCTGAGCACATCTGGACCCAAAAGGCTTTCACTTGAGTGATATGGTAACAAAGGCCCAAAGGCCACCTTTAGACACAGACATGTATCTAAGGCACAGAGTTGTTCTACACAGTGCTCATCTCAGCTGTAATGAAGCAGCAGTAACTCTACAGCCCACCACAAGCAATTTTCCACTGACGGAAGCTGCTGCAATGCACACTCTCATAATGAAGTCAACACCTTTACACACAAACTTATAGCCATACAGATGCTTTAGTGTTACCAGCTAAATAAAATGCCACTGTCCACTTGATATCAACAGGACTCTTTCACAAGAAGGTCTGAATTCGGTCTTTATACACTGGGAATGAGACTTATTCCCACCTGAAATTATGTACTCATCTGAAATTATGCCATTTGCCTGAAGTTATTAGTTAAGCTTCTTTCACAATAATAATACAAATATTAGACAATAGTATTCCATGTTGGAAGAATATTACTTCTCAAGAAAATAAGTTCTTGAGGTAGAGTTTCCCCCTCCCAAAATATGCAACTCCCTCGAATGAGAAAAAGGTCTAAATTGCAAGAGTCAATGTTGATCATTTCTAGGAAGAACTGGGAATAAAATTAAATTAATATTACCTTACTAAAGTATATCCACTTGACATTTCATTTCCTGAAACAACCAAATAGCACTAAGGAAGTCAACAAACTGTAAATAGTGACAAAGGACAGGACAAAGGAATTAAGTTATAAATGAATACAGCCGCCTCTGCATGCTGAATCACCATTAAAAATCTTCTCTCTCAGCAGTACATGAAGCCAAGATCTTTTTTCCCCCCCGAATTTTCTGAAGAGGGAAAAAATGACAACAGACATAAGGATGTCACTGATTCTGAAATCACAGTTTCACAGGGTATGAACCTTCTCACAGTAATTCTTTTGTCAACATTTGTTCATTCTTTCTGGCCTAGGCAATGGCACTGACAGAAGAGCACTTTCTCATCTCCTATGAAGAAAGCCAGACTCAGCTACTTGCAACAATCAGAATCAATTCTTGGTATTAAAAGACTTGTATCACAGCAACTCTGGAGTTAGTCAGGCTAAGGGACCCTTAATATTTAATTGTGTGGGATCAATAGGTCTCTATATCCACCCAAATCAACATTTTTTAAACATCATAAAGGCTTTCCCCTACAGAATTTTCTGGAAAGCCTCTTCTTTTCTTCTTGAGCAATTTTTGGTTTTGGAGCCAATACTCTTTCATCGCAGAAGTTGAGATGCATTTGTCTCAGTCTGTGTTTTCCCCCAGCAATCACACGCTTTGAACTGATTTTAATTCTGTTTGCCAGGTCACCAACCTGTTTTTCCAACATTCTTCCTCATTCTGCTGTATATCAGTCTCTGTCTCTGTATTTTAAAGCATGGAGATAAGAATTCATTTTTGGGTGAATGTAACATTTAAAACAGTTTCTATAAAAGCACCAGCAACCTTTGCCTGTCCAGCAGACATTTATTTTCTAGTGAGCTCAGGGCCATAAAATCTTCTCAGATTCCGAAGAGAAAAATACATTATGTTTTGGGGGGGTGCTGATTTTCTGGCCTCCTCAATTTTGACCCCCTTATGAACACACCAACAATCATAAAGACAGCTTAGCAAGGGTATTGTTAGAATGCCTACAGCAACAGTATATTGGGTGAAATAGTTTGTATTTATACAGAGATATTTGTCTCCAAGGTTTCAAAAGAACTCCATAGTCTTTTATAATTGCTAAATAAACTGCATTCATTTGTTAGTTATTTTTTTCAGAATTTGTCACTCTATTTTTTGAGGCAAAAGCAAAGCAAATGTGCTGCTTGGTTTGCTAGAGGTAGCTGCACTAATGTGAATCTAGATAACTCAATTTATACCTAGAATTCAGCCTGTTGTTTCCAAGTCCTGCTGGAATCAAAAGTAAACTTTAAATGACTGTTATGAATCGCCATGCTGTTCAATAGCAGGAAGAATAATGTTCTTAAATGGAAGAAGAGGAAAAGAATGCTGCACACAAAAACTGTTCTTAGAAAAAGCCCCAGCGCTATTTGACCCTGATGCTGACAGTAACAAAATTTTTATTAAACTTTTTAGCTTGTCCCTGAAAAATCCCTTCTGCCTCTGGAATGAGAGCACAGGCTTTGAACGCACGTGCATTTGAGAACACAAAACAAAAAAGTCCCCAACATTTATACACCTACCCCATTCCCTTGCGATTGACTATGTACCCTTTTAGGAGCACTAGATGAATGCCAGTTGCCATGAGTGACTGAAGCAAATTTGACTCTACATTGCCTCCAAATAGACTATGTTGTAATTGTGCAGTTATTTCTTAATCCTAATCTTCTAAGACTCACTCACCTCATTCTACTGGCTATACCTTATTCAGAGTGTAGCCTTAAGATCCTCCCTTATCTCCAAATTTCCCAAAACTTCCAGCTGGGAACATTACCAATGTTTAATATCCATAAATACATTGACAGGCAGAAGTTACAAGGATCTCGATGCAATGATCTAGTTAAGACAAGCCAGTGAGATAATTATTTTGCTGTTCATGAAGGGCAGTTCCAAAAAGCAGTATCAAGAATGGTGGAAAGAATATCCGACCCAGTGAAGGCCTGAGGGTCATTTTCCTCCAAAGTGTGACCTTGGGTAGAATGTCAAATCATACAGATGCATTCATATGCAACACATGTCATATCTCTGTGTGCACTTTTTTAAGCAGGAAAACATTTATGCCTCTAGCAGCTGTTTACCCATACTTCCTGGTGGGGAAATAGTATTATTATGAAGTAAGCGTCATTTAATTAAGTCAGAATGGTGCAATTCCACAAAAATAGTTTAAACTGGAACTTCAAAGTGACACCTGGGATTTGCTCAAATCAACTTATGAAGTCATCAGTGAAGCCAGCATATGTAATTACATATAAACTTACAGAAGAGCTTCACTAAGTTACCAGTGTATTGTGCTGCCAACATAGGAAAGCTCTTGTTATGCCAAATTTGGAACAGAGTATTCTGCCCTTTACAACTCCTCTAAGTGCTGGGACGTTTTCTTCCACATTAAGCTTATTTCATGTGTATAAACTTACGTAAAATAAGATTGAATATAACATATCCACAATTAGAACAACTACACGACTTTCACATTGTTTCAGCTTCATCCTTACACAAGAATTTAGGAGTTGTCCACAGAACCATGAGCAGATCCTAAGAGTCCAAAAGCCATACAGGCATATTTGTCCAACTTCCACCCACACCACATACAACTAAGCCACAGTGGGTTGCTGCAAGCTTTTCAATAAAGGTAGAATGTTTTACTAATGCATTGCTCACTAAGGGGCTTCTTAGATTTTGATAAAAAACACTCCTCTCTTCAACTCCTGGTTTTCCTTGTCCTAGTGATGTCCCTCAGAGCACTGTAATTAACAGTGGGGCTCAAACAAGCTAGAAAGAGCTAGAACCACTGGTTCCTTTGTCTTACAGCTGCATAGACTCATCTCCTTATGCTACCATAGAAGAAAAAAAAAACCACAACTGGTAGAATCCACCCACTTAGTGGCAGCTTGATACTTGTGAGTAACACTGAATATATCAAAGGCAGAAATTACTTACACAGCCTGAAAAATGAGGGCAAAAGGAAAGATTTTTTTGTCAGCATCCAACCTGGAACAGTCACTCCAAATACTGGAGAACTATACAATCTGGAATTTGTATACTCTTCTACTAGTAAGAGTCATAAAATATGGACACAATCCAATCCCAGCGACCATTAGTTTTTTATTTGAAGGAAAACAACTGCTGACTGGAAAAAAAAAAAAAGCAGTATTATCTTATTTACAAAAGAGACTACTACTTGATGTTGACAGCATGACTGAAAAAAAAAAAATCTTTCTGAAACTTCTATGAAAGGGAGATAGTGCTTTCCAAGAAGTATACTTCATCACTCTGAAAATATTAATTGAAAGATCTCCGGCTGTCCACTGTTCTTCCCCTTAGAGCAAATAGTCTTATTTACCTTCCACAAACTTATACTTGAGGAAAAGCAAGCAGGGAGTTGTATTGAAGTGCAAATGGACAGACCATAAAGATGTGCAATGCAGAAATGCAACGAAGGAATTCTTGTTAAAGATTCAGAAGGAAAGGCTCTTCCCTAAAACCTCAGCAGAACATAATTCTTTGTGCTACAGAGCGAAGGAAGTCTGTCAGGAGACTGCAAATACCTTAAGGTCTCAATGTTAACTACTCTATTATTCAGCTGCAGGAACTTTTCTCCAAATCAAGCCAGCAGACATTCTGTAATACCTAACCCATAATTCATCAAGCTCTTCATCTTCTAAGCCAAAACTTGTCCTCAAGCTCTGCACACAATGGGGCATGAGCCAAGGCCACAAGCTGGGCACCTACACAATCTTTTTTTAATAAATACGAAGCAGAAAGTCTCAGGCCGCCTCCATACTGTGCAGAAGTTCATAAACACATAATAAATTAAATATAGAGAAAAACAGTCACCAATGAGACCACAGTCCTGAACTCCAGCTTTCCAAAAAGGTATCCATCATACTGACACTGACTACACTCATAGATGTGCCTATTCTAGCAGTACTCACAAAGCACCTTTCCTGAAGAAAAAACTATTATCTAGAAATAGACATGATGAATTTTCAACAGTGAATCAGGTTCAATTTTTTTTATCAACAGGAAATCTGTTTTGTTTTCTTCACAAAATGCAGAATATTGAAGCATTTGCTAATCTACAAATTTTCATGTATAGTTATTTTAACATTTCTCTGTCTTCAAGTGTTACTGCAGAAAAATTCAAGATCTTAAAGCGGAGTGGGAGCTTTGCTGGTGCGGGGGAGAAGGGAGAATGCTTTTTGTAGTTGTACTCACATCGCAAAGGTGATGCAGGTTGATTCTGGCCCAGTCTCAGTGGTAATGAGCCCTCAGTGGACTGCTCTCCTGAAATCACTTTTTTTACTGGATAATACTTGGGCTTAATCACATATTCCTGTGTTTGGCCATGATGAAGATTCATCATTAGTGTCTGAGATGAAAGGGGTATCATCCTGTTTTGGAAAGAGATAGAAAAGACAGAACAATGTAAGAATTAATAAATTAGACTCAGAAACCACTTGTAACAAAATTGAAGACAAATTCATCTGTACTCTAAATTCTCAAAATACAGTTTGGGAAACCTATTACCTTACAAAGTAAACGCCAGATTTTCCAAGCATTTAGCACCCTCATTGTCTTGTCAGCTCAATAAACTCCTAAGAAAGAAAGGCTACAGGGATTATACAACTTTCTTTTTTGACACAGCAAGAGAAATATCATGGACAGCTCAGAAAACAGGGAGGAACAGGGAAAAGCCCTGATCAAAATGAGTTGCAGCTCAAATTTATTAACACACAGAGCTTTCCAGACAGGTCAGAGAAGCAGTGATGCATTCAAACTTTATTCCATTTCTTACAACTGTCATTCCATATAAGGTATATTAAGTAGAACCTAAACCCAGCTGACTTTCCTGTTCTGTTCCCAGAAGTCATTTCTTTCTTCACCATATTCCTCTAGCTAAAGAGCAAGCACTGCTCCTCTTCCCCTTTTCCAGACTGTTTCCATCCCAATCAGAAGGTTTGTGTCACAGAGTCGCATTACTCTGCCCATCCACTTCCACTTTACTTGCACTATTGAGCAGCTCTGACCATTGTCCCATAATCATGTGGCCTCCCTTAACAACAAAACTATTTCCCCTTCCTGCTAAACAGGAACAGTGCTTCAAGCTCAGGATTCCCTCACAGCTAATCCTAACTCATATGGTTAGATTCCTCCCTTTGACCTTAGCTTCTCACTGCACAAGGCCTTATCAACTTTCAATAACAATTCCCTCCCCCCCGATCAAAAAGCCCATGGTTATTTAGCCACTATCAGAAGCAGGAATCATCTCTTCACTAACAAACTGGCCTTCACTCTTCCAGCAATTAATAAGGCAGCAGACGGGGCAGCTCTTAGCTACATACAATGAAACTGCAAGCTGCTTTGGGGCCCCCAAGGCTGAAGATTCCCACCACCTAGCCAGTAATAACACACTTTCAAGTAACAAACCTACCAATAATATGCCTTAAAGCAGCCATAGCTAGTGGAGATCAGACTGTAAAGACACACAGTCCACAGAGAGTAGAATCAATTACTAACCTAAAAATAGTGGCTATCAGGACTACATCGTCCTTTGCTCGAACAAAGGCACACAGAGTGGGATGCTATTAGCCTTCTTTACTTGATTCTCAGCTGAGGGTCTGTAACTACTTTGGTCTCCAAAAATGGAAAAAATGGGGGGAAAGTTATGGTATTTGTAACAACCACCCCTGGGAGCCACAGTTCTGCAGGGTAAATAACTCTCCTCTGAGAATAAGTCATGAACTTATGCAGCTGAGCAGCACTTCCCCACAGAGGTGAGACTGCAGAGTTTCAGCTAAGAACTTAGATGACTACTGCATTGTTTTCTGACATGTGGAGCCTGAGCCAGCCCCTATATCCAAAGCAATGCCTAACTCCTTGGTGATGTTATTCAAGATGCTTAGTAACTGCTGTAGCCAATGGATCTGTGGTTAGAACAAACAATGGGGTTTTGTCCTACACAGATGCTCTTTTTCTCAAACTGATCCAAGTTAACAAGAGCATTCATTAATAGTGACATTCTAAGCCTCCTATGTAGAACAGAAACATAACTGCTCAGGCTGTCTGCAAGTCAGTATTTCTAATACAGTACTTACACAGTCTCATTACATTCAGTAGAAGTCCTTTTGCCAGACTAAGAGAGAATATTGTATTGTCTGCATTGTCTTTAAGGTTTCTACCAGAAGATCAAAAGAGAGCCTTCACTGGCATTGGAGGTCAGGCTTGGAATTCAACACAGTCTGATAAGAAGTATGACCAGGAAACCCTCAGCCTGAGATAAAGCCGAAGTTGTTGCCTTCAGTACTGCTTACACATGAATTTCATTTCTTTGAAGAATCAGTGCAATCACTCCTGCACAACCTGTTTTTTCTAATGGACCTCATTTGATGCCTATGCATGAGGACATCCATTTCTGGTTTTGGACATAAAAGAGTGTCTATAATGAATGTAGAAGCAAGACTTGACAACAGAGCTCAAAATACTAGATACAGATGCAGCCATTTCAATGGCTAAGTGTTTCCTGTTAAGGTTATAACCAGCTGTAAAGCATTACAGAATCCCAGAATGATTAAGCTTGGAAGGGACCACTGGTGGGGTCAACCTCTCTGCTCAAGCAAGGTCTTCCTAATTATCTTTGATTAGCAGTCCCCTAATTACCTTTGTTGCCCTCTGCTCAAACTGGCTCCCAGAGCTCCATGTCTCTCTTGTCCTGAGGAGCCCAGAGCTGGACATAGCACACCAGATGTGCCTCAGCAGGGCTAGGCAGAGGGGCAGGATCACCTCCCTGACCTGCTGGCAATGCCCTTCCTAATGCACCTCAGGATTACATTGGCCTTCTTGGCCACAAGGACACACTGCTGGCTCATGGATGGCTTGTTGTCCACCAGGACCCCTAGGTCCTTCTCCACAGAGCTGCTTTCCAGCAGGTCAGCCCCCAGCCTGTACTGGTACAGGACCCTGAATTTGCCTTTGAACTTCAGACAGTTCCTCTCTGCCCACCCTCCAGCCTGCCAGGATCCTTCTGCACAGCACTCTGGGGAATCAGTCACTCTTCCCAGTTTTGCGTCGTCGGTGAACTTGCTGAGGAGGCATCTACCCCTTCATCCAACTAATTGATGAATGAATGAACAATAAGGGACCTGGTCAAGTCTTCTGCCATTCAGCCAGCTCTCAAACCACAGTCCACTCCTCCAGTCTGCACCTCCCAAGTCTGCCTATGAGGATGTTGTGGGAGACATTGTCAAAGGGCTTGGTGAAGTCCAGGTAGAAAATGTTCACTCCTCTCCCATCATCCATCCAGATAGTTTTGTCACTGCAGAAGACAACTGGGTTGGTCAAGCATGATTTACCTTTAGTGAATCCATGCTGACTATTCCTGGTCGCTGTCCAGTCTTCCACGTACTTGAAGATGGCCTCCAGAACGAGGCAGTCCATTACATTTGCAGAGATTGAGGTAAGGCAGTAGTTGCCTGGGTACTCCTTCTTGCCCTTTTTGAAGGCTGGAGTAACATTTGCTTTCCTCTAGTTCTCGAGCACCACTTGTGACTGCCATGACCTTTCAAAGATGATCATGAGTGGCCCAGCTATGATGACTGCCATCTCTCTCAGCCCTCATGGATGCATCCCATAGACTTGGGGATGTCAAGTTTGCCGAAGTGATCTCTGACCCAATCTTCCTTGATGAAGCTAAAGTCTTGCTTCCACCATTCATTTTCCCTGGTCTCCCAGGTCATTGATTCCTAAGGGCTGGTCTTGTCAGTGAAGACTGATGGATTCAGTAATTCTGCCTTTGCATTCTGTGTTACCAGAGTCCCCACTCCATTTAAAAACAGGCCCATATTTTCCTTAATTTCCTATTTGCAACCGATGTATTTGCTTCCTGTACTTGATATCCTTGGCCAGGTTTTTACTTCCAGATGGACCTCAGCTTTCCTTGTTGCATTTCTGTATACTGTGACAGCATCTCTATTAATAGAGAACACTCTATTAAGTGTTCTGTCCCTGCTTCCTTCTCCTGTGTATCTCTCACTTGTGCTTGGGTATTGACAGGAGTTCTATGTTCATCCATGCAGGTCTCTTGCCCACTTTCCTCAATTTCTTGCTCATCAGGATGCACCATTTTTGAACCCCACCCCCCCAAAAAATCCTTGAATATTGTCCATCTGTCTTGGATACTTCTTCCCTGATGACACATTCCAATGATATTTGCCAAAAAAGTCCCTGAATAGGCTAAAGTTAGCTCTCTGGAAGTCCAGGGCTGCAATCTTAATTGCTGCCCCTCTTCCTTCATGTAAGATACTGAGTTCCACAATATCTTGGCCATGATATCTTGGCCACAATCTTCACATGTTCAACAAGGCCTTCCTTGTTTGTTAGTATTCGGTCCTTTTATTTTTATTACTACCCTTTATCTTGCCACACATCTAGCCCTACTGAAGCCCAACTGTCAACCTACAAAAAAGTCCATCATAACACTTGAAATCATAATAAATTCTTTAAAAAGACCATTTTAAAAACCCAACAACACATCATGCCACACCAAAAAGACGAATGCCATATGTTGGAGGCTGAAAGCTTAAATACCAAAATTTGCAAGAGTTGCCTCTTCCTTCCTTCTCAGGTATTTTAATTCTCTTCCTTAATTTAGTTTGCATTAATGTTAATGAATTACTGCTAAGACAGCTTTTTTTCCCCCAAGAGTGGCTTACTCAGTACTACACAGGAAAACTGTAACTTTATCAATCCAATTCTTTAAAAGGAAACACCTCTTCATGATGTGTAAATTCTTAATTTTTTTCAATGCAGATTAAATCACCTAATCTAAATCACCAAGGTATCTGTTTACAATAATTACACAAAACCAAAGTTAAGACTTGTCTAGACCCTTTTTCTTACATACTTATGTTAGTTTTGATGATCTTGGTATATAACTGACATTAACTTAATAAACTTGACAAAAAATTTCCATTGCTGAAGTGTACACCAGGCAGATATGCAAATGTCTAACTGCACCTTCAAAAAATAAACAATACTATAAATACTAATAAGGTTAAAAGAGCCCTACAGAGGAAGAAGAAACTATCATGCAAAAGAAAGCTCTCTTGCTTGATAAACCAGAGAAAGAACGTGATGTATCAGAACAACTTTGGCAAGCAAAAATGAGATCGACATTTGGCATGAAAAATACTGTCAAGACTAAACTAAGACAAATCTCACTCAGGTGGCTTTATTTTATTTGCTGTAAGCCTGATGCTCCCATGCCTGGTTCCTACCTAGCAACATTTCAGAAAATATGAATTGTTAACACTACTGTTTCATGCAAGCATAGAAATTAAATTCATTCTTCACTACCACCTCCCAAAGTCACAATGAAAAATCAAAAGGAGACAAAAACCATTATTTTCTAAAACTATGAGATAGTAAAAAAAATATGCAGGCCAGTTCAAAAGACATGGAAATAGAACTAACCCTGTTACTCCCCCATAAATTGTTAAAATTCAGTTGCTAGTTCAGCCTGACCTTTGCCAGCTGTTTCCTCCTTCCACTGCTTCTCTGAGATATATATGTTTTCTTTTTTTTTTAAGATACATGAAAAAGTTGAACTTCCCAGCTGATGATGAACAGACGGGATTTCTCCAAAGCCCTTTACAATATCATGCCCATCATTAATCAAGGATGGCCTATTTCACCAGCAACAAAAGATGAAAGAAGTATTCAGCTTTTATTTTCACCATTGCAAAAGTTCTGCTAAAAATTGATTTTACATGCAAATATGAATTTTTAATGCATATTTAAAAGTCCTGTCCCTGATATACAGTGCAAACACCACAAAACAAGCACTGAGACCTGCTTGTCCTATAATAACAACCCTACAATGTTGCATTAATATCTTCATTATAAAACTGCCTTGATTTGTATCTTTGCAATACATTTTTCCCCAGGCAAAATCTTGCAAAGACTGTAGTTTGGATATAACAAATTAGTTTTCAAATAATATTTTCAAAATAATTCAATCAAGTTATTAATTTCTACTTTTTTTACCACGTTAAAGAGTCTGAATATTATTTACAATATAGAAAAGATCTTTGATTATCATCAAACTGATTTGGTTTGCAAATGATGTAATATAACAAATCTTAATAAAGGTATTTAATCTACACCTAGATTAAAAAAAAGAAAAAAGGAATTCCAAGTTGTTTATAAAGGTTCACACAGAAATGTGAAACATTAACTTTTATCCACAAGTACCAGTTTTGCCCCTCTTATATGTAATTACTGTGATAAAAGCCTTGTTCAAGACACTTTTAGGGATTATCTAACTCCTAAGTGTTTGCTAATAAAGCTAGCTCTGTAATTGCAGGCTCAAATTAATTGTTCATTGGTTGGATCCATTTGCCAACATAACCGGGTATAAGAGCTGAACTAAAGCTCTGTAAAACAAAACCTGCTGAAAACAGCGCAACCATGACTCTGTTGATACTCCTCATGTAATACAGCATTCAAAGATTAAATTTGAAGACTATTCCTTCTGTTAAATACTTAAATTATAAATGGTAATCCTATCAGTTAAAAAAAGAAACATTTGCCTACTTCATCTTTTTATTAAAATAGGTACAAAAAATTTGCTCCCACCCCACTCCCAAAATGGCATCAAGATACAAGTGATACTAATTCTCAAAAAATCTTCTTACAGTATTAAGGATCTTTCAAGTATCCCAAAACACCATTAAAGAAACAGTATGCATAAAGTCTAGAAAAGTCTGAAACAATGATGAATGCAAACCAGCTGAGTCGTAGTCTCACAGTAACTGCAATTCACAAACTCCACTTTTCACCACGCACCAAATGAACAACAAGGAGTTACAAAGTATTTGTTACCTCATGCCTTATACTTTCACTAACACTTAACCAGTGAAGCTCTTCACAAATCCAGATCAATTAATTTGACATCTGGATTATTCTACATAGATTTCCAGCCATACATATATCTTCAACTTTCCAAACACCTCTTACCAGTAAAGTTCAAGGAAGCAAAAAAAGAAGAAAAAAATTCCACAACAGGAAACCTACATGTGTTGCTGACTTGTTCTTGTTCCTCTGCTTTTATTGGTTAACTCCTCATTTTGGTTTTTTTTTGTTGCTGTTTTCCAGGATGCCACATTGATAATACTACAATCAGGTAAAATATTTTGTCACTATCAAACTCAGCTTTTAAAAGAGTGGCTGTTAATGTCACTGGCAGCAAGAAATTGACCTTCAAGCATCCACTGTGTTGCAGCACTGAGTCAAGATGAAATTCACTACTTAGGAGCAGGCTTGCTTAAACAGAGCACTATGTCAGTTCAATACACTGTCTTCAGTAAATTCATTTATGTTTTTTCCTTTCCTGTTTTACATTATATTTTCTACATAAAAACTGTTTTTGTTTCCATAGTACTAGAGGCATGTCACACTGACACTGTTTAATAAAAAAAAAAAATATTCGGAACAAGACATATTAACTAGTGATAATTTCTAATCTGTCAACCCATGAGACAGACTTTGGAATTAGAAAAGCATGTTTAAATGGCAACTAAAAATAGACACAAACGCCCACAATGGATGTTACATGATAAAGGCAAGTGAGCACAGCTGCTGCAAAGCAAAACCACACATCACTAATCTACTCAAATTCTTGAGCACGTTAAACAAAACAGGAGACAAAGAGCCCAGTAGGTTGATGTAATTTATTTGAAATTTGAAAAGAACTTTGAAGATTTAGAAGAGACTTCTAAGAAACCTTAGATTACAAAACAGTGCTGTAAGTTTAAAATGGGCAAATATATGGAACATAACAGATTTTCTTGAATATATATTAATTATATTCTTTTGAGGTGTACTAAAATATATATAGTTTGATAATACCTCAGTAAATAAGTAACTTAAAACTATATGCAATTTTATTACAGTAGTTCAGAAAACTCTCAATTATTATCCTGTCTTCCAGACTAGCAGTTACATTTACACAAGATAAATTCTCTTGGGGAATACACTTATATTCTTGTCTGAATTCAGAAGCAATCTGTCATTTAGGAATATAATACCTAAATAAAAGGAAAAACGCTAGTAAAGAACTAGTATTCCTTGCTAGTTGAAAACTTTGGCCTCTCCTTGATATTCTGACAGGTTAGTTCATTATTACAAAAAACATCAATGCAAAGAGCAAGTAATTACCCCATTAAGTTTTTGCAAAGATGCAGATGGATTAGCAAAAGCTGTTTTCTCACTTCTGCTTGTTATGTCTAAAAAATGTTTTACAAGTATGATCTTGTTGGTATAAACAGAGTTTGTCAGAAGAAGTCAGATATAAAGGAATACACCATCAGTTTATAAACTTTTTATAAATTAGACCTATGTAAAAGTCAGAAAAGACAAAAAAACCCAAGACAAATAATAGTGGTTAAACGGGAAGAGATAAAGACTCTGAGTACCTGGACTGTAGAGGAAATTGAGCACTGATGAACATGATGAACAATGTGCATCAGAAGCAACCAGAACCTGCCACACACAACTGATGTCTATGAGGATGCAGCCAAACAAGCGAGAGACCCTTGCATCAGCCCAGTGGAAGTTTCCAGTGTACAAAATTCAGTTAAAAGAAAAAACTCAAAGCATTACTGAAGTGCAAAGAGCTGAGGGAAAACAACAAGGAAGGCTTTTAAAGGCAATCATATTCACAAAGCTAAGAGTGTCCAGAAAGTGCACAGGCAGGGAAAAGCTCGACTTCAGTTCCAGAGGAAATTCTTTAGGTAATATATGATAGAAAGACACAAAATAACCCTAATTAAAAATTAACTGCAGTAAGTTCTAGACTAAAAAAAACCCCAACTTTTTTCCACATAATGCATAATCAGAACTATGACAAGATATAATTGATCATTATTGCTTTCAAGAATGCCAGTGTAAATGAACACACCACAAATTTGATTGAGATCACAGGAAAAAAAGTCAGAAATCCTTATGCTTAAGGATATCAGTTTCCTAACATCATAAAAATGCAAACAGACTTTTCTTTTCTCCTGCTACAGAAGTGCCAGGTGTGCAAGGTGGAGCACTTTATCCCTCTGTAATACATACTGATTTCTTACATAAGCAACCACTAGCACATGTATACAATAGTGAGTTTGCCCAAGTACTATACACAAGAAGTGCTCATAGGAAAACAAATTATGTCTTCATGTTTGACTGGGAAAATGGTCATTGCACATTAAGAATCTTAACTACATTTTCTGAAGGCTTTCTAAATTTACTTGACAAGAAGCATAATTTATGATGAGCAAGCCTTGAAAATTTCAAGATTTAATCCAGACTCCATTCCCATTATGTGTATTCATCAGCAGAAGCTTTTTCTGGTATATGAAATCAGCAGCAAGCAGCTCTCACAGACTGTACTGGCTACAGGATACACTCCCTGAAACACCATAGGGGCTGCTCTTCCTTAGTTACACCACAAAATTTAGCAATCCTAAAGATGGAGGGTCAGAAAAACCCCAAAGTTTACCCAAGCTCTCCACAGCAGTCACCTAAATTCAAGTGATGAAACAATGGCAAGCCTCCTACCACATCTGGGAAGTCTGGAAATGATGCAGGACAAGAACAGAAGTACATGTTGTGCCGTACCCCAGAGGGTGAAAAGATTAGTGGTGAGAAATTTTGGACATAGAAATAGTACTTGCATTAGGCCAAGAATACATTTAATGTCTAAGTTTTTAAATGTATGATTACTTTCTTAGCTGAACTAGAGAAACAACTCATATGATCTATTTCTTCGTACCACAAAATTGGGCAATAAAGACTGCCCTTCATATTAAGTCACCACCAAAATGGAACACTTCCATCTGTGGGCAGAACCAGAGAAAGGGGGGACAGCAGCAAGCAGTTACACTTACCAGGAGCCTAATTTTTGGTGTAAAGGGGCTTCCAAAACCTTGTGACATATATACACAAATAGTTTGAACATAACACTACACAGAAAAATATTTTCTAGGTAATTAAGATAGTTAACTTCTGTAGGATCAGAGGGCAGCAATTTCAAAAAATTTAGTGAATTGTAGTTTGTTGAAATTCAGCCAAGTAACACTTTGCTCACTAAAAATACATACATGTGATACATTATAACTACATGTTCATCCTCATGTATTTTCAGAAAAATAACATCCAGAGAAATACTGGCTTTGTGCCGACATCCTTTTTGTGTCAGAACAAGACCCCTGATGTAAAAGGGTCGCTTCAGTAGAGCTAAAGAATAGACTAAAGCTAACAGAACTGATAAAGCATTTTCACTGTCATGACCTAGGAAATTCCTCTGCAGAGAGAACCTTGACTAAGAACCTTGACGACAGATTAACAAAAATCAACATTCTTTATTTATACTTCTATTAGAGATACCATAAAAAATAATCAAACTCTACCACAATGCTATTTATCAGCTTATCAAGCATGTTTAAAAATGGAGACCAGCTACGGTAAATTTAGCTACATGACTAATTGCTTTAAGGCTTAATAGGAACACTTTAGGAGTATTCCTATATTGGCTTAGTGTCCCAGCATCAGGAGAGATACAACATTCCTTTTCATTTCAGACATCAAAGAAAGAAAAAATAAGTTTAGTACATCAGCAGTAACTCTTGGCATATATAGATCTCTGCAACATTTCTTACAGCTAGCAAATCTAAAAACAGCATGCAAGGAATCTAGATTTAAAAATAGGCTGCTTTTCCTCATTAACTTGCTTAATTTAATCCAGCCATAAAAAGACCAGTTGCTTGAAAACAGTGTTAAAAATAATTTTGCAGAAAGCAAACCTACGTAATATAAAGACAGTAATATTTTTTGTTCGAGAAATATTCATGATTTTCAGCAAAAACTACAGGGCTGAAAGTGAATGTAGATTTCAGCTCAGTAGTGCCTCATATCTCCACTGCTAATGAGCCCAACAAATCCCATAATTATAATTACTATCATAATTATGTCCTAGCTTTATTTCTAAAATAATTAAGTAAAAAGTAAGATTTTCTAGTGCACTGAGGTCAAGTAAAAAAGTTAAACTGTATGAAATTCTCATTTTTCCTACCGATATTGCTCTAGTAAGCCATACAGTTTGCTCCAGAGACAGAGAAGTTTGCATAGAATAAGCACACATTTTTTCTTTTTTACTTCCCCATCTGTAAAACAAAGACCTACATCACCATCTAATAAGACACTGCGAAGTTTTGAACAATGAAAGGGTGGCACACTGCTTGGTCCATATACAAAAGAAACCCAAACAGACTGGTTTTCATATAAGCTGTTTTCCCAGACACCAGCATAAAATCCTGATTTCACTGAAGTCAACAGCAGAACTCTCATTTATTTCATTGCTGGCCATGATTCCATCCCAGCACTTTGTTACTTGTCAAACACAGCTTTGTATCCTCGGGCTTTAAACCCATAGATGCTACATTCAGCGGTCTTTACCCTGCCTTGGAATGGCAAAGCAGAGATTCCTCGTGGTTCCTAACTCTAATTCCTGAAACCCACATTTGTCACCCTGGAAGGCAGGGAAATGCAAACAAACTTAAAGAACACTGTATCCCTGACTTCAGCCCATGATCAACACAGGGATAAAGTATGTGAAAGGAATCTAATTCATTATTGTAAAAATAAGTCCACCTACAATTCAAATTCAGCTTGCAAGGAAGCAGCTATGAAGAATTTCTAACATACGGCTGAACCAACAATATCTGGAGGAATTTGGATCTCCTATTCCAAACCACTTTGCCTACTTTAAAAAAATAAAAATACTGTGACCAAAAGCCCAGACTGCATTCCAGAGGTCTAGGAATAGCTTGTTTTCCTATTTGCAGTTGGTAAATTTGAAGTCTGTGAGGCATTCCTCTGGTTTTTAAGGATGTCTCCAATTTCTCCTCAAAAATTCACTTTGCTTCTTCCTCTACATGTAAAATTTTGATCTCCTTAGAACTACAAGTTTTGTTATATGAAATATTTTTCAGTCACTTTCGAGAAAATGTAATTCAATATATTCCTTCTTTCTGATACTGTCCCAGTCCTTAGTTTTGGTACAATACACCAGGCATAAAATATCTTAAGTTGCTGAAGCTTATGACTTACAGGCTCATGTTATGCACACACACGAAAGTAAACCACATTTCACAATACTTATTTCTTTTTCTTCCTGTTGCATAAAGGATGGTTTCTAAACATCAGCTGAAAAGTGCCAACAAGTCTAAACTCTAAAAAGGACAGGTTATAAAATGCTTGGAATTACATCCTTAGGGCTCAATTTAGAATCTTCTCCTCACATTCTTTTGATTTGTGTCCTTCGTTACTGAAATTGTCTGCTAGAGTTCTTTTTCTTTCCTCGTTAAAGAGTTCAAAGAAATACATGCTTGAACTCCTAAATATATTAAACCTAATTTAAATTATCTTAAAACATCCAGTGACTGCTCAGCAAACCAGAGAAAGCAGACTGCACTTCTGGAAATAATACACTATTTAGCTGGGGAACTGCATGCATAATTAATCACAAAATAAACACATCTAATTAAAGAATACCATCAATATATATTTCATATAATTTGAATTTTTTAAAGCTGCTAAATCATCACAGTAACATAGAAACATAAAAATAAATTTAAAAACTGAAACTAACTATTTCTTAATTATTTTTAAAAAATTATTTAATGACATACTATTTATGCTTTTTATTTTCTAGGAAGGAAAATACAAGAAAAAATCAATTATGCATCTTTCACAAAGAATTAATTCAGATATACCATAAACTAATGAGTTTCTAGAGGTGAATTGTACAATTTGAAAGAGCATGTGTTATATCTAGGTTTATTAACTTGAAAAATTTAAGTACAGCATTACCCTCTAAAATTCTGAATTATAGAATTCTGAAAATTAAAACATGGTTTCAATGTAACTGAAACCATCCTTCATATGGCCATATTTTGGGCTCGATAGAAAAAGATGAAATTATTCTGTTACTAAAAGAGGTATCTTAATTATAAACCTCATCAGAATTTGTATTTTTAAATAAAATTATTGGCAATGACAACTTCCTGCCAAAACAAACAGAAAACTTACTGTTCACAATATTTGCATAGGCTAATACATGTTGAATCACAAAACTGATCAAACAACCTTATGAATATAATAGAAAACTTGCAAACAAAATCTACTGAGATAATCTGTCATGGTAAGAATATAAATAAAATAGCACCATCTCAGGATCACTGATGTATTTTGGAAACATCCTATTCTGGGGTGCCAGCTGGTTTGTGAATTACACAACCTCAGCAACCTGGCTGAATTTGTTCCCCTGAACTTTTGGAAACTGGCATTCCTGTCAAAGAGACATGTTGGTTCTGCATAAGGCAAATTCACTTCTACCTTGGTAAAGCAACCAGGATGTCAGAAAAATCTGGATTGTACCATGAAACCAACATTACATTCCCAGGCCACTTCACTAATTTGAATCACGATGATACTGAGCACATTCTTCCTGTTTCCAGCACTTGAATGTTCCTGTAATTGCCTACTATTTCTCAACACTTTCTGAGTTCTTTGGCAGGACTTACTGCTCAGTGCTATTTTTGGAAACTCCAGCAATAAATACCATAGGTACCTACTCTTATACATAATTTAATGATGAAAAGACATAGCTGTTTGGAATCCCTGGGCTAAACACACTACTTTTGAACAAAAAGCAAAAGATGGGAGCAGTTGCTGCTCCACTCCAGTACTTCAAATGCTACTTTGGACTCAGTTTGCTCAAATGCCTTCATTCTCCTGGTTGATCACATCCAGGACCAACGAGCAAACTCTCTCAGCTCCACCATGCACAGCCAGAGACAAGAGGCTGGAGGGATGAAGGCCCTGGTTCTGCCCTTCCAGCTGACTGGAAGTGACCAAAGTCCTGTGCTCCCTCCTGCAGCCTGTCATGCAGAGATTGGTTCCTGTTCTTGGATGGGACACGGCTCAATCATCCACAGGCACTTTTTAAACCCACAGCCTGCCTTCCAGGGGAGATACCCAGAAATGGATTGGTGCAAGACCCCACTTCCTTCCAGAAATGGGGAGATACTAGGAGCATCCTACACACAGATGGCTTACCCATATACCCTGCTCAGGATAAGGATGGGTGACTGCTGATACTATTAGCTAGGCAGATGACAATCCTCTGCTGCCAGTATTAGCCTCACAACAGAACAAACTGGGACTGGGGGCTGGAAATGAAACACAAGGTTGGGAGGGAGGGAAAAAGGCAAAAAGCTCCACACAGGAGCCACAATATACCTATGCTATTTGGCTTTGGATGTTCATAAGCAGAGCTGACTTGCTGACCTTTTGTAATCCTTACAACCTGCTGCTTCTTAGCTCGTAAGAAGTTTTATCTCATACACAGAGTTCTACATACATGGAAATAAAAACTCTTAGAGTAGAGTCTTGTTTTCATAATCAAAGCAATCTAATTACAGCAAAATATCTCCTGTGCATAGTCATTCTCAAAGAGCAGCTTTTTTATAGTTTAGCTTAACTCTTGATACAGCACAAATACACTTAACAATTAGCCAAGAAATATCCCAACTATCTTCCTTAACAGAAATGAAGATAAAATGCACGAACCACCTGAAAAAATACCCGATTTCAAACTACAGGACACACGGCAATTTCCTACTATAATTAATGAGCTGGATGTTGAGAATATTTTGATTTTCAAAGTACCCTTAAATTTGTTCATGTTCTCTGTTCTGCAGCTCACATCATGAGTAGCTGTAATTCTTATAAGTTGCTCTTGTTCTGTACTGTTCTGTATGAGGCTCTGCAGTTCCCCAGTTCAGAGTGCTATATTAATGACTGTGAAATAACATACAACAATAAAAAGAACAGTATTTTATAACAACATACCAAAGGGGAAAATTTGGGCTGTACCTCCAGCCATAACTACTTTTCCTGTCTAGTGTAGTTAAGAACTTGAGTTCTTAACTACAGCTTCTGTGAATGCCAAAACACTCTGTATGAGTCTGACACACAGAATACTGCATGCAAACTGCAATAATTTATTTTGACTGAATTATAAAACTATTTTAAAAAACAACTACAATAAATATAGTGCACAGCAACTCCAACTGATTTAAACTATACAAGATATTGGGGGTTTTTTGTTTCATTTGATTTTTCCCCCAATAAATAATATAGGAGGGGATGGGAGGAAGAGAAGCAGAGAGGATCAGAAAAGCCAAGAGCTGACATTTGAATTTTACAATAGAGGCATATATTACTTTTTCAATTCTCTGCAACAAGTTTGACAATTAAAATTAAATATTTTCAGAAGACAATCACTGTAATTCATGGTTTAACTGAATCTAAAACTATTTATGTGAGTTTCATAGCCCCAGCCAAAAGTAGCTATTGCTCCTCACAGCACATGTTTAACAGCAGAGCAGAAATAATAGTTGTGGAAGCTTGTGTCAAGCATGCTTAAAGACGACAAGCCTTTTCTAGGAAGCACTACCATGTTAAGAAGATTTTAAGAACACATGCATACTGTTTTCAGTACAGTTAGGAAAGCTAATAAGCCTGTTTTGAATGACTATAACTGCATTATACTCTGTACCAGGAGGATGTCGAATCAAACCACCAAAGACTTCTGATGTGAGTCACTGGTATTTTAGAATTTCACAAACATAATCAAGAGACACAAACCTAGGAGAGTCACACCGAATTCAACATGTCAAGGAACCTGAAAACAAAGATGCTCATAGCTTATGATCTACGTGTCTCAGCATCAAAAACTAACTCCAGCTTTGAAACGAACTTGTAGAAATACAAACATTTAATAAGCCTTCCCCCAGTTTTTCTATGTAGAACAGTGCAGCCACCACAGACTTAACAGAAAGAAATGTGTGGCAATCAGCAGCTTTTATTGCCTCCTTGGTTTCCTTCTTTTAAAACTGGAACAATCTCCCCCCTCCCCAACCCTGGTTCTCTTTAATGAGAAAATAACTACTCAAGTATTTCTTTAAATGTCATTATCTAAGCAAAATGGTACTGTTTAACCATTTGTGTTAGAGATGCAACGTAAATAACGTAATCTAAGAAACTGGAAGTTATGCCCACTAAACTCTGAACCTTCAAGACTAGGTAGACAACTCCTGTAGCCTTCAGGACACGTTTTGTAATATACATGAGACAAGTCTTTTGTCATGAATGACTTAAAGCCGTAATTTGGCACTTTTAGTCTTGTTTCAAGACGAAAAGTTTCTTTAACCAGATATTTCCAGCTTGGAAGAGAAAAAAAGATTCTATTTATGACTTTAAAAAACAAACAGAAAGCTAAGGAAACAGGAATCCTGTGTTTTAAAACTCTAACATATCTTAAACAGGATGAATATTTTGCCCATTTTAAGAAAATTAAATTAATTAGCAACGTTGTAGAGTGCCTGTGAAGCATGTCAGTTTCCAGAAGGGAGCACAGCCAATGAAAGCAATGAATGTTCATATTAAATTGAGAATCATCTAGTTTCCATAGCTACTTTTTAAACAATTGCATGCACTTATCATTTCCTAGAACGACCTTGTTTACTATGAATAACTTTGAAATGGCTGTTCTCAGAAAGAGCTACTTAAAAGCTCTTTAGAAAAAAACTACAATCAGCAGCAGTAGCAGTGCTTTAAACCTTTAAAGAAGACAAAGAGTGTTAAAATACAACCTCTTCCATAATATTACTTATAACAGAGTATAAGCCTTAGACATCTCAATCCGGATTCCAATCTTGCCATGGGAAATATTTCAGAAACACCCAACAACGTAGAAATTACAGTGCAAGGATCACGCAGGCCACATGGTCACTACAACAAGTGGGAATTAGAGAAGAGGAGCTCCAAGAGCGTAACAAACACCTCAAAGTGAAAATTCGTCACCAGAGCTCACTCAGGTAATTTTTGTAAGTATTTGCTTCATTTTCAACACAATACAAATAAATACCAATTAAGCAGCTAGCAGCTATAAAGTCTCATCCTGGTGTGAATAACCTATACATCATGTAGAAAAAGCAACATGGTACAAGACAACACAGGACAACGGGCTGCCGCCCTGTACAGAGCAACCCTGACAGCGTGTAACTTCACAGAACCCAAGGTTTCCACCAACTTCTGTTCACCTCAGGGACAGTAAACCTGGGACTTTCCACTGACTTGGCTGAATAGGAAGACTGTGTGTCTCCCTTCTCCAAGGCGAACCTGAGAAATGTATGTGATGTCAATACTTAGAGGAGAATGTTATAGAAAAGACTGACTGACTACTCTGGAATCACTCCAAAATTATCTCCTTTACAAGGAGCACACAGAATTACCAGTTCTCCTCTACTCTTTCAATTATAGTGGAAATTGGCAATGACTGGGAGGAAAAGGGAAAAAAATTAAGTAATTACACTGCTGAATTTATACATCTCTTTTTCCTTTTACAGTCTGAAGCTCTTCAGTCTTCATCACCTGAATTCCCATTAGAAATGTTCTGAGTGTACAGCTGTGGGTTATATTTATTTCTAATATCACTTCCAGAAGCACAGCAAAAGACAATCCAATTTAGGAACTCACTGGATTTCTAAATAGAACATCAGAACAAAAAAAGTTCATAGATACAGCCCTCCAGGGCACACCAGAAGGAAAACTCTTCAGGATGCAAAGTGTATTCTGCAGTGAAAAGCCACTATAAGCCACTGGAATAGCAAAAGGAGGAATAGGGGCAATTGGCTTCTTTTTAAGGACCTGCATGTGTGCAACAGCTGGAATACCCAAACAGGCATTACATAATAACAACAGAAGCTGTTCGAAGCAATAAGGAGGCACAGCTGGGACTACAGTGACCAGCAGTTGTCCTTCAGTTCAGAGCTCTGAGGTTCCAGTTCAGAAAGCAAGAGAGACAGCAGAGCTTTTGCTCCAGTATATAAATGTATATATGTAATTCTGCTTCACCACTGTTATTCATTTGGCAGTGGCATCGATTCTGCAACTATCCTTGTCCATCATGCAGAAACCAGAACAGAATCCACATCATAGTAGTATTTAAGATCAGATTATTCACCAATTGAACACAGTTTATGTCTGTTTGCTGCCTTTTCCAGAAGCACATAGAGGTTATAAAATACAAAATGGTCTAAGGAAAGAGCTCTTCCATTGCAAAACCCATAAAAAGTAAGAAATTTTAAGTTCCCAAAAATGGTCACATTCTAAAAAAGTTCTCAATGCTAAAGGGATTCTAGACTCAGATATTCCTATCCAGAGGCAACTGCTGAAGATCACCAAAGTATTAACTCTGCTCCAAAGCAATCTGGGAGTGTGGTTCAGAAAGCAGTTGGGTAGTATCTTGTTGGGAATGTGTGTGTGGAATCACAGTGAAATTTTTTCAAAAAAATGTAAACATATTAAGACTAAATTTTTAAACTAGGAAGCTGATGTAAGAACAGAAGTACTGACTATAAGTTTAGATCTTCACTGACTGTTCCCCCTACCACAACTTTAGATCACTTCTTAAGAACTTGGTATTTGTAACATATTGTGTTATGAAATATTTTGGAATCATGTACATTATATAAAGGCATTTACTTCTTATGTGTTATAAGGTCTTATGTGACCTTAAATAATGAAAGGGCAAGGGGCAACGGAACTGAAAGAGGGGCATAAAGAACAACTTTCTATGATGAGGGTGGTAAGGCAGCATCCCTGATGGCCCAGAAAACTTGTGGATGCCCCATCCCTAGAAGAGTTTAAGGGCAGATGGGGCTTTGAGCAACCTGTTCCAGTGAAAGGTTCCCTGTCTATGACAGGGAAGTTGGAACAAGATGATCTTTAAAGGGCCCTTGCAAACCAAACCATTCTGGGATTATGGGAACGTGCCAAATTACAGCGCATTTGTCTCATGTACTGAAATTTAACACTTTTTGCTAAGTTTGAATGAAAAATGTGCCAGAGAGGCTGACAGTTTTGCTGCATGGCTCAGAAAATGGCATAAACATAGGGGACTTAAGAGTTGTCAGAAAATGGAACAGAATACTCTATGGAAGACAAAACTCCACTTAAAGTTTGATAGAAATGACAAGTACCACAGAAAAAAATTTAAATCAGAAACTGGGAAAGAAAGTACACAGCTCTTGAATGATGTAGTCACAACTTTTAGTCACATCAGCACACTCAAAGAACAAAGCAAGAGTTGGTAACAAACAGGTAACACCGAGAAATGGAAAAAACAGAAAGCTTTTTAAACAGTGTGTTTTTTAACAGAGGAAGCAGCTGAATCAAAAGTGTCTGTGCTTCCACATGAAGCACTATAAGTTCAAGAATTAGAACTGAGAAAAAATGACCAGACTTACCAGGAAGGAATCATTCCTATCTTAGGAAAGTAAAACTAATGGGAGGACTGGGGAAAATCCATGTATTATCCTGACTATGAAACAGATCAGCTGGTGAAGGAATTATGCTACTTCTCAAAGAGTAGCCTGTCAAATTAGATCAGCAAGTTAAGCATTCCACTCACAGAGAGAACATCTCTGTGATCTGTAGTTTCCATAAAAAGGAGAGAAAACAGCATTGGAACTATGTTACTAGCTGCCTAAGATGGTAGCTATTGTATCACTGAAGGTAGAGAGGCAGGAAACAATGGTAGTATGAAATTTCAAGTACCGGCCAAAGAACACCACAACCCTAAATCGGGATTTTTATATGTAATTAACATCATCTTCAGGGATCAGCTCATTCAGGGATGCAGAAGAAAATCTTGGTTTGGTCTAACAGGTGTACAGGATTCAATTCAGATATTACCACTGAAGAGACGCTTCAACAGTAACCAAAACAGAGTTAACAAGGTTGAAGGGGAAAAAAGCCAAAGATTGTCTACAGCACTTCGTAGTTCCAAAACAGAAGAATGAATATAAAATGGAAGCTAGTTCAAAAAGTTTAATGAACTGAAAACCAAGTCTTTTGACCCAATTAAGAAATCTATTAAAGGAACACACACAGAAGAAAAGACCAAAGAGGACAGTCCCAATTAATTCCTCTCATCTAAGCTCACAAATGCACTTAGAAAGGTTTTTATGCCTTTCTCCATGAGGGATTGTCAGGATCTGTTTCAGACTGAAGTACAAGAGAAGGTGGCAGAACAGACAGGCAACACCAATAGGTCGTTAGACCAGGTAATTTTCATAGAAAATTTGTAGAAGTTAAACAAGATTCTCTGTTTTTTAGTACTCTGGGCACAACGAAACCCAATAGAGAAGAATACAGTAAGTTTAAACAACAACGAAAAACCCCACACCAAAATTAGATGGGCTTTAACTTCCCTTACTATTCATGTGGAACACAGGATTTTTGTATAGTTCGTTACAATCCATGCACAGTGCCTGGAGAGGTTGATCAAACACAGTAAGGTCTTAAGATGCTGACTGGAATCTTGACAGAACTGTTTTCTCACTGACTTTAACGAAGCTTCTCCATGTTGGCTTCCTGAGACATGAGTCATGAACGACAGAGGAAGAGGTGGAGGATACTCCTACAAGCAATTAGTTGATCCTTCCCTCACACTCAAGATCAAATTAGTAGTGGAAATTGTTCAACAGTATGGGCAGGCAATAGTTTCCCTGTTAGTACTCCAACACTGACCACCTTTTTCTTGCACCAAAGCTTTATTCAGGCCAGTGATGTCACACTGACACATAAAACCATAAACCAACTGGATGTTGTCATCACACAGAATAGCTTTCTTCTCTCTGGAATAAGCTCTGGCTGGCTTGAGATCCCTGTTGGCTCCCTATAATTTAAGTCTCTGTATCAAAAATATTTTATTCCTGAGAATCCTTTTCCTGTCAAAGATACTAATGAAAAGACTGAATATCCTCTAACAGCTGTTTGTGAGATGTTCACTTAACTAGAGGAAAGCTAAAGTGCAGATAAAACAAGATGTTCGTGTAAAGGTAAGCTGCATCATCTTGGGAACAACAATAATTCGAAGTATAAGAATGCAGCTGCATCTCATGAGTGCCTTGCATGCTTCTGCAGTGCTGATACTTTGTATTTTCAACATTCTTTCCAAGATATCTCTTCTTTTCTGGTGGACACAAGTTCACTGCTCGTGCACAGTACTTGATGTGGCCAGATGCTATCTGGGTCCAGTCCATTTGAAAAGAATCTGTGTGGAAGTCTCAACAGAAGTAAAGTGGATACTTGCAGCCTCAAAGATGTCAACCCAAAAGACTTCAAACCCATTTGAAGAAATCTGAAGAAACCATGGTAGATACCACAAACATTCACATTCAAAAGGTCTTACAAAGAAGTCATTAGAACAGACTGGACTCGGCCCACCAAAACACCAAAGGCTTTGCTCAAGGCAGTTTGCCATAATGATCTGCCCACTTCTCACACCACTGTGAGCTAACAAGACCTGTCAAATGATTAGCTCATTTTGTAATAATCACAGGCTTTTTTGCCATAAGGCCATAGCCTTAAGGCCATAGTCTTTAGACCCAGGTCTACTACAACCTAGTTAACAGCAAACACTCAGTCCAACAGAGTTAACTACAAACTATCTGTTAGTTTAATGGATTAGCACTGAAATGTGCACCTAGCAGTGTTCATAAAGGACACCAAGACAAGACTGACATTATTGTCATTGAAAAATCATCTCCACATTCTCTGCCAACACAAATGATCCCAGTCCTGAGGGAGACTCAGCCATTTGAGCTAAACAGTGACTTCAGCTCCTACAGCCCGATGACTACATTTCCCTAGAATGATGAATGGAGGTGCTCTTGAGGGCTGACTCAGTGCCTGGCAGCACAAAGAGATGAGTAACTACCTTTGAACCAGTTTTTGTTCTAGCACACACAGATCATAGCACTGCCAAAGACTACAGAAATGAGAGTTAACCACAGTATCAGGATCTCAAAATACTGGTCTCAATTTACCAATAGTTGATGCCAAAGACCCTTTTAGCCTAGTGCTCCTGCAGCAATGAAATCAACCATGCCCTCCACTGACTGCTCCGGTCTGCATTACCACTCCCAAAAGAGCTCTGATCTTCACTAGGAATTGTGTGAGGACAGAAAGCTTCAGCAGTGAAAACGCAAACACCTATGGAGCCTCTATGTACGTAAGGAGAACCTCCCATGCAGAATGCCCTGCCATAGTAAGAAGAAAATGTTAATTACTGTTTTAGAATTTCTAGAACGACATAATTGAATGAATATGTTGATGCTTGAGATCAAGAATATCCAAGACAGCTGATCTTCCTCAGAGCAATTATTACAAAGTGCACGTAGGATGGAGTGACTGAGAATGAGAGGCATGTAAATTTTTTAATCCAGAACAAACTTTCCCAAAACTTCAACAGCAAAGCAAGAAGAACTCTAACTCATTCATTATGAAGAAACTCAAATAACTAACTTGGATAATGAGTAAAAATTGTTCTAGAGAACAGCTGAGAATGCCTAAGTTGGAAAACAGCTGAGATGAACTGCATAGGAGCAGAGGTTCTACATTCTTGGTATCCTTGGTAAAGATACAGAGCTGGTCACTAATTCATCAGCTGCCAGGTCATTTGCTCTAGGCAAGAAGTCTGAGCAGAGAAAGGCTATTAAGTCAGCCCCAACAGAAAGCTCCTAAAGACAAGCACTCCAGCATTGCCCTTTCCACACAACCTTAGCTTTAGCTGACAATTTGCTACTGCTGTTTTATTGTCCCCATGCTGAACCCTACACACAAGAGCAGAGCAGGCTGAGTTGGTGAGGACAGTTACAGCAAGCAATTCAGGGGGAAATGGAAGGGAGGATGTGAGCACACAGACCAAAACACGACATGACACATAAGAAGGATAAATATTCTTTTTTTTTTTTTTCTAGATTTACTAGTTACAGGGACAGAACACAGGAAAATATTGTATTAAAAGAGAATGTTGTTCCCCCTTGTCCCTAGCTGTACTGTGGTCCACAACAGAAGTTGAACGGGAAGATCCCAAATAATTTCAGATGGACTGTGACTTCACCTTGTTTGTATAACGTCTATTAGTAATCTGCCCACAGAAGTCATGAGACAATACAACAGAGCTCACATTCCTTGATTTGCATCCATCATTTGAAAAGAGGCTTTCCTTCAGTATTCAATAGCAAGACAATTACCCACAATGAACAGAAGAGATTGTTAAAGAAATGCGCTGCCAACAAATGACATAATCCAGTGAATTTAAACCACTCCTCTAAAAATTCTGGCATTCTGCAACATGGAAATAAACCCTAAGCAGAAGGAAAAGCAAAGCTTGCCACCTACTGCCCAAGGACATTATAGTATGTACTAATATTGTCTATCTCCTTTTAACAAAGTCTCTTTTCTTGACACAGAACATACAGAACTGCATCTTCAGTTGTTTCTTTAACAAAAAAAAATACAAAACCAGCACAGGGAAAATCCAAAAGCAGTCTTTTCTATAAAATCCCTTATAAAATCCCTGACAAACACGAAACATCATTTCTCACAGCATCCAAGCTGACAAAAAATTCCTTTTAATATCCTCCAGTGGTGCTAGAGGCTTTAATAAAGTTTGTTCTCCAATTGCATGATAAGTTTTAAAGACAGTACTTTAAACTTGAAAAAAAAAAATTCCTACAATAGATAATGCCTATTCGAAAAGATTTTTTTTTCTGTACACATCTGGCAGAGATATTTCCAAAGCTATAGATTACATTAGTAAAAAATTAGGGCTGTAGCAAACACTGGCTTATTGCAGATACTTTATTTGTTCTACAAACTTCATGTCTCAGCATCAGAAATGATGCTTTGTTATGTTTAAGTACAGAGAAATTCTCTTCAATAACTACAATGCTTTGCTGAGCTATTATTCCAAAGGTATTTATTTTCCTAATATATCATATATACAAAGTAATTTCTGAAGAACAATAGGTGTTTTGCCTAGTGTAGGAAGTTGCTTAACTCAAAGTCAAGCAGTCATAATTCAATTGCCTACAAAACTTTTGAGTATACCTGCGGACTTATCTTCAGAAACAACACTGTGCTGCACACTGCAATTAATCAACAGTTCACATTCTGGTCCTCCAGCACCGCTCTCTAAGGCCATGGGATAATTTAGGGAAAATCTGATAAAGAGGAAAACAAACAAGGACTTACTGTAGAGTCCCTCTAATAGACTGCTGACAGGTTACAAAGTCTCAATGTGTATATAAACAATAACATAAAAAGAGCCTACTTTCTCCATCTGCCTCCTGTGCTTCACTACTTACAGTCACACACAAAAAAAAAGAAAAACCAGTCTCAATAGATACTGATGAACAGTAACCCCTAAACTTTAGCACAAGATGACATGAGCAATAAACCTCCTCAGAAGCAGTTACATTAGCAACTGATTACATTTTGTATAAAACAGTAATTTTGGATTCTTGGGCAAAATTGATCAAAGTATAAGGGTATGTGGCATAGGTAAACTCCATGCAGCTTAGGTGAAGTGACAACTGCTTCTCAGTGAAATACTTGGACTCTAGCACTGAAGAAAATAAGGCCACTGGAGATGAAATTTGTGTCTCTCAGGGTTCCTAAATCATGAGCAGAACAGGCTATTCATAACATGGACTGAATGAGGCATATTCAATGAATCAGACAGACCCAACCCTGAAGATACATCTGCCTTTGTCTAGGGCAAGTCCACATATAATGCTTTCCAAGAAAAGCTGAGCTCCTCAGCCCCACCAAGCCCCGGAAAAGGAGTTCTTCTGAGAGTTTCCCAATATCTCCTGAAATAATTGTTTGATGATAAATAGCAAAAGTTCCAATAGTTACCAAAAAAAAAAAAAAAAAA